>BSBK01001909.1:600000-1011973 GCA_027943335.1 Chamaecyparis obtusa
CTCATGCAAGGTAGCATCAAGACATCAAGTGCTACGGGACCATGTTTTTGGGGCCTACAATAACCTATCTCGGTTTTCAGAGATTCAAGTTCATTTAAATTTGGCAACACATTCTCGGTCGATGTTAGAACTCATAGTGTTCCTCGATTCAAACGGCCAACATTGCGTATCTTTCAAACTGTCAGTCGTAGCATCAAACTAACTATTCCAATAGCTCCGAATGGCTGGGTAAATGCTAGGGGAAACCTTGTTTTCCACATAGATTCATTCCAATGCCGCCGATGACTCCGAGCCGAAGTGTCCCTCAAGGTCCCTTCAGCATGAAATCAATGATCTTTATGGGGTCATATCTCGAAGCTTGTGTGAGATAGCATTGAGATGTTAGGTGCTATGGGACCATGTTGTCAGGGCCTACAATAACCTGTCTCAGTTTTTAGAAATTCAAGTTTGTTTAAATTTGGCAACACATTCTCAGTCGATGTCAGAACTCAAAGTGTTCCTCAGTTCAAATGACCAACATTACGTATCTTTCAAACCGTCGGTCATAGCATCAAACCAACTATTCCAACAGCTCTGAATGGCTGGGTAAACTCTAGGGGAAACCTCATTTTCCACACATAGTCATTCAAACACCTCCGCTGACTCCAGACCGAAGTGTCCCTCAAGATCCCTTCAGCATGAAATCAGCAATCTTTACAGGGTCATATCTCAGAGCTCGTCCAAGGTAGCATCAAGCTGTAAAGTGCTATGGGATTGTGTTTTTGAGGCCTACATTAACCAATCTCAATTTTTAGAGATTCAAGTTCATTTAAATTTGGCAACACATTCTCAGTCAATGTTAGAACTCAAAGTGTTCCTCAGTTCAAATGGCCAACATTGTGTATCTTTCAAACCATCGGTCGTAGCATCGAACTGACTTTTCTAACAACTCTGAATGGCCGAGTAAATGCTAGGGGCAACCTTTTTTTACCACACATAGTCATTCAAACACCACCAACAACTCTGGGCTGAAGTGTCCCTCAAGGTCCCTTCAACATGAAATCATTGATCTTTACAAGGTCATATCTCAGAGCTCATGAAAGGTAGCATCGAGCCATTAGGTGCTATGGGACTGTGTTGCCGAGGCCTACAATAGTATATCTTAGTTTTTAAAGATTCAAGTTCATTTAAATTTGGCAACACATTCTCAGTCGATGTCATAACTCAAAGTGTTCCTCAGTTCAAATGGCCAACATTGCGTATCTTTCAAACCGTCGGTCATAGGATCAAACTGACTATTCCAATAGCTCCAAATGGCCAGGTAAACACTAGGGGAAACCTCATTTTCCACACACGATCATTCAAATGTCATCGATGAGTCCAGGTTGAAGTATCCCTCAAGGTCCCTTCAACATGAAATCAATGATCTTTATGGGGTCATATCTTTGAGTTCGTATGAGGTAGCATCAATCCATCAAATGCTACAGGACCATGTTGTCGGGGCTTACAATAACCTGTCTCAATTTTTAGAGATTCAAGTTTTTTTAAATTTGGCAACACATTCTTGGTCGATGTTAGAAGTTAAAGTGTTCCTTAGTTCAAATGGCCAACATTACATATCTTTCAAACCATCGGTCGTAGCATCAAGCTGACTGTTCCAACAGCTCTGAATGGCTGCGTAAATGCTAGGGGAAACCTCATTTTCCACACATAGTCATTCTAATGCCACTGATGACTCCGGGCCAAAGTATCCCTCAAGGTCCCTTCAGCATGAAATCAATGATCTTTACGGGATCATATCTCAGAGCTCCTACGAGGTAGCATCAAGACATCAGGTGCTATGGAACTATGTTGCTAGGGCCTACAATAACCTATCTTGGTTTTTAGAGATTCAAGTTTGTTTAAATTTGGTAACACATTCTTGATCGATGTCAGAACTCATAGGTATCCTCAGTTCAAATGGCCAACATTGTGTATCTTTCAAACTGTTAGTCGTAGCATCAAACTGACTATTCCAATAGCTCTGAATGGCCAGGTAAATGCTAGGGGAAACCTCATTTGCCACACATAGTCATTCGGATGCCGATGATGACTCTAGGCTGAATTGTCCCTTAAGGTCCCTTCAGCATAAAATTGGTGATCTTTACGAGGTCATATCTCAAAGCTCATATGAGGTAGCATCAAGCTATCAAGTGCTATGGGACAGTGTTGCTAGGGCCACAATAACCTATCTTGGTTTTCAAAGATTCAAGTTCATTTAAATTTGGCAACACATTCTTGGTCGATGTCAGAACTCAAAGTGTTCCTCAGTTCAAATGACACACATTGCATATCTTTCAAACCGTCGGTTGTAGCATCGAACTGACTATTCCAAAAGCTCTGAATGGATGACTAAATGCTAGGGGCAACCTCATTTTCCACACATAGTTGTTCAAACGCTGCCGACCACTTGTGGCTGAAGTGTCCCTCAAGGTCCCTTCAGCATGAAATCAAAAATCTTTATGAGGTCATATCTTAGAACTCATGTGAGGTAGCATCAAGACATTAGGTGCTACGAGAACATATTGTTGGGGCCTACAATGGCCTATCTCAATTTTCAAAGATTCAATTTCATTTAAATTTGGCAACACATTCTCAGTCGATATCAAAACTCATAGTATTCCTCAGTTCAAATGGCCAACATTGCTTATCTTTCAAACCATCAGGCATAGCATCAAATTGTCTGTTCCAATAGCTTTGAATGGCCAACTAAACACTACTGACAACATTGTTTGGCACACATAGTCATTCAAATGTCACCGACCACTCCAGGGTGAGTAGGAGGATGCGTGCAAATATGTATTTAGATGCAAAAGGGCTTGTGGTCCATTTTGAAATTTGATCATGTATTTGGATCCAAGAATTTTATTTGGATCATATATATTAATCATATTGTAGCCCAATCTTAAATATAAGACTTAATGGCACTGATAAGACTAAAAGGTACCTAGGGGTCACTAGGAATGGTTATGTATTGATCCTAGGTTAGGGGTTGATGGAAATAACCTATAAGGTTATATAAATATGTACTAAGGCCATTAGAGCCTTTACATAGTGTTAAAAGCACTAAATGTGAACAATCTTGTAAATTGCCTATATTGGCAATATAAGCCAAATAGGGCTTAATTGGAGTTAGTAGGGTTAGTAGGAAGTATAAGTTAGTTTGGTTTGTAAAGGTTGTCTCTAAACCTTTTATAAGTAGTTAGAGTAGGAAAAGGGTGTTGGGTTGTCGAGTTGACAAATTTTGTTGTCAACTTGACAACTAATTCTAGTGTTTGTCACTAACAATCAGTCAGTTAAGGGATATTTAGAAGTTAGTTTCTAGGTTCCAATTGGTCTTTTGGAAGATTAGAGTCTATTTGGAAGGGATCCACATGAGTGGATATGGAAAGAATGTTATTGATATAAAATGGATTGAGTTTGTATTAGCTTGAATCAATAAAATCAAAAAAATTTTGCACATTGGTATTCCACTGGTCTATGGGTACAGTCAACAACAGTGAACTGTTGTACTTAATTTGAATGTGATCCTAGTTTAGTTTGATGTAGGAACATTTATTTGAATTTGTTTTGACTTGGCTATAATATCTTTTCATTAACTTCATTACTAAAAACACCAAGGATTTAACTAGTGTATTGACAGTGAGTGGTATAGGGGTACAGTCAGCAATTAAGGGACCCCACAATACTATAACCATAGGACCTCGAAACATCAAGGAAAAACAAAAAAACCACCTTCAAATGAGCCAAGGTAGTAATACTGAGCATCTTGATGGTTTTCCTATCCTCCAAGGGGTGGTCCAAAATACCAGGGGTATCAATAACCTGATACCTCAAGTATTATAATCAGTATGCCTGACAAACAAAGACTTAGTAGTAAAAGCATAAGGTTGCACATCCACATCTGCCCTAGTAATCTTATTAATAAAAGAAATCTTGCCAACATTAGGGTACCCACAAATCAAAATAGGTCTAGTATTGGGGTTAATAGATGACAACCTTGCCATATGTTGCCTCACCTGTTCGAGGTCATGTCTTTATATTGTGACTATCCCGTGGAACATGGAACACACCAATGAATATACATGTTTGATTCCATGTGATCTTAGATAGGTTGTGACTTATAAATATTGCCTTATATTATATTTATACATTTTTGCATTCATTTCATTAGTTTTGTTATTATTATAGTCAAGGAATTGATTGTTATTGAGGACAGTGACTGGCATTTGTAGCACAGTTAGCAAGTTAAAGGTTTGAATCCTCCATAATATGTAAGGCACTCCCACCTATTTGTTAACTATGGTTTGGTGGGAGATTTCCATTGATTTATTGTATGTATTAAATCTTTCTTTGAATGCAAGGAAGTTAAATAGAAGGTGAGAAGAGATAGAGATGGGCTTGGTGAAATCACAGTAAAGGAGTTGAAGGTAAGCACCAGTCATGGATGGAAGTGACCTGATGATTGAAGAGGGTAGATGATGGATGGGAAGGTCCTTTGGGATGTATTAGAAGGTGTTGGGACCAGTGTTGAGGTTGGGTGTTGCAGGGAAGGTTATTTTCTACAAAACTCTTGGTTTCTAGCCTAAATAGTTAGGGTTTATTGAATGGGAGTGTAGATGGGTGTCTAGGGGAAAAATAATTTGAAAATTGGTTTTATTTTATCCTTTATAAGACTTTTTGGGGTTGTGGAGTCCTGGAAGTGAGTGGTTCTAAAATTTTATTTGTTAGGTGGGGCTAATTAGGCCTAGTTGAAGGGTTAGGGGGTGAAGGAAGTCTTCACCATTCAAAGAGTTAAAGTCTTTGATTGATATAAATTTAGTAACTCCAAAAAGGGTACTAGAAAATGTAAAAACATTGCTAGGTTGTTTGGGGAGTTTGAGAGTAAATTTTTGATTTCAATGTTGGAAGGGCTACTAGGTAGGCCTAGAAGGGCTATAGAAGAGGAAGGGTGAAAGATGAGTTGATTGTATTGAATGGGAAGTTGAAACATGGAAAATATAGCATGTTGAGATGATCTAAGGTGTTAGGATCAAGGTGTGAAGTATGGTTTGAGTTTTTGTGTGGTGGAGGCACTAGGTGGCCTAGGATAGAGTTGATGCTAGAAGGCATTGGAGCAAGGAAACAAGGAAGTGAATTTGAGTAGTATGGTTGTGGGAGTGACTTACAAAGTCAATGAACTCAACTATATCATTGAGTGAGGTTAATTCATGTAATACCTAAAATGTAATGTCTAAGAACTCAAAGCTAAGCTAGTATTCAATAAAACAAATGAGATAAACACATATGATTAGACCTACAAAATGAAGACAAAGACACTCAAAAGAAATAAAAAACCTTCAATAAAACCTTCAAGATGTAGAAGATTTTTCCAAAGGATGGAATGTGTGCTCAATGATATATGCTTCAAGCTTCAATAGAGAAAATGGGATGATAACTTTGCTTCAATGGTGGATGAAAATGAAAGAGGAAAGCTTCTCTTTTATAGAAAGATGAGTGAAATGGATGGTTAAGATTAAGGGGTAAAAGAGGAGTGAGAAATGGTGGAGATGCATCCAAGGGAGAGCACATGGATTGTGCTTTCTCAAATACATAGCATTGTGACAAGTGTCACAATGGGGGAGGATGAGAGGAGAGGCACCTTTGGAAGGTGTGAGAGGGGACAAGTGTGTAAGAGGTGTAAGAGGCTCTTGATTTCTCATTAGAGGATGTGGAGGTGATGTCATAAGGGGTTGACTTTGGGGTGGATTAGCATTCTTTAATCTTGGATTATGATTGTGCACATGCTTAGGAGGTGATTAGGCTTAGATTAGAGGGTAAGTGGAGGATTAGGAGGATGTGATGGGAGGAGAGAGAATGAGTGCAAGATTAAATTAGCTAAGCATGGATTATTAACTAATAAGGGAGAATTAGAATTAAATATTTTATTTAATTCCAAGTGGGAGGAAAAGGAGATTTATGAATTAATTTATTTAGATAAATGTATCCATTTAAATTAATAGAGGAATAAGGATTTAATTAATTATTAGACTATAGGTTTATCATTTTGATAATTAATTGGGCTATAGTTAATTAATTAAATTAATTAACTAGGGGATGACACAAATTAATTAAATAAATAATATTTAATTAACAAGATTTCCTAAGAAAAGACTAAATAAAATTACTAAATAATGTAATCAAATTTAGGTGTCTGCATTTTGCCCCTCTTTGACGTAGTGTTAAAATAACACTACTTCGAAGACATTTTTAGCAATAAAGAGATGACATGAATAATGGACTAGGTAGTAGAGTTGCCCCAGTTATGGGTCAGGATGTGGCTGGATGATGCCCCTTCGAGAGGATAGCAGGGAAAGAAAAAGGGGCCCAGGAAATGACTAGAAAGGAAAAAGGGGGGAAAGAAAGGAAGAGTGTTGCAGGCTAAGGAGGTGCATGAACGAAGGAAAGAAGGGTGAAAAAGGCCATGAGGAACAAAAATGGGAAGGATCAGAAGAAACGGGAGGAATCAGGGCATCCAGGAGTGAAAACAAGGGTTTGGGAGGGCCTATATAAGGGTTGGAGGGGTCAAAATCAATTCATTTACACACCGAGAGCCTAGAAATTGTGACTGCAAAGCTCTAATACGTGAGGACAAGATGGCACAATGAGGGTGACCGAGACACTGGACAGACATTGTGATATGTGTGGTGTAGAGTGGAGGGCCCGACTGATAGGTAGGATCAAAAAACTAAACTTTTCATTATGTTTTTGGTGCATTTATTGCATGTTTTAGCTTAGAAAAGCACATTCCCACAAAGTGCATGCCTGGCAAGAACACTCCTGTCCTAGCGAGAATGGGTTCCTATAAAATATGGGTGGGGTCTAAAATTTGGGGGGCAAGGGATTTTAGTGGGATCGTGAAAATCTTGGGAGGGGTTGCGGGACTACGATCTTGCAAGAATCTCTTGCGGGATTGCATTCTCACGAGTTGGCAGCGGGGTGCCGAAAAAATGATGTTCCTGCGGGGGACGTGAAAAAAGATAAGTGGCACGGGAATGCATTCCTACATCACTGAGGTTTGGTGGGAATGAGGGAAGGGTTTCCCCTATGGGAATGTGGGGACAAAGAGCTTTGTAGGAACACGGGGAGAACCAAAGCTACAGGAATGCAGGGAAAAGAATCTTCATAGGAACACGGAGAGAAAACTATTTAGGTTTAGCTAGAGAAAGAAAATGACATTCTGACTTGGCTTGGATGCAATGGTTGGTGGATCGACTGACGATTCGAGAGAGACGAGCAATAGTGTTGATTATCTCAGAGCAGTTCACAACAGTGGATTGGGCTCAAGTTGATGCATTGGGCTTGGGATATCTGGCACAGATGCCTCACAGATGGACATACATGGCACTGGTGATAGCGCTATGTGAGCGCTGGCATTCAAAGATGGGGACATTTCATGTGCCCACTGGGGAAATGATGGTGACCTTGGAGGATGTATATTGCATCTTTCAGTTACTGGTGTGAGGGGTACTGGTGGTAGTAGGTGTGTACACACAGGCATAGGTAGTGGCCCCACTACTAGGGCCAGGAGTAGTGCCAATCTTGGCACATAGGTAGCTGGCATTAGCACAAAATGCCACAGTAGCACTAGCAGGATCACAGGTCCATTACTATGCTTTGAGATTAGTGTCGGGGTATCTCTCCCCAGACATAGGTGGGAGGAGTGTCACACTATCGCTGATTCCCATGATTGTGCAAATTGTGGACGCAGGGGTACTGGCAGCATGGGGTATATTGATGTTGGCAAAGATGTCCCACAACCTTCATCAGATAGTTTATCATGGAGTGGGGACAATGAGGAGGAGCTTTGGATTTGCTTCCCTCCTATAGGTTTGGGCTTGGGAGCACATAGCAATGTTGCAGCCCTTAGGCTGAGTGGATAGACAGGCAGAGGAGCCTGTAGCATATAGCTGGGGAGACTTAGTGACATATCATGAGGTGAGGGACACTAACTTCTGGTAGGAGATGCTAGACAGGATCAAGGATGGGATCACATGGCATCCATACCTTGGACAGGTGCCATGGGCTGAGGATGTACAGGAGCTTCCCTACACTATGATGCCCACACACCCTACAAGGTGATGGGATTATATCATGGAGCAGTATAGACCAGATAGGACATCTCATCAGTTCAGATTCAAGTAGGATGTGCTAGAGGAGTGATGGTACTAGTGGGCCACCTGCAAGAGGATATCTGAGCTTGGGTTATTAATGGATAGGGGAGGGTTGCTGGCTGCTTATCAGATCATGCAACCATTTGTCTAGGATTAGGCTGGAGGGGTGGTAGATCCAAGGACCACACCAGCATACGATGCCTAGTTCTAGCCATCTAGGGAAATGGGTAGATCTGAACTACCAGATTGTGAGGGAGGGGCACTAGCCGTATACATGGGACAGAGAGGAGGGGGAAGAGGAGGAGGGGGAGACAGGGTGAGGATTGGAGGGAGGGATGGAGGAGGGAGAGGAGGAGATGGGGGTGGAGATGGAGATGGAGCTAGGATGGAGGTGGATGGGGGGGGAGGAGATAGACTATAGGTACTAGCGGGTCCACCACCAACACCAGGATCTGGATCATCTAGGGGTGGGGGGGATGATGCAACAACACATCTAGCCTCACTGTAGGTGACACATGATACTACAACATAGATGCTCTAAGACACATAGGTGGAGTGAGATGTGATAAGAGTAGAGAAGGATGAGCTACTGGGGGACAAGGATGGCTTGAGGATAGAGAGGGATAGCCTAATTATGTGCTTAGCACAATCCATACAGGAGGGACTGATGACCCACTAGGAGAGGGATCAGCTGAGGAGGGAGATGGCAGCCCTAATTGCCAAGAGGGATGGTCTACGAGTGGAGAGGGATGGCTTGCAATCAAAGTGAGACCGACTATTGGGAGATAGGGATACCACCACACGAGGATCCCATTAGCGATCAGGAAAGGTATCACACCTGCAGCGACAGCTGGTGAGGTTAGGGGAGCAGATTGGCTTCTATAGGGGATTGTATCTTGTAGTTGTGCCACCTGAGTGGGTAAAACATTATAGGGAGCTCAGCTGGTCATTGCTAACAGGCTCGAGTGGTAGCAAGAGGATAGGGTCTAGTGGGAGTCATAGATCAAGGACTAGTGGGAGCCACAAGGTAGGCAAGAGGAGCCATTAGTTGGGCCACACACAGAGTCAGTAGCATTCGATCGACGATTTGGTACAAATGGCAGAGGCAGAGAGATCAGATGTAGGGGTAGAGATGGACATGGATACATGGGTTTTTCTAATATCCCAAGTGGTGCACACGATAGATATACAAGACATAGATATATAAGGTACAGTGAGCCAGCCACCCATCCTACAGGTACTGCCAGAGGTAGACCCACTAGCTGTAGATTTTGATATGCAGCCTCCCTCAGGAGAGGCAGATAGGTAGTGATATGTTGTAGTTTTGATTATGTATGATTCATTTATTGGTAGAGGGCATAGTCCTGATTGTATATTGATATCTATACTATTATAATATCATGGATGCAGACAAACATTTATCATTTCATGCTTTTGGGTTGGGACATGTACCTTATTTTTGTTCGGTGATTTTTTATATATATATGATGAGCTGGGTGGGATATGATGTTATGGATGAATGTATGGATGCATATGATGTACTAACATGGATGATGTAGGATGTGATGTGATTTCTATATGCTATGAGACTGACATGTGTGTGATGCAGGATGTGATTTCTATATGAAATGCATTATGAAATGTTTATATGAGATGTAGGTGCTGACAATTTGTGGATGCAGGATGTGATGTAAATACTTTTGTTATGCGATGCATGTATATTATGATGAAAGGCATATGTGTATGGATATGTAACATGTGTTTAACAATGCAAGATAATTAAATAAACCTAATGAATCTAAGATAACTTAATAAGAAATGGACCAAAAATGAACTCTTAACTATGCAAGATTAATTTAAATGAGATGAATGCTCCTAAGAATGAATCGTAACAATGCAAGATAAAAATGAACCTAAATGATACAAAATGAGATGGTAAATGGGATGAATGCACCTAAAATGAACCCTAACAATGCAAGATTAAAATGAATCAAATGAGATGAATGCACCTAAGAATGAATCCTAACAATCCAAGATTAAAATGAACCTAAATGATACGAAATGAAAAGATGATGTGAAACTAAAATGAATGCACTCTAAAAATGCAAGATTAAAATGAACCTAACATGAGATGAATGAAAAGATGATGTGATACTAAAATGAATGCACCCTAACAATGCAAGATAATGAATCTAACATGATATGAATGAAAAGATGATGTGAAACTAAAATGAATAACGAATGCACCCTAACAATGCAAGATTAAAATGAAACTAACATCAGATGAATGAAAAGATGATGTGAAACTAAAATGAATGCACCCTAACAATGCAAGATAATGAATGAATGTAGGATGAGATGACATAGTGCAACCTAGGGTAGGAGTGGGAAATGAAATGCATGCATGAATGTAGATGAGAGTGTGAGGGTGAGGGTATATGGAATGGTCACCACATATCACTACCTGACTCTACCCTCACTGAGTGAGGGAGGGGACAATGGTTGAAGAGGGATATATGCACAATCACAATCCAATGGTTAAGAACTTGAGAGGGATGTGAGAGAGAAGCTCTTGGGGGGGAGTTGGCTATTTGGGATGATGCTTTGATATTGGATAGGGATGATGGCATCTTTGGTTGGATGATTGGATAGAAGGGAGGATGTTTCATGAAGCTTGAGCATGGGATGTTCTGAGGGAACACCACCATGTAGTTTTGAGCACTTATTTTGATATAGCAACAGAAGATACGAATCACAATTAATAGAAATGTGAGGTAGTGTCACGAGCATTGCATAGGACTGATGTGAAATAGACATGCAAGGGTTTCCCCAACATCACGCATGTACCCAAAAGGAAGAATGGTGGAAATGATGTGAGGCAACCCACAAGAAAACAACATTTCCCAAGTGCACCAAGAAACCCAAAAGATCACAAGTGGAATGTGCAAGGGTCATGTCCAACTAACTCACAGGCAGAAGCCAAAATATCGCAAAACACCATGCCCCAAAATAACACCTCCTGTTGCAACACACCATGATATAAATGATCATGGTGGCCTTAATGGGAGTAGTCAACTGAGATCACAAAATCAACTAAAAAGATAGAACAAGCAAACTGAAAACAATGCGATAAGACCAAAAGATGTCCTGTGCCAAAAGAGATTGATTGACTGTGGATGTTGAGATTAGGTCAGACATGGAGGAAGGATGCATCCTACAAGGACCTGGTTGATAGGGACTGACTACATGGGTAGTATTGGCTGGGAAAACAAACAATTTTTAGAGAATCACAGTGACGCTGGATACTTGCTGAGGGAACATTGCTGATATTGAGATCATTTGGGTCATGTGCTTTGTGGTCAAACGACACTACTAAGATGATATGTACAAGATGGGGACACTATATACAGTGAGTATTTACATCATTGTAGGAAGTGGGATAGCGAATCTTGTGTGCTAGCACCATGGGGATGATACCTTGGGAACAAGGGATGGGTGAATCGAAAATGAAAAGTGGCGAATGGATTTTGATGGGGGGGATGGGAGTTTGATAGATAATGATATGGTCCACTATGTATGGCACCTGTTTACCAAGTTTTCACCAACATACTTGCCCAAGGCACTTGAATTGCCAAGTTTTCACCATTGGACGGTATTTTTCTCTTTACTTTTTTCCATTTTTTTACTTTTTTTAATTTATTGAGGCACCTATTGACTAGGTTTTCACCAGGATGATGATTTTTTTCAAGACATTTTATAATTTTTAGGATTTTTTCAGGATCATATTTGATTTTTAGGATTTTTTTTAGGACCATATTTAATGGGTCAAGCATAGAACCAATTTAGATGTGTGATATTAATAGGATCGGGAAGAGGCTCCCCTTCAGGTGTAGACAATTGAAAAGTGCCAGAACTGAAGCAAGCTAGCACCACGTATGGACCTAACCAGGTGGGATCAAACTTTCCTTTCTTTTCATGGTTTTCTTGTACTTTTTGGTTCTCTTTTAGGACTAGGTCTCCCACTAGGAATTGTCAAGGGTGTACCTTTTTATTGAAGCTCCTCTTGAGATGATTTTGGTACATGATCAGATGATCATAGGCCTATTGCCTCTTTTCATCTAACAAGTCTAGTTGTGTCAGGTGTGCCATGTGATAGTCTTCATCTATGATATAGTTCTTCATGGACACACGGAGTGAAGGGATTTCAACCTCAATTAGCAGGACAACTTCAACACCATATACTAGGGAGTATGGGGTGTTGCCTATGGGAGTACGAAATGAGGTGTGATAGGCCCAAAGGGTAGGATTGATTTGCAAATGCCAGTCATGACTAGAATCATTGACAACTTTCTGTAGGATTTTGAGGATGGTTTTGTTAGTTTCCTCAGCGTAGCCATTCCCTTGTGGAAAGTATGGGCTAGAAAAGCATTAGTGGATGTGGAATTGGTCACAGAGCTCTGTAACATGCTAGTTTTCAAATGGACAGCCATGATCTGTGAAGATGGTGGAGGGAATGTCAAAATGGCGAATGATGTGGTAGAGGATGAATTTGGAGATCTGGACACCAGCAGTTAAGTTGAGCGGAATTGCTTCCACCCACTTTGTAAAGTACTATGTGGCTATAATGATATACTTGTGTCCATCAGAAGAATGGGGGTGGATCATGCCAACAAGGTCAAAACCCCAACACAAGAAAGGCCATGGAGGTGTAATGGGCTGTAAGTCCTGCACAGGTGCATGGATCAAATTGGCATATTGTTGGCACTGTAGGCACTTCTTCACGAACTCGCAGGCATCATGCTCCATGGTCATCCAATAATACCCAACTCTGAGTTGTTTCTTTGCAAGGGTGATACCACTCATGTGAGCACCACAAATGCCAATGTGAACCTCTTGTAAAGCCATAGCGGCCTCATTTGAGTCTAGACATTAGGAGAGGATGTTATGATACCCACGATGATATAGGGTGTTAGCTACAAGATTGTAGCAGGATGCTCTATGAATAAGGTTCTAGCATTGGGTATTTGTGAGGTGGGGAGATATGATACCATTCTTTAGATAAGCATGAATGTCGTGGTACCATGGGGCTTGGGGACCAACCAAGATGCATACCATATTAGCGTCAGCATTCTTGTAAGTGGGCGTGTGTAGCCACTCGACTAAAAACTCATATTGCGTAGCGTCACAGGGGATTTCCAATAGTGAGCCAATGGTGGCCATAGCATCTACTACCTTATTCTAAAGTCTTGGCACTTGTGTGAATTGTATGCTAAAAAAATGTTCTTTGAGTTTATCTACAAGCTCTTTGTAGGGTAATAGCTTGCCATCCTTTATTTGATATTCATCAAGGACTTGCTTGATGATCAATTGGGAATCTCTGAAGACTTGTAGTTCCGTGATATTCCAGTGAATGGCATTTTTAAGACTTGGCATGAGGGCTTCATATTTTGAAATGTTGTTTGTGCACATGAATCCTAGCTTGAAGGATTTTGGGATGTAGTCCCCTTGGGGGGTCACAAATAGTATGCCTACCCCTAATCCATGTGACGTATATGAGCTATCAAAATATAATTTCCACTGGGGTTGTTCTTCGATCAGACAAAGATGCTTGTCTAGGAACTCTATTCTGAGAGGGTATGCATCAACTAAGGGAGCTTCTGCAAGTTGATCAGTAATAACTTGTCCCTTGATGGCTTTTCAAACAACATATTGGATGTTGAATTCACTAAGAAGAATAACCCATTTTTCCATTCACCCTGTAAGTGTGGCCTTTGATAGCAAGTATTTGAATGGGTTGACCTTGGATATTAAATTTACTGTGTGACTGAGCATATAGTGGTGAAGTTTCTAAGTGGAAAAAACCACTGCCAAGCAAGCTTTTTCCATTGGAGAATAGTTTAGCTTGTAGCCAACCAATGTATAACTAATATAATAAATAGCCTACTCTTTTCCATCATCATCAAGCTATGCCAAGAGTGCCCCTAGCACTGTAGTAGTTGCAGATATGTAAAAAATGAGGGACCTTCCTAGCATTGGTGGAACAAGAATAGGTGCATTCACCAAATACTCCTTGAGTTTTTCAAAGCTGCACTGAAAAATGGGATCCCACTTGAAAGAGGTATCCTTTCATAAAAGATGTGTGAATGGCTAGCACTTATCTGCTAGTTGGGAGATGAATCATCAAACTGGCTGCAACTTTCCTTGTAAGCTTCTTAATTGTCTGAGCATTCTGGGAGGAGGCATTTCCATGCTGGCCTTCACCTTTTTGGGATCAATCTATATGCCATGCTTGGACACAATGAACCCCAAAATTTTTCTGGATGTCACACCAAATACACACTTCTTTGGATTCAATTTCAAGCCATAGTTGTATAGGTGATCGAACACATCTTTGAGGACATCAAGGTGTTCACGATGTGTTCTAGATTTGGCTAGAATGTTATCGACATTGTCCTTGAGGATCTTATGAATCATGTCATGAAAAATTGTGGTCATCACTCTTTGATAGGTAGCTCCCACATTTTTGAGCCCAAATGGCATCATCTTATAGCAAAACATTCCCCATGGTGTGGTGAAGGCAGTTTTGTGCTAGTCTACTTCTACAATTCTAATCTGATTATACCCTAAGAAACCATCCATGAGTGACAACATCTCATGCCCTATAGTGAGGTCTATGATCATGTCTATGTTGGGTAGTGGAAAATAATCTTTCAGACATGCCTTGCTGAGATCTCAAAAGTCAGTACAAATTCTTATGTCACCTGAGGGTTTGACAATAGGCACCATGTTAGAGATCCAGTCTAAATAATCAATGGCTCTAATGATCTTAGCCTGAAGGAGCTTCTCAAGCTCTACTTTAACTAGCAAGGCTACTTTTGGATGCATTCTCCTTAACTTTTTCTTAACTGATTTGGCATCGGGATTTACTGCCAGATGATGAACAACAAGATCAGGATTGAGTCCAAGCATATGGGCATATGACCATGAAAAGTTTCCTATTGATTCCTGAAGGAGGGCCTCTAGGGCTATCTCTTCTACTTCGCTTAGAGCTATTGTGATGTATGTGATTCAAGGAATTTCCTCTATTCCTAGATTGATCAGCTTGGTCTCTTCAATGACTATGGATGATTGTTTTGATTGATAATCTTGGATAAGAGGAAGAGGCAAGTCTCCATCCTCCAGTGCCTCAGAGAGGTTTTCACTATTGGATACACCCTTTATTTTTACTATTTTAGAATTAGGATGTGCCCCAGAGGGGTTTTCACATGAGGAATCTTTATTTTCTTTTTTGTTTTTATTTTTGTGGCTAGAGACTTCCTCTTCCCCAAAGTATGCCTTTGGGTTAAGCTGATATACTTTGGTTGATTCCCACCCCCATTCTAATTGCTAATTTGTGGTGCCCATGAATCTTAGGAGCGCTTCCTCACTTCAAAACTCATCGATATGTACTACACTTGGTTGGTCCCAATCTATGAGGTTGATGGCAAGTTGGTGAAGGACAAAATTGCCCAGGAAGGTTTTGTCATCAAAGATATCATTGGAGGACCATTTTTCTTCCTTTTTTGGAACATCTTCGACTTCCACAAGTTCATCTTGGATTCTCAAAAGGGTTACATTGGGTTAATTAGTGCCCCCAGTCATGATGTTGGGTCCTCGTATGTGTAGGCAAGGGGGATCAAAGCCAAGGCCTCAAGTCTCTAAATTTTTATAGGCTTCCATAGGGTCTTTCATTCCATCCTCGTTAGGTCCTAGACCTCCACCTTGATAGTCCCATTATTTAGTTTCCCATTTGTGCAGTATGGGATATTTATCCTTAAAGTATCTAAGGACCTTAGTATCTAGAGGTGGAGGATCTTTATACAACCATTGGTTGATATCTAGGGTGAACTCTTGACCATTTAGGATTCCATTGGAAACAAAAGAAGATGTTCCCATGGTCTTTATTTTGGGACCCTCCTGAGGAGCCTTGGTTTGGTGGGAGGGTCATCCTTGTGTGTGTGGATATAGGGGAAGAGCCCCTACTGCAAAAGCATTAGTAAGACTATATTCTCCATAGCCTTTGTTATTGATCTTGATAGAGGAAAAGGTGGTGGTGAGGGTTGTTTCTGTATTGCAGTGGGATCAGGAAGAGCTGGTGATAGACGTGCCAATATCAATTCTAGGGTAGTGAGTGGAGTGGGAAAATGAGGCTTCGATCACGTGCTAGTATGAAAAATCTTGGGGATCTACATGGATGGTGATTTCAATGCCTTGGTAAGGGAATTTGATGCACTGATAATAGGTGGAAGGGACTGCTTGGATGGAGTAGATCTAGGGATGACCCAGGAGGATGTTGTAAGGGAGATTAAGATCAACAACATGGCACACTATGTCTTGTTTGATAGGACCAATTTTAATTGGTAACAAAATGGTACCTTTGGAGGTACACTCTAGATTATCATAGGCCTTGATGGTGATCACCTCATGATAGATGTCTACTTCTATGAGGCTGATCTGCTAAAAAAATCTTAATGTACAAAGATTGAGGGCCAAACCATTATCTATCATGACCCATTTCATGGCAAAGTCATTGATCATGATGGTAATGCGGAGTGGGAGATTATGATCTGGTTCAATAGATGGCATGTCAGATGGTTGAAAAGAGAGAGTGGATGGTGTGGATATGTGCCGCACAAGGTTCTTGAATTGAATGGCATTGATGCTTACAGGGACATGGGCTTCCTGAAGGGCTTTGTTGAGGACTTCTTAATGGAGGGGTGATGTGTGAAGGAGATCAAGGATGGATATTTGTGCAGGTGTGTTCCTAAGGTGTTCTAGGAGGTTATATTATGCATTGGGGATGGTGGTAGTATTGGTGCCAGCTACAAATATCCAGCCTCTTCAGGTAGTAATAGCACATTGATTGTCAGCACCTTTGACATGGATCACATTCACAGTAGGCTCAACTTGGGAGATACAACCAAAAAATTTATCATAGTTTATGTAGGCAGTGATATAGTCTTTTCCATCACCATGGTCACCTTGTTTACCCTTATCTTGGCCAGTGGGAGGGGTAGCGTTAACTTGAGCCTTTCTGGCATTATCTTTAGGAAAAAAATTTTGGTAGATTTGTAGATTGGCATTGGGTGATGCTTGAGTAGGAGTATTGAATATGATCTCCTTTTTATCTATAAGATCCTATACATAGCTCTTGAGCTTCATGCATTTAGTGGTGGTGTGTCCCTTAACACGGTGCTATTCATAGTATTCATTATCTTTGTACCAGGCTGGCTTGGGTGTTGAATCATCATAGAGCTGGGTTTGCGGATACACAACCAAGTTGGCACTCACCATCTTGTGAAAAATGGCATCCAAGGGTTCTCCAAGGGGTGTGAAGATATGCTTTGGGTCATTCTAAACATGGGGCTTATTTCATCCTTGGGTAATAGATATAGCATTGGTTTGATTCACAGGAGGCTGACAGGGTGGTTGTTGGTAGGCAGGTGCTTGCTATTGGTATACGGGTTCTGGTTGCTGATACATGGGTGTTTTCTATTGATATGCTGGAGGAGTGGGATTAGGACCTACAACTACAACTTGGACATTCCTGGTGTTTGTGGCTCCATTAGTGACCACATTCTTATTCTTGTTCCAATATCAAGAGTGGTCATTGTTTGGTCTGTCCTAAGAGCTTTCTTTATAGTGTTTGATGCTACCATCATCCAAAAGTGCTCACTCAATATCCATGCCTTTCCCTTTAATGTCTTGGTAGGTCTAAATGTAGTTCATATTGATAGAATGAGATAGCTTTAGGTGCAGATTATCAATGAATATCTTGGCAAGATGTTTTTCTGGTGGTTGGTATGACAATCTCATGGTGAGATTTTTCCATTGTTGTAAGTAATTGGCCAGAGTTTCACCTCCCTTTTGTTTGGCATTGCACAAGTCCAATAGGGTGAGCTCGTTCTCAATGTTGTGTGCATATTGAGTGAAAAACTTTTCTAAAAGCTCTGGAAATGTGGAGACAAACCCATAAGGTATTTTGTAGAACCATTCAAGAGTGGGCCCTCCCAAGCTCTTGGGGAAGAGTTGCATGAGAAATATGTTGTTAAATGCCACCTCCTGGCATGCCATGTAGAACTCTTTGACATGGTTAACTGGATCACCCTTCCCTTGATACTTGTCAAACTTTGGTGTTTCAAAATGTTTAGGGAAGGGGATTACTATGATCAATCTGTCAAATGGATATGGACAAATCTCCTCAAATTTGAATGTCTTAGTCTCAATATCAATCTTAAGCTCTTTGATGGCATTTCTCATTTCTTCTCACTCTGACTTGGTAGGTGCTGGAGTAGGTACTCCTAGTGAGAATGGGTCAGATGGTGCAAGTGAAAAGGGAGGATATGGTGAGCAAGGGAATGGGGATTTCTCAGTTGAAAAGGCCATCTGGAAGGGGTTTTGGGTAACTTGCTGAGCAATGTATTGCTAGTGCAAGGTGGGTGCATGCTGTGGCAAGGCTTGCTGCTACGAGATGAGGGGATTGGCTTGCGGGGTCAGGAAGTATTGTTGCTTCTGGAGAGGTTGGTAGAATGGTTGTGGTTGGGATTGGTGATGAGCTTGACCAATATAAGATGGGTGCATACCCACATTTTTGAGAGTGGGAATAGTAGCCTGGGTGTGCACTATAGGTGGTTGCATATGGGAGTTAGTGGGATGGGCAGCACTGAGTTTCTATGACTATGGAGGTTTGGTTTGCTAAGCAGTAGATGCCATAGACAAATAGTTGGTAAATGCATGTGGAGGTGCTACTTGTGGGAAGGTTTGTTGCTGATGAGCCTTTTGGTAAAGTTGGCCATGTGTGGGTATGCCCATGGTGTTCATTTGTGCTTGGTCGAGGCTCCAGGTGGTGTTGACTCCTGATAGGGTTTGTGATGCAGAGTTGGCCACAAATGTGGGGGCTGATATGAGAGTTTTTTGTGCTGGTGGAGGATTGTGGGATGGCATATGTGGCATTCCTATTGTAAAGGTGATTTGCTGGGTCTATGTGCCAGCAGCAAATGTGAGAGGTACTTGTGTGGATTGAGATTGTGGGGTGGATGTAGGTGGGGTAGTTTGTGAGACTCCTTGTGAAAGAGGTGTTGATGTAGTGGGAGGTGGAATTTCTTGAGTAGAGGCTGTAATCATCCAAAAATGGTCATCTAGACTATTAGCCCCTTTTGCTAAATCGTCAATTGCTTATTCTTGATCAAATCCTAATTTTATCATTTATTCAATTATTTTCTATGGGTTAACCATCTTATCCTAAAGTATTTATTTAATCAAAAGGAATTCCCTCCCCTTTTATTAAATAAAAAGCCCCCCACTTTTCCTCTTATCCTAAGTTGCACAAATAAAGCATTATTCTTATTTTATAAAAAGGGAAAAAGCACTTTTTGTCTCATATGGACATAAAAGTCAACTCTTATTTTCTCATTGGAGGATACTTGTGCACATGGATTTCTCCTCTTTGATGCTCCACCATTGATTAAATCTTTTGCCTCTTAATCTCCATGGTCCATCCTTTCTCATTTCTTATAAAAGGAGAGTTATCTTCTCATTTACAGATCCATCTTTTGAATACTAATGTTATGCTACAAGTTTTCTAGGTGACTTTGGAGCTTTGGAGATTTGGAGCATTCTTAGCTTTTGCATTCACATTCTATCTTAGTTCCATTCTTTCATTTTATTTTCATTATCATGGCATGCATATTTTAGTTTCCTTTATGCTTTAGATTGATTCACATAGTTTAATTAGGAGGATTTTGTAATACTTGCATATTTCCTTTCCATAGCTTAACTTGCATATTTATCCTAACATAGCTTGCATCTTCATTTCTAGCTTTGCATTTCATTTACATTTTGATTCTTGGGGATATTGGCATTCTTGCCCTTATCTCCATTTGAATCTCCCATTGAATGGTTTACTAGCAAGGTCATATGCTTAAACAACTCTAGCTAAGAGCACACTTAATTTCCTTGCACTCCATGCCTATGGAGCTCTAGGTCAATTTTCAAGGTTGCCCATTCATGGATTCCTTTGGAAGCAATGACTTAGAGAAGTGCACATCTTAGTGTGTACATTTTTGGCACCCACCGTGGGGCAGAACAACTTTGTTTTGTCCTTCTTTTTATGTATTTTTGCACTTTTTTTTTCGTCACTTTTAGCTTGTTGTTTTCGATAGATTTTTCTTTTTCTTTTTTTGGAAGATTATCTTATGATACTTCACTAGTGTCATGCAATACTTTGTCCTACACTAGTGTGATACTTTACCAGTTAAAGTATCATGCTCTGTGAGAGATTCTGTCACACTGTTTGGAACATTATGTCACTTGTAGGTACAGTGAAGTGTCACCCAGAAAGATAATATCACCCCAGTATACTGTAAAGTATCATGTAATACTTCTGGTAATTGTACTATCACCTATACCTGATAGTGAGTTGTTTCTTGGTTCTTTCTTGCTAAGTTTTGATCTAATTAGCTTGCTGGTTTAGTTTGCTGTGGTTAGATAGATTTCATTTGCAGATTTCATTTGGATTTTTGTTTTGCTAACCATTGTGGGACTAACAAGTTGTGCTTGTAGGTACCTTCATTGCTTGAAACATTTTCTAAAAAGATCACATGTCAAAGCTTCAAAGGCAAAACGGCTACTAATTGTGTTTTGCAGGGCTGCCCAATGCCAAAAAACAATCAATTGCTTGTTTATTTACTTTTCTTTTAAGTGCGGCATATACTAGTTGTCTCATTTCTTAGGCACTTAAGATCTTGTTGTAGGAGTCTTTTGGTGGTAGGAAATTATGCTCTTCACCCTTGTGGTGAACCAGAAATCTTGACCCACTTTTAGACATTGAAAACAAGAGGGTAATTGAACTCTTTGTTTGATGTGTTTGGGGGAGATTCTTGAGCTAGGAGATTATGCTCTTCATCCTTGAGGTGAACTAGAAATCTTGACACTCAAAAGTCAATCCACTCTTTGTTTAGCATTAGGATCCTTTAGTGGGCCTTCTCTTGAGAAATCAAGAGGAACGACCCAAGTGGGGACAAGCTAATACCGAGCTATTCCAACCCACTATAATCTCAAGGCTATCAAGGACACAAAACCTTGGTAGACGTAGTTCTTGTCTTCACTTGATGTGAGTACTTGTGGGATTGTGACCATGAGGAAAGTGTTGAGCAAGAATGCTTATGGTACTCTTATGGCCACAAGGTCCTAGTCCTTTTTGAGGAGCAAGAGGGGTACTACGAATGGAAGCCCTTACTAAGAACCAATAGGTAGAGGCCACTCTTTTTTTCCACTTAGCTTCTTGGTGCAAGGATTGATCAAAGTGGAATAACCCGGATCACCCCAAGATTACTCACCATTTGTGTTCCTTTGGTTGTGTCATTGACACCTCCATGACAAAGCCAACATCTATTGTGGGCAACCACTTTATGTGAGGCAATGGAACATCAAGTGTGGGCCAAGTTGATAAGTATTGAACCTTTGTCCTTCTAGGCTAGCAAGTGCTTGAACTGTTCTTGTTGTTATGTACCCGTGAAAATGTTCTTGAACATACAAACATTGCGGTAGTGCTCATAGAAGTTTTCATTTTGATATCCCAATTGTTTGTCTTGGAAAGGTTTCTTTTGCTCTTGCACAAGTATTTGATGACATGTTCCATCCCCTACTATTTGCAAACCTACCTAAATATTGTTGTTACTATGTTTGAAATCAATAAATTACCTATCAAATTGCAAAATTGACAAAATTACCTTAAAAATTTGAGACTTTTCACGCTCACTAGTCAAGATTCGTACGACACTGAAAACAATCACACACTATTTCAAGTTTTATCATGTGATATTTTGTTCCTAATTATTTATCACCCTGCCTACCTGGATTCTATCACCTAGGCTACATGGAAAGTATCACTCAGTCTCAGTCAGAAGTATAGCCTGGTTAGATTTTGTCACCCTGTTTGCCTGGAAACTATCGCCCATAATCTTTTTGCTGTCTCATTACTGCCCAATTTGAAAAAAAAAATTTTGAGTGTCTTTTCCTGTTCTTACTCAACCCTGGTCTATTATCTACATGTTTAAGTCTGTTCTAGACTGAGCAAATGAGTTAAAGTTATTGGATTTGAGTTTCCCAAATGCTACTTTTTATGACTTGTCACATTACGGTTACCTCTCTAGCTACTTGATAATTGAGCTTCTTGCTCATATCTTGGCTTGAGTCAATTGATTGTTGTAAGTTCTTGAGCACTTTTGGCCAACCATCTTTATTGTTCTATCTTGACAAGTGATCTTCTTTGTCTTTGTTTATCTCAAAATTTGAAAATCTTTGTCTCATTTTATTAGTCAACCAACATTCCTTTTTCATGTCGGTTTCAACTTGGTCTCAATTCAAGCAAGGGAGTCACCCTCCATTCAACTATACATAGTTACCTTCACCCACAAGATGCTCACAAGCACCAGTTAGCAATGATAGTTCCAGTCCTAACCAATCCGAGGATTCTAAAGTCACCCAGTGGTACAAAGGGGGCTTCCTCTTTTTTGCATTCAAGACCTCCAAAAGCATAGATAGTGTCTCACTCACTTTGACTGAACAAGAAAAGTTTCACTATTTGCAAGAACATTTTGAGCATAAGGAAAACCAAGTGCATTTAGACAAATCGGATGCTACTAGGCACATGGCTATGAAGGGGATGTCTCAAGAACAACTTGAGATTAGTGGCTATGAGTATAGACCCCTTCCTTTTGGTACTTTGGGTAACTATGGCAACAACACACCACCAAGATCTCCTCCAAGATGAACTTTTGCTACTCCCTCTTCACCTCCTAGACCTCCTCCCTCTTAGCATGAGGAAGAAGCTAACGATGAGATTTATAGTGAAGAGCTTATGAGATTTGAACAAGATGAAGCATCCCAATGTATGATGCTTAAAATTTTAGAGTGAAATGGTGATCAATACTTTCAATACATGAATTCTAGGGGATACAAGCTCCCTCCTGGCTATGATGTATGATAGATTGTTCAAGAAAAAGTACCAACTAAATTGTAAATCCTTAGGGATGAATTGCAATGAACCAATCAACATCTTGCTCAACTTGCAATAGAGAAAGAACCTCCAAAGGTTTCTTTCATGGAATCTATTTGTGCTCTTCCTTTTGACAGGAGTCTATACATGGTCCCATTTCCTAGGAATATTGAGGTTCCCAAATATGACAAGTATGATGGAAATAGTGACCCCCATGACCATGTACATCACTTTTACGCTCTTAGCATGGACTTCCTTCATGAGGACACATTTCTTCTGTGATTGTTCCCTAGAAGTTTGATAGGACAAGCTCTAGAATGGTTTGCAAAGTTAACACCACCTATTAAAAATTTTGATGAGTTGGTTAGATGCTTCACCCAACATTACTCATACAATATCCAATAGCCTATCACCATGATAGATCTCAGTGCTTTAAAGAAAAATCCAGTTGAGTAATTTGCCAGTTACTTACAATGTTGGAGGTCATTATATTATCGATATCCTCACCAACTAGATGAAAGAGAAAAGATTGACATTTTCATCAGTACTCTTGTGCCAAAACTATATTATGATCTAACGAAACAACTATTCTCCTCTTTCAATGACATGGTTGAAAGTGCATATCAGATTGAAGATGTGGCCATAAGAAAGGGGGATATTGTTATTAATAAAGATACTAGGGGCAATGGCAAGGACAAAGGCAAACCTTGGAATAAAAACAAGTATGTTGTTAATGATGGTGTTGTGGATGTCCCAAAAGCCAAAGAACTAGCTTTCAACCTCTCTAATGCTATATATGTGGCAAAACAACAAGAAGCTACTAATGCTCATAGTAATCCTAAGCCTCAACATGTAAACAAGCCAAAAAAGACATATCAACGACGAGTCTACACCAAGTTGGCTGAACCATATGATATGATTCATAAGACTCTAGTTACCAACAAGTATCTTACGCTTCCTGACAATTCTCATCCCTATGATCCACTAGTTAAGCCTGATTGGTGGAGAGAAGATCATTTCTACCATTATCATAGGAATAAGGGACATAAGATAGATAATTATTTTAAGCTTAAAGATGCCATTCAAGATCTTATTTATGGAGGCACAGTGCTCACAGATGGCTTGGTTAAAAATTTTGATCACAAAGCTTTCAAGACTCCTCTACCTGAGTATGAGAAAGTAGAATCCTCTCAAGAAAATAAGAAGAATCATGATGCAAAGATCAACTATACATATACTCCTGATTCACCTATGATCAATATGATAGAGCCTATTGAGAATGTTCTTATGGTGAGATCTCAAGATGATAATAATGCCAATCACTATATGTCAAAGTTGGTCTTGCAAACACTGAGTGTTTCATCTTCTGAAGTGAGACACTAAATGATGTTACTAGGGGGAAGGCCAAAATTGTCCTTAAAACTGCACATGATCCCAAGCAAGCTTCTTCTTCCAAACAAGTGGTTCCTTTAGTTTTATCTAACTCTGACTTTGTGCACCAATTACAATGGACACCCACTCAGATATCCATTTTTGAGTTGCTTGAGCTATCCCCTTTGCATAAAGAGATCCTTGAGAAAGCTCTTCGTATAGCAAATGTTCCCAATGATATTGATCCAGAGCGATTCCAAGCTATGGTCAATCACATTGTGTCTCCCCACTACCTATCCTTTTTTGCAAAAGATGACACATCTCTTAGTCACCCTCATAATCTATCTTTACATATTGAAGTCCTCATCTACCATACCCGAGTCCGTCGAGTCCTGATAGACAATGGTGCTAGGTTAAATATTGTTTCTTTCCATGTGGTACAATAGTTAGGATTGTTTGAATTGGCCATGGATCCTAGGTGAAAGATTACCATAAAAGCATATGATCAAGTGGAAAGATCTTCCAAAGGTCTTGTTGTGCTACCTGTTAGAGTGGGCCATATCATGAAAGATATTGTTTTCCAAGTGTTGGACATCCCACTCACATATAACATTCTTCTGGGTCAACCTTGGATCCACAAAATGCAAGTTGTCCCTTCCACTTATCATCAATGTGTCAAGTTTCCACATAATGGAGCTGAGATTGTGATTCTTGGGGACAATGCTATTGCTATCAATACTGAGTCATTTTTTCCTCACAAAAAACCCTCTCATGATCATAATGTGTCCCTCATTGCTGTTGAGCAAAAGTTAAAGATGATGAGTATTGGTATGGGGGAATACACATTGGACTCTATTTTTGCTATGCCTACTTCCCCTAAGTCCTATGGTAGACCTTTAGAGAAGAAAAATCTTCCCGCTTCCACCATGATAGTTTTTGGTACATTTGTTCAATCCTATGTACCCTTAGAGGCTAAAAAAGAAGAACAAGTTGTTAGGGAGTGGATTTATAAAGAAGAGGAAGATAGTATGACAATTGCTACTCCCATTTCTCCTAAACGCTATGGTAAAGGCTATGAATTTCTATTTTAAATGGTCTATCAAGGTCATGGACCTTTAAATAACAATGGGCATGCTCTAATTGAACCTCTGAGTCATACTGATGGCCGGTCTTCTAAAGATACCATAGGTCTAGGATATGGTGTTTCCAATTACATCCCTAAATATTCTAGAAATACTCCCACACTTAGTGACTCAAATACAAATGACAAGGAATCACCACTATGCACCATGGCCCAAATGGAAGACTATCTTCCTTCTACTTCACTTCTTTGGGGAGGAGAATGCATGCCTACTGATGATACAGCTGAAGCCTCTACATCCAGAAATTTTGTGCCTAATGAGTCATTGAGCTTTGATAGACAGTGTAGAAATATTGCATGCTTGATAGAAAGAGGAGACCTCACACATAATGACATCAATACCTCTACTTCTAGGCATCCTAAGCCTTTTTGGTGCAAACATCCCAGCAGAAGTTCCACGACTGATTTAAATGAATATGAATGGGACACTATCTCAGATGGATCTTCTACTGTAGATATGGACATTGATGTGATTCATACCTATAGTGACCAATCCAATGTAGTTGATGAGTCACACGTAGGGTCTGATGAGTTTGATCCACATATTTCTTTAATGGACCACACTGGTCCTTCCATGACAAATCTAGATCTTGACACTTTTGGAGCCTACCCTATAGGCTCGACTTCCCTTGTCAACAAAGATGATATTCCCCACATCAATCACCTTGAACTAGTCATTTCACTTTCCCTCATACACTCAGATCTCATAGATTGGTCTGCCCAAGATCAAAGACCTATATTGCCATCTTTTCAAAATGATTATGAGATTGCATGCTGCCTCAATGCCATTGAACCTGTTACTTCTTCCATCAGTGCACCAGCAACAAACATGACTAAATCAGATATCAAGTACATCAGTCATAAAATTAAAAGAAAAAAACAATGGTTAGATGGTGAAAACCACATTGTGGTGGTGTCCAAACCTCAAAATAGTAAAAATAAAGATGTATCTAAGGGTGAAAACCTCGCTAAAGCATCTGAGGATGAGGTACTTGGTAGTCTGCCGAGCTATTTTCAAGAAAGGTCTTCAGTTCTCATAGAACCTACACAGCCCATCAACTTGGGGACAGAGGAATCTCCTAAAATCATACATGTGGCTCAGTCTCTCTCAGTAGAAGAAAAAGAATAATTTTCTACATTCTTTCAGGAGAAAAAGATTAATTTTTCCTAGACATACTCAGACATGCCAGGATTAGATACTAAGCTCATTATGCATCATCTCTCTATTGCTCCAAAGGTAAAACTTGTCAAACAAAAATTGAGAAAGATGCATCCCCATGTAGCATTACTGGTTAAGGCTAAACTTGAGAAGCTCCTAAAGGCCAACTTCATCAGAACAATTGACTACACTGAGTGGATTTCCAACATTGCCCCTATTTCCAAACATGACAAGTCCATTTGTGTATGCACTGATTTTTGAGATCTAAATAAAGCATTTTCTAAGGATGATTTTCCACTTCTGAATATCGACATGATAGTGGACATGATGGCAAGCTATGAAATGTACTCCCTTATGGATGGCTTCTTCGAATATAACTAGATAAAGATTGCCCCTGAGGACCAAGAGAAGATAGCCTTCACATGTGCATGGGGTACCTTTTGCTGGAATGTCATGTTGTTCAGGCTTAAAAATGCTGGTGCAAACTATCAAAGAGCCATGACTACCATCTTCCATGATATGATGCACAAAAACATGGAGGACTATGTTGATGACACACTTGCCAAATCACAACAATGAAGCACTCATTTGTCTAATTTGAGTTTGATATTAGACCATATGAAACAATTTCAACTCAAATTAAATCCAAAAAAATGTTCTTTTGGTGTCACTTCTGGGAAATTGCTAGGATACATAATATCAACAAAAGGAATAGAAGTAGACCCAGAAAAGGTACAAGCTATCATGGAGATGCCACCTCCTCATAACATCAAACAATTAAGGAGTCTTCAAGGCCATCTCCAATCCATCAGATGATTCATTTCTCAGCTAGCTGACAGAGCTCAACCATTCAATCAGAATTTGCATAAGGGAGCTACTTGTATATGGAATGAGGAGTGTCAGAAGAATCTAGACTAGCTCAAGAATTACTTAGCCCAACCTCCTATCCTTATACCACCTATCCAAGGGAAACCCTTAATATTGTACATTTCTACTACAACAAATTCTTTAGGGGCTCTCCTGGCACAACATGATGATAAGGGAAAAGAGTGAGCTATTTATTATATCAGTCGCACTCTGGTTGCTTATGAACTCAACTACACCAGTATTGAAAAGGCTTGTTTAGCTGTGGTTTTTGCGTCTCAAAAAATCAGACATTATATTCTTGCACATACTACACAACTAGTTGCTAAAATTGATCTTTTAAAATATCTCCTAAGTAAAGCTGCACTTACTGGACGCCTTGCCAAGTGGATGTTGATTCTTTCAGAATTTGACATTTAGTATATTGAGAGAAAAGCTATTAAAGGACAAGAAATTGTGGATCAATTAGCTAAGTTTCCTATGACTGATAACACTCCTCTTCAAATAGATTTCTCAAATGCCTCAATCATGAATATCATAGGGCATACATGGAAAATGTTTTTTGATAGTTCTCACACATAGAATGATGTCGGTGCTGGAATCCTATTTGTTACCCCTCACAGATACACCATTCCTAAATCATACAAGCTTCTCTTTCCATGCACCAATAACATAGCTGAATATGAAGCATTGTTGAATGGTGTTAAGCTTTCCCTTGAATGGAGGATTTTTGAGTTGCATATTTTTGGAGATTCCCAACTTGTCATAAACCAAGTAAATGATGAGTACCAAACCAAAGATGACAAGTTGGTTCCCTACAAGAGGATGATCGACTCACTTAGGAATTATTTTACATCTGTCACCTTCCAAAAAATTCCTAGAGTTGAGAACAAGGCTATTGATGCCATGGCTACTTTGGCATCTATTCTGCAACTAGAAGAGCACAAACCATGCTTTGAGTTCCTAGTGGAAGAATTGCGCTACCCTACCTACAATTTCCCTGATGATCATGTCATTTACATTATGGTTGGTCATGACTCCTCCCACTACACCACCATCTTTTCCTATCTCCAAGATCAAATTATCCTTGAAAATCTAACACGTAATGAGAAGCGTCAGCTTATCTCTAATGCCTCCCACTTTACCGTTGTCTTTGGTGACTTGTATAGGAAGGGTTTAGATGGAACTCTCCTTAGGTGTCTAGAAATAGAGGAGTTAGAAAAGGCACTAGCTGAAGTTCATGATGGCATATGTGGGTCACACTCTAACAGTCTTACGCTTGCTCAAAAATTGCTTAGGGCTGGCTACTACTGGCCTACTATGCAAGATGATGCTATTCGATATGCCAAGTCCTAAAAAAATGTCAACTACATGGGAATCTCTTTCATGCTCCGGGATGTGAGCTCATTCCCTCTATTACTTACTGGCCATTTCAACAATGAGCCTTTGACTTGGTAGGCAAGATTTGTCCTAGTTCATCAAGTGGGCATAAGTTCATCATTATAGCTACTGAATATTTCACCAAATGGGTTGAAGCTGTCACATTGTCTGCAGCTACAGGCAAACATGTTGCCCTGTTTATTTTGAATCACATCATTTGCCGCTATGGTATTCCTTCTTCCATAGTCACAGATAACGGCGGCCAATTTAAGAACAAATACCTAAAGCACTTGTGCAAAAAGTTTAAAATCAAACAACATTGGTCTTCTTCTTACTACCCTTAAGGGAATGGCCAAGCTGAGGCCTCAAACAAAACATTGCTGAAAATTCTCCATAGAATAGTGCACAAATCAAGCAAGGATTGGCATCTACAGATCAATCCTAGGCTATGGGCTTACAGAATGTCTATCTGCACTCCTACAAGTGCAACACCTTTTTCCTTGGTCTATGGTTCTAAGGCTATCTTACCATTAGAGGTTGAAATACCTCACTAAGAGTCTCTCTCCATGGTTTGATTACTGATGAAGACCAAAGGGCCATGAGAGTGCATGAGCTTACCACATTGGAAGAATGCTGCAAGGCCACCTTTGATCACATGCACACCTATCAGAAGAGAATGTCTACTTCCTACAATAAGAAAGTTCATCCTAGAGAATTCCAAGTGGGTGAACTATTTCTAAGAGAAAATCCCAAAAATTAGCGGAATAGGGAGAAGAAAGGAAATTTTAAGCCAAATTGGTTAGGGCCTTATATTATCAAAGCATTATTTGGGTCTGGAGCCTATCAACTATCTACACCTAAGGGGGAAGATTTTACTGAGCCTATCAATGTTCTACATCTAAAAAAGTTCTATGCCTAAGGTTCTCGAGCTCTTTTGTACATATTCTTTATTGATCCTGAAAAAATTCCAAAAAAAAATTGATATATGATGCTGAAAAAGTCCTAAAAAGCATAAAATGTCTTGAAAAAAATGAGCATCCTAGTGAAAACCTAGCAATCGGCGCTTTGATGTCTCACCCAAAAAAAAAAAAAATGCAAAAAAAATAGAAAAAGTGCCTTGGTGAAAACTTGGAAATAGGCGCCTTGGTAGTAAAATACAAAAAAATTGGAAAAAGTCCTAAAAAAATCTATCAAGTGGTGAAAACCTAGAAATAGGTGCTGCTTGAGACCCTTGCACCTACATCTATCAGTCTTGCATGGTGCTCTTTTGCTCCACTTCTTGCTTTGCCTCTCCTAGCCTAGAATTGACTCTTATCTTAGTCTAGGGGGCATCTATTGTTTTAAGTCTCTCTCGGGTCTCTTTGTGTGTTCAGGTTTCTTGGACCACTTGGTTCCAATAGTGTTTCTCAACACTCCCCAAACTGTGTTTTTTAACACTACCCTAGCATCAAGTGTTTTTCAACACTTATCAAATGTTTATCAGCAGTCCAGAATGATGTGATATTTCCACTAGCAGAGGTGATACTCAAAGATTGACTCTATGACCTACACAAACTCACTTAAACCACTTGACTTGCTAGAATTTTTTTTGTGTGTGTGTGCTGTCTATGATGATTTCTTTGCTGAGTATTCTCTCCCTAATAGTTTTCAACGATGCATATCTAGAAGACTAGGGGCATGAGGATATGTTTTATTTCTTTCTCTGCTTGTGGATATATTTTGTGGGTCTTAATTTTCATTAGCATTTTTTCTGGTTCTACTTGAAAATAGGACTTACAAGGTATTGTTCTTGATTGTTTGCGCAAGTCCATACTTCTAGCCATCTTGACTTTCCTTGTGTCTCGATGTGAGTATAATCTTTCTATACTAAACTTAGGTAATCTCACTGCACTAGTAATCTTGACCTATATCTCTTTGATGCCTAGGTGGGATTCCCACATACCCATCTGATACATATCATATTCAGATTCATGTAGTTATACTAGTGTGCATTGTATGATCTTACGATGCTACCAGTAAAGCTCGATGATGAATATTAGAGTTTAAAAGCTTTGTGACCTTGCAAGTAAACCACTTTTCATAGTAGCTTGCATTCTTAAGTTCATGTTGGTTAGTTTTTGTGCATATGGAGAGAGCTCTCCTTTTCATCTTTCATGGACCTATCGATCAACTGCGCTCACCTTTTCTCTTCTCGATCATGTCTTTTGCTCCTTATCTTTCACATCATGATCTATTTCTACCATCACAAGGGGTTAATCTCATCATCATATCTATCTCCTAAAAGAGATCATTTTCAAAAACATGTGTCTATATCATACACATGAGAATTAAACATACATCTATGAGAGAGAATATACATGAGCATTTATAACATACATTTTGAGCAAAATGACAAGACAATATAAAAACTGATACATCCATCACAAGTGAGATGCATACATAAGATATATCGAACATCCAATAAATCTCATATATATATAAGAATGTCATGATACAATATACAAAATATGAGATCCCAAAATCTGGATCAAAGTCTCATGATGTGTAAAACATCTAAGCACCCTAAACCTAGGACTCACTACCACCATCATGTGGACCTGGTGGTGGAGGAGGTGGTTCTACATCTAATACCATATGTTAGAAATAGGGAATACTGAGAGGGGGGGGTGAATCAGTATTCTACAAACTTTATCTTTTGCCCAATTATGGATATAACAGATTATCTTTATACATGCATAACATAAGAAGCTAAACAACATGCATAGCAATAAAACTAAAGAACTCATAACACATGATTTATTCTTGAGGAAACACTAGCCAAGGGAAAACCCCAGTGGGGATGGTACCCACAAAGATCCACTAATCAAAAGTATCATATTAAGGATGTTGACCCTGTTAGGAGTCTATTACAAACATATAGTTTATCATTCCTAATTAAGGGACTATAGGCCTTGTTAGAAGTCTCAACCCTGTTAGGAGTTGGTAGTACAAAATGTGATTACCAGCTGAGCCCATTGCCCAAAAATGTACAATATACATTGATTACAAAAATAGGTCAAGGTACATAACCTTATTCTACTTGCATCAATATCTCTTCGCTGATCTTTCACTATCACTATTACATATGCTTCATATACTTCGCATCATACTATTACAAATGCTTGCTACTTATTACTATTTTTCACTCTTTACAATTAAAAATACATATATACCAATAGCTTTAACCAAGATTAAATGTCTAAGATGTCATCCCTTTATATTTTTAAGACATTATTTTGATAAAGAAAATAATCCCTTAACTCTTTACCAATTATGCCTTCATATATTGTCTTGTTGGCTTCACACTATCTTCGGTAAAACTATCATAACTTCTTTCGTACATGCCATACTAACTTGCACTCTGAGATGGGTCATCATTAGTCACCATAGAGTCTATGTTCAAGTGTGCAAGCACTGAACTCACTCCAATCAATGTTGCAAACAAAAACTGTGTTTGGGTACACTGGTAAAAATATTGTCTCATACTTAGACAAATATGCAATGCGCTCTGTCATACTTTCTCTCTAACTTGTGTGATCTTCATGTGGATCATATGTTTCCATAATGACAACATCTATGCAATCAACTCAGCCAAATTTCCAACAATCTCCCCCTTTGTCATTGGTGGCAACATATGAGAAAATTGGCTAAGTGTGCAACTCCAAAATCTCAAAATTGTGGCCATAGTATAACATATACATACTATCCTTATAACTCCTCAAAAAATATTATCTATAATACAATACTCCCCCTAATAGTATCAACTCTTATCATATATTATCAATTTTTTGTTAAGTATCTCTCCCCCTTTGACAACAATGACAAAATAATGGTAGGGAGGGCTACAAAATTGTATCAAAAAAGAGTTATACCTCAATGTATTTATTGCAAAGCCAGTAGGCTTGCAACCCAATCTGCAAAATTTATCTTCATGTTTTCTATCTCCTTTTCCCATGACTTCTTAATGCAATCAGCCACATTGAGTAGAGTGCTTGGTCCATAAGATGCTATTTGACAAGCTTGGAGGTTTTCAAAGTTGAATTTCTGAAAAGATGTCTTAGTTGTAAGACAATCTTATAACTACTCTTCAATAACACTTAACTTCATAGTAACATGCTCTCTTAAAAGATTATATCTCCTCAACTTCCTATCTTTCTCATCTTGTAAAATTTGGATTTCATCCAAAAGTTTCCTAACTTTCTTTTCAACATTACTGACCTTCACATTAGGGTTAGATAGAAGGTTTGTTTCATTCAGAATCTCAACTTCCTTCAATTTTATCTTTTGATCTTCCTCAGCTGTCAAAGTCTCTAATTTTGTACACTATATGTACAAAGCTTTTCTTGTCTCCAAATGTTTCCTCAAATATTTGGTACAGATATCAAGAGTACTAATATCATTGTTGATGCACTGACTGATGTTCAACAACATTCTAGCCTCATAGTCTGCCTGTGCTTTTACTTTTGCAATATCAGCTAGGTTAGTGAACTCATCATCAAAAGTTCTCATCACTTTTTTTGCCTTGTCCATAGGGTCTACTTCTACAATCTATGTGGTTACAATACTTTGTAGCTTTTCAGTTAGGTCCTTCAGACATCCTTCTAAACTTTTAACTTTCTTATTCTTCCCAATGATTTTTTTCAAAGATGTGATCAATTCCATCTGATCATCATCATCCACTTCTTTTCCAAAATCCTCAAAAAAAGATCCAATTTGCTTCTTCTTTCCAGTCTTAGGAGTAAGACTGATTTCTTCTTTAGAGGTTACATATGCTTGTACTTTTGATACTTTGGGTTCTTCAACAGTAAATTGGGTCAGCTCTGCTTTTGCAGTTCTATCCAGTTCATCAAGAGCCGAATTGTCAACAATGTTCTCTAGATTCTTGAATACATTATTATCAGTATCCAAGGTGATCCTTGTACCTTCAACATTCATAGATTCTTCTTCAATGTTAATACCTAGTGGAGAGGGAATATCCTCTTGTTTTGCTTCTACTGCTTGCTCTGCTGCAACTGATGTCTCTCCAACAATTTCTGCCATAACTTTAACTATTGCTTCTTCAGTCTCTATATTCACTTGTTCATATTGTCCTGCCATAATCTGAATGGTTCTCATTTTTGTCCTTAAATGGGTGCTAAGGGGCTTCAGAATTTGTTTAAGATGTTCATCATCTCTTACATCACATAGTTTCTTCACAAGATTCTCTCTGATAGATTTGTCTTCTTCTTGTGCTCTCATCTTCCTGTTAGCAAGTTTTTGCAATAAGTCATCATGTATCTTTCCTTGAATAGAGTCAAAACTCTTATTAACCAAAATTAAATGCTTGACCACTACATTTTCAAGATTCAATTTATTAGAATAGTCATAGAGGTCGTAGTATTTTTTCATTTTAGTGAAGTCTCCATCTTTTATAATTTCTTCATTCATTCTCTCAACTCTAGGTTTCCATGCTTTCTTCTTCACAGAAGTGTCATCATCTTTAATTTTTGCAATTTTCCTAGGTACTGGTGGCACCAAAATTTTTTGCCTCTTACTAGGTCCAATAGAAATTTCTTTCACTCTCTTGCTTGGTGTGGAGGAAGTAGATCTAGTAGGCTTTCTTGCTACTTGTTCCTTCTCAAGTTCCTCTACTTTCACCTTGACTAGTGTTGCACTCAAATTCATGATTTTAGGGCTTGCGTAGATTCAGCGCTCAAATCCTTCACCAAATCATTACAAAAAGCTTCCAATCACTTCTCTTTGATCTCTTTAACACTTGTGTTCACTTTGATGATCAAATAGCACCGATCATAATCTTTTATTACTTCAATCTCAATTAGTTCGAACATCGCATTCAATTCTTTCACCGCTTCTTTCCAAAAAGTTGTTTCTGCTATCCTGCAAAACTTAAAACTTATTGTGATCTTGCAAAACATAATATTTTTCTTTGTGCTCTTAACCATAGCATTATAATATCATAAACTACCTTCCATTAACTGAGCAAGACTTAATTCATCATAAATCTACTTTGACACTAATCTAATTTCCTAATCTACTATAATTTTCATAAATTAAGTGCTTTGAGATAGGTCAGGTAAGGATTCATTCTTACCACTTGATACTTCACCTTTCTGATTGTCTTCAATGTTGAATATGTCTCCTTGATCTATGCTTTTAACAAACTTCACTTCATCTGTATTACTACAGCAACCTTTCTGTCTGTTACCTGCATCTTCATTTCTTCTTTCATGATTTCTAGGATTAGGGTTAGGATGAAAAACTCCATTGTTCATTCTAAAAAACCTTGTTGTATGTCCAATCTTGTTGCATATCTAACAAATAATTCCATATCTTTGTCGAGGTGGATTAATCTGTGATCTACAATTTCAAGCAATGTGTCCAACCTTGTTGCATCTATAACATATTACTCCATTTCTTCTGTTCATGTCTTCAGTAAGTTTCTTATCTGCATTGTTAGTATTCCTAAACATTCTAATATTAATATTATTCTCAAAAAAATTAGGTTTCCTACATTCAATAGATCTATGTCCAAATCCATGAAAATTATAACAATAACCATTAAGAGGTTTAAATTTCTTACCTATGCAATCTCTCTTCATATGACCAATAGTATTACAAGCAAAACATCTACCTTTGAATTCTCTTTGCAAACCTTTGGATGATTCTTCTTGCTTCGGTGATTCTTCTTCTTTAGGTGTATCTTCAGATTTGTTGATCTCATCATACTTCTTTTCATCTAAGCTTTCAGATACTTTCAAATCTGGTTCCTTGCTTTTATCATTTGCTTTAAGAGTGTTAAATCCAAGACTAGTCTTATCATAGAATGGTTTCTGAAAAGATGCTTGTGTATCAATCTTCTCACTAGTTGAATATAGCCTTTCAAGTTGTTTCTTGAATTGAGTCAGTTCACCTTTCACAATCTTGTTGTATTTCTCAAGTTCAGCATACTGTACATTGACTTTCTCAAGTTCAGATGTTACATTTCCAAGTTTAGATTTCAGTCCTTGATTTTCAATTTTTAGACTTTCATTCTCAGATTTCAGATTTGCTTCATTCTTTCCATTTCCATCTTTCAAACTAGGCTTCAAATTTTCTATCTTCAATTCATGCTTAAGGATCTCATTTTCTTTTTCCAAATTGTCATCACAATCTTCAATAAGAACTTCAGATTTCTTTTCAGATCTTAGATCTTCTAATTTATTTTTCAATTTCTCAATGAGGTTCTTTGCATCATCATATTTTCCTTTCAGAGTGTCTCTTTCATTAGTAAGCATATCAATCTGTTCAAGAGCTTCTTCAAGCTTCTTCTGTAATTGAGCCATATCCATAGAGATCTTACTCAAGTTGCTAGGCTTTCCTTGAATGATTCTTTTCTGAGTAACTAAGCTCTGATACCAATTGTTAGAAATAGGGAATACTGAGAGGGGGGGTGAATCAGTATTCTACAAACTTTATCTTTTTCTCAATTATGGATATAATAGATTATCTTTATACATGCATAACATAAGAAGTTAAACAACATGCATAGCAATAAAACTAAAGAACTCATAACACATGATTTTCTCTCAAGGAAACCCTAGCCAAGGGAAAACCCCAGTGGGGATGGTACCCACAAAGATCCACTAATAAAAAGTATCTTGTTAAGGATTTTGACCCTGTTAGGAGTCTATTACAAACATATAGTGTATCAGTCCTGATTAAGGGACTATAGGCCTTTTTAGAAGCCTCAACCCTATTAGGAGTTGGTAGTACAAAATGTGATTACCATCTGAGCCCACTGCACAAACAAGTAATGTACAATATACACTAATTAAAAAAATAGGTCAAGGTACATAACCTTATTCTTCTTGCATCAATATCTCTTTGATGTTCTTTCACTATCGCTATTACATATGCTTCATATACTTTGCATCATACTATTACAAATGCTTGCTGCTTATTACTATTTTTCACTCTTTACAATTACAAATACATATATACCAATAGCTTTAACCAAGAGTAAACATCTAACATGTCATCCCTTTATATTGTTAAGACATTATTTTGATAAACAAAATAATCCCTTAACTCTTTACCAATTCTACCTTCATATACTATCCTGTCAACTTCACACTGTCTTTGGTAAAACTATCATAACTTCTTCCGTACATGTTGTACTGACTTGCACTCTAAGATGGGTCATCATTAGTCACCATAGAGTCTATGTTCAAGTGTGCAAGCACTGAACTCACTCCAATCAACATCACAAACAAAAACTATGTCTGGGTACATTGGTAAAAATACTGTCTCATACTTAGACAAATATGCAATGCGCTATGTCATACTTGCTCTCTGACTTGTGCGATCATCATGTGGATCATATGTTGCCATAATGACAACATCTATGCAATCAACTCAGCCAAATTTCCAAGACCATATCTGATCTTCCAACTATCGCTGAGTAGGGATGAGCTCTCTGACCCATTGGTACTACTTGTATATAGAGCCCATGATAATAGGCCACTCGTGCTACCTCTCTCTGACTCTCTGTGGTGGCTACCTATATGGCTCTATCCTTCCTCTCTATCTCTACCCTCAGGTCCATAAACTACTACTTTCACATAGCTATGGTGATGTGTAATTGTTGCATCTTCACCTCTAGAGCCTGGATCCTGGCTCTTAGGTCCTCTCCCCCTACAGGTTGATCCTGCCCAGCACCTGACCCTCAGTGAGATGGCCTTGTTGTATCATCTTCCTCATCTCTAGAACCCTATCCCCATGGCCATTTTCAACCACTTGATCATGAGCTTTTACCTCTCTCTCTCACTCTCCCCCTACCCCCTCCATCCCCTCCATCTCCTTCATCCCCATCATCACCATCATCCCCCTGAGCTGTTGGTTGTGCATCAGGCACAGTGAACCTAGGAAATGGAGCTCACTGCCACTCTTCTCTATAGGCTACATCAACCCCCACATTTTCCATGTCTGGGAGATAGTCCCATGGCTCCCTCTGAATTGTGGCTATATCTAGTACTACCTATTGGTAATCTAGCATTGGCAGCCATCCCTAACCCTCCTCATCCCTAGCCTGGGCGTATGTAGTAGTCTCAGTAGATACCCGTTGCTGGCACCTAAACTACCTCCATACCCAGGTGATTAAAAACCTCTCCATGATGTCTGGGTGTTGGCCTACCAGTGATCAGCTACATAGCATATAACTCAGCTCATCCTCTACATCACCCCATACCTCCACAGCCCTATATGGTTGCCACTGGAAGGAAGTCAGCTCATCTAGTATCCTCCTATAGTATGTCACATCCCCGCTATGAGGCTATGACAAGAATCATGCATATTTGTAGATAAAGGGATGTCTCCTCTCCCTTGGCTAAACCTATGGATGCACCACAATGATGTGCTCCCATGCCCACACCTGTGCTAGAATAGCACCGCACACCCATGTCCTACTATCATGATAGATGATCTCATGCAGCTCATGATACATATCTACTAGGATCATTGGGCCCCATGCTATCCATCATGGATGTGCTACTAGATCCACTAACAATCTACCCCATCCCAATGAAAAACCCTTTTGACTCCTGTTAGTGATAAGGGCCTATGCAATAATGGAAGCAACAATGCAAGGCACTGGGAAATCCTTGCCAAAATCCTCCTTCAATTGATCCTAGGTGATGTGTATGTCTATAATCGTAACATCTTGGAACATGCCCTAGATGGCCTACCATCCCTTAGTAGGATCATGATCGTAGTATACCTGTGCCAACAAAAAATCATGTTAGTTTCTATTTTATGGAAACTTTACATCTATGACTATCTATAAACATGATTATACTTATAGGATCGCCATGGCTAGGCACTCGAAGAATCTAATAGACATCCTCCAAAGTGATCGATGCCTCTCCAATAGGCAGATGGAAGGTGTTGTGCTCGCTATTCCATCTCTTGGCTAATGCAGTCAACAACCCATGATCAGCTCTAATATGGGGCAACTTTAGCAAATAGCCAAAGCCCATCGCCCTCAAGTCTTCCCGACCTGGATCATCTAGATCTCAGACATATCGTAGCCCAGTAACCTTCGGTGCTCTGATCAAAAGTGCTGGAAAGAACTCCTACAAACCATCAATCCAAAGCCAGATGTTAGAACATATCATGATGGATGTATAAAAATTAGTACAATGTATCTTAAAAAGCAAACATTGTCTAGACCCATGACATTTTGCTCAAAAACACTAAAACACGTCAAATTTTTTAACTAGGTGATACTATTTTTTGATAAAGTATCGTACGATACTTCTTCCTATAGCAGTGCGATAGTATCTTGAAATGTGATACTTCACCTAGCATTGCACAACATTTCTTCTAGTATCGTGCGATACTAGACTTAATGCTGGTTCGATCCTATGTTGACCCACGAAGTATTGCACGACATTTTCCCTCAAAGGGTGCAATACTTGCAAAATATCATACAATTTTTTGCCCAAGTTCAAAAATTTGAAATTTCAAAATCATTAAAAACATGTGTTAAAATGCATTAAATGCTCATAATGACTCAAAAAGGGCAAGTTTTTCTAAAAATATACTGGGGCAGCATACTGTGGAGGTCGGTTATGCAACCGAGCGCACTCAAATCAATGCCTATGAACCAGGACTGTTGCTTGCTAAGCCATTTTCTCTCTCTAAGCTCTTAAGATTCTCAAATCGCTAAAAGACAAATGATTTTGAAAATGAGTTTTTTTACCCCTTTTATAGCATTTTGACTTTTTGACCTAATTTTCAAAACACCTCGAAAATGCGTGAAAATTGCATCCCTAGCTAATTTTGATGTCTTGGATCCATTTTTAGGATCGAAATTGAAATCTGAGTTCATCTTGATAGTCAAATTTGCATTTCAAATTTTTCCCTTCTTCTGCACAGTTGGTTGACTTTTTGAGGCCTGATTCTTCGATCTTCGCCAGAGAATTCTTCATTCCCATCTCTCTCACCCTTCTAGTCTTTCATTCACATTTCATCTCTCTCTAAGGCCTTGACTGGGGCATATCTTCACTGCTCAATGGTTATTCTATCATTCTTTGTCTCTTTGATTATGATTTCTAGTGATTTGATCATGTTGCTCTTGCTTCTACCTTCCCTCTACCTGATTTCAATTTTGATCCTGAGGGGGCAGACACATCATATCCTATTGGCTATTCTCGAGAGCATATCCTTGACCATTCCATTTTCTCTGATCAATCTATCTTTGCACTTGACATGTTAGTTCTCATCTCAAGTCCTAATACTGCCCATCTCTTTCCTAAGTGTACAGTACTGTTGCTACCAGGCTGACCATGCAGGATTTGCTATCTCTCTACACTTCATACTTTAGAGTCAGATCTCTATTGCCTTCTTGGCTGATCTATTCTTTGTCATAATTTTTTCCCAGATCGATCACACATTAGTCAAAGAGGGGCAAATATAATCATCCAAAAATGGTCATCTAGACTATTAGCCCCTTTTGCTAAATCATCAATTGCTTATTCTTGATCAAATCCTAATTTTATCATTTATTCGATTATTTTCTATGGGTTAACCATCTTATCCTAAAGTCTTTATTTAATCAAAAGGAATTCCCTCCCCTTTTATTAAATAAAAAGCCCCCCACTTTTCCTCTTATCCTAAGTTGCACAAATAAAGCATTATTCTTATTTTATAAAAAGGGAAAAAGCACTTTTTGTCTCATATGGACACAAAAGTCAACTCTTATTTTCTCATTGGAGGATACTTGTGCACATGGATTGCTCCTCTTTGATGCTCCACCATTGATTAAATATTTTTCCTCTTAATCTCCATGGTCCATCCTTTCTCATTTCTTATAAAAGGAGAGCTCTCTTCTCATTTGCAGATCCATCTTTTGAATACTAATGTTATGCTGCAGGTTTTCTAAGTGATTTTGGAGCTTTGGAGATTTGGAGCATTCTTAGCTTTTGCATTCACATTCTATCTTAGTTCCATTCTTGCATTTTAGTTTCATTATCATGGCATGCATAGTTTAGTTTCCTTTATGATTTAGATTGATTCACATAGTCTAATTAGGAGGATTTTGTAATACTTGCATCTTTCCTTTCCATAGCTTAACTTGCATATTCATCCTAACATAGCTTGCATCTTCATTTCTAGCATTGCATTTCATTTACATTTTGATTCTTGGGGATATTGGCATTCTTTCCCTTGTCTTCATTTGAATCTCCCATTGCATGGCTTACTAGAAAGGTCATATGCTTAAATAGCTCTAGTTGAGAGCACACTTAATTTCCTTGCACTCCATGCCTAGGGAGCTCTAGGTCCATTTTCAAGGTCTCCCATTCATGGATTCCTTTGGAAGCAATGACTTAGAGAAGTGCACATCTTAGTGTGTATAGAGGCTTGGGTGAATGCTGGTGCTTGAGTGACTATTTGTGAAGAGGCAGGGGGTGGTGGTCCCATGATGGAAAGTGGTGTGCTTGCGGGGATAGCCATATGAGGTTGCAGGAGATGTGGGATAGGTGATGTCCTATGGGATACTTGCATGGTTGGATCATGGACTTTCTGGACAACAAATGATCAATGTTGGTGGAAATGTGGAAGGGGTTTGTGGGGTCAAAAGAGCATAACTGAGGTGGGATGGGAGTAACCTCTTGCACATAGTTTGCCAATACAACCAGATGATTTTATGCGATGATTGTGCTTACCATTTGTGCATGTCCTGGGAGGCACATAAAAGCCTCCATGGATTTGGTAGTGGGTGTCTCACTAGGATCTTCCCATATTTTTTGAACTGTCATCATCGGAGGGTCATACATCACCATTTCACCTATGGAATCATTTGGATTAGCCGAAGTAGTGGCTTGGTTGGAATCTATCCCTTTTCTTTTCTTTGATCATGTCATAGTAGGCATGAAAGTGAAATGTCCTAAGATGAGGGAGAATGTAGATGTAATGATGCTAAGGATAGGGATTTGGATTTTGAGATGAACTAAGTGATGATCTAAATGTAGGATTCTTAGTGATATGCTATTTGGAAGGGGATCAGGATGGGTTACCTTTCTTGATGGGGGGATCAAAATGCATGGATTGTCATCCTCAGATAGACTTGTGATCTTCGGACAATGAGATCCTTACTAGTGTGGGCTGATCTCTAGATCAAGATGATGAAGGTCCAAAAAATCAAGTACTAGCTACCCTAGACAATGCTTAGTTGAATGGGTGAAGCTTCAAGATTTTGATTTGTGTAAACAAGGATAGGATAAATCAAGGTGAGTTCTTGGATATGATATGGATCTAGGATAGTGACTTGGGATAATGATGCTAAATGATGCTTAAAAGGGGATCACGGAAATGCACCTATTGGATTACCTAAGATGGGGGATGTTGTGATAATTTTCGCAGTTTTGAAAGAGGAGGATTGTGCCAACTAGTCTTCACTCTCTAATCACAAAGCGGCGATCAACTTGGATCTGAAAAGAAAACTGTTTAACCCTTGCGTTGTATTGTATGTTGTCCAATCAGGTTTGGTACTTTTCTTCTTCGTGGGCTATAGTGACAATATGCTAACAATATTTGAGCTTTCTTTCTGTAACTTTCTATTCTTGATATGCACGCGGGATGGGTAACTTAGCTTTCTTATGCTTCATAGTCTGGGTCATAGGTCAACAAAAGTAACTATTCACAAGATTGGATCAAGCTAGGAAGTGACTGCGATAAGTATACCTTGGCTTGGTTTTGAATAAACTTGAATTCACTTTCAGGATAATGTCTTGACAAATAGTCCTCACAAGAGATAAAGAAATCTTGGAGGATATAGGCAGATGATCTCTTTTGGTAAAAGAACTTTGTAATTCTAATAATTGTGTATGTTCAACAAATGTTTTTACTAGGTCAAGTCACTTTCGAGAACACATACAAGCACTTTCTACCTATAAGACAGACTAGTATCACAGCCTTTGCCCACAGCTTGATATTCCAAAAGAGGAATACATATGGTGAGTAATCTTCAGGTGACCCAAGAAACCACTTGGGTCGATCCTTGCACAAAGATTATGATACCTTCGGGAGTAGATCAGGTAGGCTTCTGATTAATGGCTTCTAGTAAGGTCTATGGCATCCCCCTGATCAGTTTGTACACACGTGACTCACTTAAGAGCCTAGTTGACCATACCAAAATCATAGGGATATTCACCTACCTCAGGCTACTATCAACATGCCTTGCTTGAGCTTGCGGTGATAAGGTGAGAGTTTTCTCAGTACCTTGTTTATATACTAGCCGGGGTATTGTCGGTTTGAGGTCATTCTCTAAAGAGGAAGTGCTTCTCTCTTAATAGGCCTCACTAGAAGTGTTGTCAATTGAACTTGATCTTTCTCTTCACCCAAGATCTATGAAAGCAAGGGGAGAGGATACAGATATAAGCGGATTGCTTCCACATCACTTACTTTAACAAGGTTTATGCAAAATTGAAAAGCTCTAAGGAAGTGTTGAAAAACACTCCTTCAAACATGCCAAGAAGTATTCATTCCAAATTGAACCTATTAAGACTAAGTGTTTTCATTCTAGAATGTCAAACACTCATGTTTAGCATGCAAGGTTCTTTGTTTTGAAATGTAAATGACAATGCTTGAAAAAATAGAGATTTGAATTTGCAAAAATAGGAAAAGTTTTACTCCCTTTAGCAATCAAGATAGTGTTTGATCAATTTTTAAGCACCAAAAGAAGTGTTCATCACATTGATTCTTTGTCCCTTAAGCATTCAAGATTGAGTAAGTTGATTTTAAGCACCAAAAAGAAGTGTGATGTTTGCCTTGTTCAATTTTAACCTTTGTTCATTTTAAACTCAAATCAAAAATATGAGGTGTTGTTTGGCATACACTATTCTTTTTAATGCACCAAAAATAAAATGAGTTAATTCTATTTTAAAAAATTAACCCGCATTCCCGCAAAAACTTGCAATCCTGCAGCAGAAAAATACCATTCCCGTGGAGCCATACAGGTGTTCCCGCAAGACTATCAAATAAATCAAAATGATAGAAAGATAATAAAACATAGAATTAATACTTGCGACCACATTCCCACAAGTCAAACTTCATTCCCACAAGTCAACTGTCGATCCTGCGTTGTGGGAATGAAGGCAAAAAAACTTAAGAAAATATAGGGTCGTACGGCTAAAAGATGCTAACTGTTAATCTTGCTAGGTCAAGGCAGCATTCCCGCAAGGTCAAACAATGATCTCACACTGCGGGAATGAGGGAAAAAATCAAAACTACATGAAAATGTCATACTACGGCTTACAGAATGTACAGAAGCAAACCCGCCTTGCCAACTCGCATTCCCACGTTGTGGGAATGCGATCCTGTGAAAAGGGTACAGGAAGGTTATTTCCAGAATACAAATAGAGATAGAAAAAGATAGAAGATAGAAGGTTTTTCTACAAAAATGCATTCCTGCGAGTCTGTACAAGCATTCCCGCAGATAAATCAGCGTTCCCGCGTCCGTACAAGCGTTCCTGCAAAACTATGGATTTTCTAAAAATTGATGTTGTGCAAAATTTGACAACGAGAATGGCTATGAAAATAGGTCTTCTTCAGCCCTGAACCTACAAAATACCAAAAAACTCCTTGCAACACACTCAATCAACAAGAAAACTTAGTATTTGGGATAGTTTTGCAAGAAAAACAAGAAAGATAGAAAGAAAAATGACCCTTGAAGTGCGTCCCACTGAGTGTGCCAAAATGTAATACCTAAAATGTAATGTCTATGAACACAAAGCTAAGCTAGTATTCAACAAAACAAATGAGATAAACACCTATGATTAGACCTACAAAATGAAGACAAAGACACTCAAAAGCAATAAAAAACCTTCAAGCAAACCTTCAAGATGTAGAAGATTTGTCCAAAGGATGGAATGTGTGCTCAATGATCTATGCTTCAAGCTTCAATAGAGAAAATGGCATGATAACTTTGCTTCAATGGTGTATGAAAATGAAGGAGGAGAGCTTCTCTTTTATAGAAATATGAGTGAAATGGATGGTCAAGATTAAGGGGCAAAAGAGGAGTGAGCAACGGTGGAGATGCATCCAAGGGAGAGCACATGGATTGTGCTTTCTCAAATACATAGCATTGTGACAAGTGTCACAATGGGGGAGGATGAGAGTAGAGGCACATTTGGAAGGTGTGAGAGGGGACAAGTGTGTAAGAGATGTAAGAGGCTCTTGATTTCTCATTGGAGGATGTGGAGGTGATGTCATAAGGGGTTGACTTTGGGGTGGATTAGCATTCTTTAATCTTGGATTATGATTGTGCACATGCTTAGGAGGTGATTAGGCTTGGATTAGAGGATAAGTGGAGGATTAGGAGGATGTGATGGGAGGAGAGAGAATGAGTGGAGGATTAAATTAGCTAAGCATATATTATTAACTAATAGGGGAGAATTAGAATTAAATATTTTATTTAATTCCAAGTGGGAGGAAAAGGGGATTTATGAATTAATTTATTTAGATAAATATATCCATTTAAATTAATAGAGGAATAAGGATTTAATTAATTATCAGACTATAGGTTTGTCATTTTGATAATTAATTGAGCTATAGTTAATTAATTAAATTAATTAACTAGGGGATGACACAAATTAATTAAATAAATAATATTTAATTAACAAGATGTCCTAGGAAAAGACTAAATAAAATTACTAAATAATGTAATCAAATTTAGGTGTCTACAATTCCTTGAGTGGATTCCAAGTTGTTTGTAGAATCCTCAAGTTGAGTTAGTCTCCTTAGGGTGATAGTGAATGTTGTCAAAGTTTATAGTAACAAGGAATGTTAGTCTCCTTAGGTTGATAGTGAATGTTGTCGAGTTAGTCTCCTTAGGGTGACAATAAAAATATACATCGATAAACATACAAGCATAACTATTGTATACAAGAATTAGTATCTTCATAGAACTAGTATTGACAATAATTGAAATAGAAACTAAATAAACCATAATTAAGCAACTATTTAGCAATTTAATGATCAATTGAGCATCCTATGGCTCTCTATCTAAGGATGTTAATGGAAACTCTCAGCAAGTTACCATTAATGACAGTCCTAGAATGAGAATTGATAAGATAAACAAGCTAAAGCTAACAATTAGATCAAATTGAATGCTAATTAAGCTCTTAAATGCCTTTCTAGCTATAAAATAGAAGAGGTTTGATACAATTCTAAGATGTGTGGTTATTGATTATGAAGGATTTAGGCCTTCCTTTTATAGATTTTCCCAATGGTAGGGGGTGTAGTGTAGTTGACCATGATTAAACCTTGGTTGAGTCTTTGGTTCCACCCTTTGAAGACAATGCAAATTTTGTGTCCTCAAAGCTTGGGACAAGTAGACAAGATTCTCTTTCACTTTGAGTGATTGAGATTCAATTTGGCTTGATCCATGTGAATGTCTTTCCTCAAATCCTATTGGTTGATTGAATTTCCTCCCTTTGTGGGTGTTGAGAGTAATTAAGATTTATTAATTGATTTAATTGATTTATTTTAGCCATGTACCCCTTGATTGGGTTGAATTTGATTTAATCCAAGACTATACAATTATTTGATTTAATTATATTTTGATTTGATTGTATTTGATTAAAACACTCTCAATTTTGATTTATCTTGAATTAGGACTTGATTTTGATTTTGATTGGCTAATTATGCATTGTGATTCAATTACTTCAATTTTGTCCTTGATTTGACTCGATTTATCATTTAATTGTCTTTGTCCATTTTTAGGTGATTACAAATGCCCCTCTTTGAGTTAACGTGCGAAGCATGTCGATTCAAAGAATACTCTGATCTTGCTTGATGATAGGTCCTGATTCATTGATGGTCAATCCTTTGATGTCTTTTGATGGTCAATTCTTAATATATGATATGAGATTGATGTAGATCTGATGATTGATTTAATACCCTTGATGCAGTTTTGATGATCATTCTGATATAATGTTTGATTCTCTGATGATCGTTCTGATGATCATTCTGATGATGAATCCTTGATATGATGATTGATCTCGATGTGATGCCCCATTCGATTGATTATGAAAAATTTCTTGATAAAAGCTTTCTCTTTGATTTTCTTATGTTGATGATTATATGATTGCATGCCCCCTAGGAAAATGAATCGAAATGATTTTGGATGATTTGGTTGAGAATGGGAAATTTTGATTTGTTTCCAGATATAGAAATTTGTAAATGCCCCGATCATGAGAGAATTTGACGAGAAGAGATTTGATTAATAAGATGTTGATGCTCCAAATTGTGTGCTAAAATATTGTCACACTTCTATGAATCATTAAATCCAAGATCTCTCAAGAATGAGATCTCAAATAGCAACTCATAGCTCTCTATTCATGGAGTGCAAGCGTTTGTAATGGAGGCCCTTAGATTTAACCTATGTTTGTGCCCATGCAAGTACACCATAAAATGAGAGATTCAAAGATGCATGCAAATGAAAATGAGATCTATTCTATATGATAATAATGCAAATTAATCTATGAAAGGAAATGCTTATGCAAGATTATTCTATGAAATGAAATATGAATCTAATCTAATATGGAAAATGCAAGATTAATCTAATGGATTTCCATAGGGCATGAGAGAAGAAGACAAGAAGAGAGAAGTTTCAATATCCAAGCTCAAGTGCTCAAAATCTTCTCCAAAATTGCTCTTCAAACCTGTAGCATAACAATTCACAAAATGCACATATGAAAATGAGAAGGAGAGGTCTCCTTATAAAGAATCTTGGACGGTCAAGATTAAGAGGCAAAAAGAAATGAGCAACGGTGGAGATTAAATCTTGGTTGATCCATGTGCTCAAGAGGCAAAATCAAAAGATTCCATCTCATAGGAAAGTGCACTTTACTTTATTATTTTTAGTAAAGTGGGTTCCAATATTTAATTAAAAGATTTTTTATTTATTTAAAAGAGATTTATTCTTTTAATTAAAATGAGATTTAAAATAAATGACTTGATGATTTAATTAAATGATTTTTATTTAATTAAAAGGGATTTTTATTTAATTAAAAGGGAGCAAGTTCTCTCAATTAAATAAAACTTGGAAAATATATTAAAATTTTTGAATTAATTACAATTTGATCAAATAAATTGATTTGAATTAAAAATATTAAAAATCATTGATTCAGAAAATTGATAAAATAATTCCAATATTGATAAAATGAAGAATGGAGCCCAAAGTCTAGGCGACCATTTTAGGGTGCATACACAGATAAGTTGATGATGGTTTGGTATCATTTGATGTTAGTCAGAATCACTTGGTTGATGTTGATGTCAATCTGATAGGATAAGTTGATGGGTTGATATTTCACTCTCAAGATCTAGAGAGACAAAACACTGATTTTCCTTCCTCAAGATCTAGAGTTAGGATATTTGATATGCTCAAGACAAGAAAATGGATGATAGGCTAAATTGATTGACATTAGATGATCAATTTGTTAGGAATAAGGTGTCTCAACCTTGGATAATTCCTATTCTTATTATTTTTTTTGTAAAATGTATTTCTTGCAAATAATGTAATTAAGTGTGAGTGTACATGTCTAGTTGGCATGTTGATGTGTCACTCCACTTGATGTGTCAGCATCTTGAATTGTGTGTAAGGAGATCATGGCTGAAATGGTTATGAAAAATTCCTATGACATGTAAGAGCTATATCTGGAAGATTCTATGACAGGTGAAGACATGTGGCAACTGATAAAGTTGAGTACCGTACACTCTTCCCCAATCATGGAATGGTAAAACTTTTGGGTTCCTATTTTCTCAAAGAATGGTAAAACCCTAATACGGCTATCTTTGGAGGTTGCCCTAAAAAGGGAAGCGCATGATATAAGCATTTTTTAGGGTTGCGAAGAAAGGAGAAGTTTGTGTATTGTTGGAAAGTTTTATGCTGCCGCGATTTGTCTTCAAGAGTTGGAAAATCTTCTGAAAGAACTTGCATTGCAAGTGTATTGTAAATTGTAATAGTTTTGATTAATACACTGTGTAGGTTTTGGATTGCTGGGGTTTTTACCAAAAGGTTTCCCCAGGGTAAATCTTTGTGTCATTCTCTATTTTCTATATGCATGGTATATGGTAGCAATATCATTGTTAAAGTAGTTAATGAATCTGAAATTGTAAGGATTTAAAAGAATTTGCACAATACTTTCCTTTAGAGATTAGTGTAGGAATTTGTTTCTGCACCTGAGTTTCCTTACAAGTGGTATCAAAGCCTGATAAAATTTTGATCCTAGTTGTTGGGTAGGGTTTTTTGAGCTAATCTCAACTTAGTGGGAGTTTTTTTGTGTAGAGCATTCTGAATCTTATTTGCAGATTGAGATGGCAAGTTCCTCATATAGTAGAATGGAGATGGAGAAATTTAATGGCACTAATTTTGAGTTGTGGAAACTCAAGATGGAAGACATGCTTGAAGACTGTGATCTATGGGAGGCTACTTCACTTAATGCAAAACTTGCAGCAATATCTCAAGCGGATTGGGAGATCAAGGATCAGAAGGCTAAGGGTCTCATCAGACTCTGTCTAGCAGATGCCATTCTTCTGAATGTTCTTGATGAGACTACTACAAATTCTTTGTGGAAATGGCTTGGATCTATGTATTAGGCCAAATCTTTAGTGAATAAGTTGTTCCTGAGAAAGAAGTTGTATTCTTTAAGAATGGAGGAAGGAGGATCCATAACTGATCATCTCAATGCATTCAATTTATTGGTTGCATAGTTGGCATCATCTGGTGCCAAGATTGAGGAGGAAGATCTTTGTATGACCCTACTTTGTTCCTTGCCAAATTCATGGGACCATCTTGTGATGGCTCTCAAAAGTACTATAGTCACATTCCGTATGGATGATGTGGTGTCTTCACTGCTATCTGAGGAGATGCGAAGAAAGACTTCAGATTCATCTAAAGAAGCCCTTGCTATTCGTGGGAGATCCAACGACAAAGGAAAGAAAAATGACAGCAAGTCAAAGAAGGGTAGATCTAAATCCCATGGGAGTTCTAAGACTCCTGGAAAGTCCAAGGTGAAATGTTGGAACTGTGATAAAATTGGGCACTTTCGGAAGGACTGCAAAGAACCAAAGAAGAAGAAGAAAGGCTCAGATTTAGCTTCAAAAAAATCTCAAGAAGATAGAGATTCTTTTATTGCAGCTTTGGCAGCCCATGCATCTGATGATGTGTGGTTGGTAGACTCAGGTGATTCTTTTCACATGCCTATCCTAAAATTTTCAAAATAGAGAGCTTATTACTGCTAGCTAGTCAACTTTTTGTTAGATTTGATTTTTTCCTAGGATTTGTATGCCTATTTTCCTATTGCACACTACTTGAAACTAGATGTCTAGAGCTGAGAATCACGCAATTACTACTTAAAACCAAGTTGTCTCTCTATTTTGTCATAAATCAATTTGCAACAAATCCCAAATTCTGTCAAAATAGCAAACTGATTCTTGTCATTTCTAGTCATCCTTGGTCGGTCTGGGTCAAATCTCAGGTGCTATGACATGTTGCTCAACATCTAAATGAACTTAAATGGTATCAAGTTGCACAAAATGACTCTTGGTCTTCTTTCTTCCACATCTCTCATGTCTTCCTAGTCTCCCATTTCCATCCTTTCTCCTATTCCTTCACACTTCTTCCTCTTCTTCCTAAAACTCTTCACGTCTTTTTGATTCTTTTCCTCTTATCATCTACTCTACTTTCTTCTATTCATCTCTTCTGTCACTTCCATGCTTGATTCCTCCTCTTCTAGAACCATGAATTTCAACTATCTTGCTATGGAACCTCTCTTGAAAAGGGACGATCTCGAACTCATTGCTCAATTTGAAGAGTATTATTCCTCCAAAAATTCCATGAGTGATAAGTTTATGACAGAAATAAAAGAAAAATTGATTAAATCAGATGCCTTTTTAGGATCATACGCATGATCCTGTCATGACCTCCTTCCAAATGTCTTTCATCTTCTAAGTCTTTTCATTCTTCCTCATCTTCCAAGTCTTCTTCCTCCACTAGGTCTTCACCTTCCTCTTCTCCACGATCTTGTTCCTCTTCTACTTCTCCCAAGAGTCTTACTCCTCCTCTCAAGACATACCATGTTGAGCAACGTGATAACCCTTATGATACCTCTTCCATGGAGAGTGACACACCCATCTTTGAAGACTATGATGACTATGATGATGGAAAATATATAATGATACCTATGACACTTATCTTCCTAAGATTCCTCCTCATCATGTGCTCGTGCTTACTGGAAATGGGACATCACAATGGAAAGATCATGATGGTGATCCATATGATTCTAATTTTGAAAGAGACTTTGATGATTTATGTGCACAATACCTAGATGATCCATCTATTTCACTTGAAGAAGAGAAAGCTTTCCACGCTGATTATAAATGTCAATACTATAAGGATCTCTCCTCTAAGAACTCTCATGCTGAAAATAAAGATTACACTCTCAAGAAAGATCATGTTAATGTTGAACTTTTTTCTTGTGATGGTTCCCTTCTATCCCCTACTTCCTCCAATACCCATACATTTTCTAAAGATTCCAAGCCTATCAAATCTTTCACAAGTCCTTCATCCACCAAAGGTCCTAATACTTTTCATTCGGTTTCCTATAGTTATCCTTAAGGGCTACCTCTTAAAGAAACTCAAGCTAACCTTCACTTGGCTACAAATACTTTCAATAATGCTAAACCTAAAGAGCCTAAGCCTTTATATGCTATAATTCCTACTTTAGCTAGTCCTTCACCATCTCTTCCAAAGCCTTCCATACAACTCCAACATGCTTATGTGTCCTTAGTAGTGGCTCCATGTCAAGAGGACTCGAAAAATGATAAAGAAAACAACATAAAGAAAGATCAAGATCAAGAAACATCCATGTCATCCAATCTTTTTCATGATGTCTCTTATCCATTCCATGGTTCTTTTGATCTTGTACACCCTTTCTCATTCATTCCACTGTGTCTTAAGTCTTCTCCTAAGCAAGATCAAGCTACTACTTACACCATTGGGCTTATTGACAATCAAAATAACTTTACTACACTTGCACTTTCCACAGATGATACTTCCATTAAGGTTATTAAAAATAGTGTTGTTACTTCCAATGTTGAGCCTATTGAAAATCAAGAAAAAAATTGTACGCTTGTGCTATCCAAAGCTCCTTGTCAAGATCAAAGTCTTCCATCTTCTTGTTCTATCACTCCATGTTCACTTCCACTTTCTATTTTTCCTAAGTCTTTTCAAGCTCCAAATAGTCCTATCGAAGAAGTTTCTCCTATTCCAGATGTTCATGATACTATTGCAAATTCTAATGCTCACTCTAAAGATGTTGATGTCTTTGGTTGTCATATAGATGTTGATGAACTTATTAATTATCCTTTTGTATCTTCCATGTCCATCCTTGGACCTCCTCCACCAATACTAAGAGCTTCATGTCTTCCTTCCATCTTGGGCCCTTATGTCCCTTCACTTTCTCCTCCTAACTCTCCTAATTTGTCATCCATCCTGGGTCCTTACATCCCTCCATCTCCTATCTTTCCTCAAGATCAACATAGATTCATACCCTTGAATCCTTTTCATCCACTCACCCATCTAAACCCATCATATCCTCCCTCTTCTTCCACAAGTCCCAAGTCTTTTGGAAGTAACTTGAATGTTCAATACAAAAAAAAGAAACAATACAAGAATCCATCAAAAAAAGATCACCATGTCTTCTCTAATTGACATGGAGGCATAAAGTCAAAAGAGACATCTAAGAAAAAACTATAAGACAAGTATGGGCTCCAAAATCCATCATTGAAGATATTCTCTCTAAATCATCAAAAAGAAATAAAAATTCTATGGCTATATGGATTCCAAAGTCTCTCTTGAAAGAGTCTAAAGTTGAGAAACAAGTAAAGTTGACATTCAAGCTTCCAAAGACTTTGACTTCATCTTCTTCCAAAAACATTCTTCCATTCTATGTGCCTAAACCACAAGCTCTGCTATCCATTCACCACATTCCTTCACATATTCCTTCATTCACATTTTCTCCATCCTCTCACCACCCTTCAAGGTGTGTGTTGATGTTGATCTTGCCTTCCTTTCGATCTACCCTTTCACAATTCTTCCATTCATTATCCTCCTACCTTTTATCCTTTTTCCTCATTTGCCTATTCCTCCTATCTTCCAACCTCACTTGCTTTACATAAAACCTTATCCTCCATTTTTCTCTTCCATCTCCCTTTCCCTATCAGCATCTTTGAGCATATCATTTTGAATCCTTGGCATATCATGGTTTATCCTTTCAAAGAGCATTATCTAAAGAGTTTTCCTTCTTCCAAAAAAAATAAAAAATAAATGATACATAAATAAATAATTTTTATTTTTTTGAAAATGTGCCTTGGTGGAAGCCTGGGAATAGGTGCCTTGGTAGAAAAAGTGAAGAGAAATAAATTCATCCTATGGTGAAAGCCACTCCCTTGTGGTGCCTTGGATAAGTACCATGATGAAAACCTGGCAATCAAGCATCATGCATAGTTCTTCTACATATTTCATCCATTTCGTCTTCTCTCTTTGATCTTGACAATGTTGACCTATACACAAACATTTGGTTATTTTGTGAGCTATCTTATGATGATCTTACTTTCATTCCATTCATGTTTAGCCTTCATATATTTTTTCCTCCATTCATTCTAGCCTTTCGCTATCCTTTTTCCCTTTGGTCTTTATCTAAAAAGAAAGAGAGAGACACGGTGCTATGAAGCCTCTTGGCATGTCTACCCTTTGGGCTGCATCCTTTCCTGCTCTTGCATTATGATTTTGTGACTTATCCTTTGCTGACCTTTCATTGCTTGTCCAAATGCACTTTGCATGATAATTTTTTCCTAGCTTGGGTATTCTTGAGGATTTTTTCTTTGATGATTTCTTCACTTCATTCTCCTTCATTCTCTTGTCTTCCATCTCTTCTACCAGCTTACCAATCCCTCTTTTTCTCCACCTTGCTATACATTGGGACTGCGCGATATGATCTTGCTTGGGAGTTTGCAATGGAAAAAGAAGCTATCAAGTATGCAAAGAACTGTCAAATGTGCCAAGTAAATGGTAATTTAATTCATGCTCTAGGGAGAGATCTAATTCCCTTCACTACACAATGGCCTTTTCACCAATGGGAATTTGATATTATAGGATCCATACATCCTCATTCTTCTAATGGGTATATCCATATTATTACAGCTACAGATTATTTCACAAAATGGGTAGAAGCAATCCCTTTGACACAAGCAACTAGAAAAAAAATTTCTATGTTCATTTTGAACTACATCATATGTAGGTATGGAATTCCACACTCTATAGTCACAGATAATGGTAGAAAATTCAAAATAGAGACTTAGATGATCTATGTGCCAAATTCAATATTACACAACATTGGTCATCTATCTACTATCCTCAAGGGAATGGACAAGTAGAGGCTTCAAATAAGAATCTATTAAAAATTATGCACCGTACAGTTAATAAAATAGGAAGAGACTGGCATCTCATGATCAATCCAACTCTTTGGGCCTAAAGAAAAAGTATCAAAACACCCACTAGGGCTACACCTTTCACTTTAGTTTATGGGTCTGAAGTGGTACTGCCTATTGAGGTTGAAATCTCATCACTAAGAATCAGAATGCATGGTCTAGTAACTGATGATGACTATAGAGTGTCTAGGTTGCAAGAACTTGAACTACTAGATGAGCGTAGACAAGAAGCGTATGATCATCTCAGAGTATATCAGAGGAAAATGTCTAGAGGTTACAACAAGAAAGTCAAACATAGATAATTTCAGGTTGGTGATCTAGTCTTGAGAGAGAATCCTAAAAATTAATCACATAGAGAGCGCAAATGGAAGTTTGAACCCAACTGGCTGGGTCCCTTTGTTATCACTGCTACTTTTGGCTCTAGAGCCTATCAACTCTCAATGACTAAAGGAGAACAGCTCTGAGAACCAATCAACATTCTCCATCTGAAGAAATTCTATGCCTAAGGCATTTAGTATTCAAAAATGTCCTGAAAAAAATTTGAAAATTTTGAAAAAGTCCTAAAAAAATGAACATCTTGGTGAAAACCTAGCAAATAGGCACCTTGATGATTCAAAAAAAATGGAAAAATATCAAAAGTACAAAAAAATAAAAAAAATAAAAAATATTAAAAAAATGAGAAAAAAAAAGTGCCTTGGTGAAAACTTGGAAACAGGCGCCTTGGTAGCAAAAATAGAATCTCTGCCAAGATGGTGAAAACCTGGCAAACAAGTGCCACTTGTTCAAAATGCTTCATCTATCAGTGCAATCTTGGTCTTTCCCAACTTTTAGTCTTGCTTTAGTTTGTACATATCTCTTGGTTTGTTCCCACATTCTTGTTTTCAATAAGTTAGTCTGTACACTAATCAGCTCAAGCATCTATATCCTATCAATGCTTAACACTTGGGGGTAATCAATGTCATATCCTATGGCCTCTAGTATATCTTAGATGTGTCATATCCTGTCAAAGTCCTTTGAAGCTTCATCTGATTCAGTCAGTCAGTCTCATCTCCAGAAAAGATTTTTCAATCAAACACAAACAATCAAACATTACCACAAATGAAAGCAATCTATACTTTTTACATGCTTTTATCTCCTTGTATGCTTACTGATTTGCATTGAGATTTTGCATATTGTGTCGTTTTGAGCTCTTCAATGATGTCCTTTACAAGATTTAGAGAGTGATGACTAAGGGCATAATCTTTTCTTTTTTTTTTCTGCTTGTATGTGAAAATATAACAACTTTGGAAATTCTAGATTGAAGTGGTGTCCGTCTGTAAGAGCCTCTATCTTGAATTGGATGGCCATGAGTACCTCAACCATTGATACCTAGAAAATTTAAGGAAGTTTGATCTAACTATTATCTTTTTGAGTGAGTTCTTTCTCCTACTGTGAAACACAATCTTACCTAAGGATGTGAATGATAAAGGGTCACTAAGGGTAATTCACACTAGACTTTGAATGATCTCTTGACTTCTTGATGTGTTTGTTTTGCAAGGCGTATTTAGGTCATCACAACATATATGTTTTGATGCTTATACAAATTTCTATATCAAAATTGACATGATATTCAGGTCATCCTGGCTTTTGTGTCTTGATGCTTATATCTAATCCGACATTCCGAAAACAAAATCCATATTCATATGTCCATGGTTGTATGACCAGTGGGCATTGTATTGATTTTTCCGCATACAAATTTATATTCATATGTCTATAGTTTCCTAGCTAGTGGGCATTGTATTGATTTATCCGGCTACCTAAAAAGTTCAATGATGATAACAAATCAACACATGATCAGTGACTAGGTCCTAGGTCCTAGGTTTGCATTTCATTTTGCACTTTGCATGATCTCACAAATTGGTTGAACACTTAAACGATTCTTCAAAAACCAAAAATGCTAAACATGACACAAGGACTGAGCATTGTATGAAGGTTCCTCCAACAAAATAGCAAGTAGAATCCTTTTTTGGGATCAAAATTGAAATCTGAGATCATTCATATTATTAACTACTTGCATAATCAACCAGCTGCAATCATCACAAAAATCTAGAATTCAACTTAACTGATTATCTTACATCAAACTATTGAAATTTCAACTTGGTCAACTATGGTCAACTATGGTCAACTCATAGTTTAACCTAGTCAAACTTGGTCTCTAGGACCTCTAAATGATGCAGAACACATTCTTGAATGTGAATAACCACTTCTCAAATCAATTTACATGCTTCTAAACCATTCAACGCTGACTTTTCTTGTCAGATTTCAATTTTAATCCCAAAGGGGCCATGGTATTACACATCATTCAAAGTCTGTAAATCAAATCTTTCTCTTAGTAATCAAGACAACAACCACATTTAGTTTCTAATTCATCTAAAGTCCTCGTCACTTGGGGAAAATCTATTACAATTTGGTATCCTAAATCTATCTTGTAAACTGTATCAACTTTTTGTAACTATCCGTTCATTAGTGTTATTTCCTTGTTTGTTCATAACTGATGGGTTCAGGATGTGATACCAATATGATTCATACAAGGACATTCAGGTCTGGAATCGGTCACTCACTTCTTTGTAATCATAAGGTTCAGAATCAGGTGTTCTAACACTTTTTCCTAATCATTGGTTCATTGTTGCTATAGTTGACATTATCTTTGATCACTCAGGACCTAAATCTTGAATCTTGAATCTTTAAATCTTTCAATCAGTTTCTATCTTAGAATCGGTGAATCTTTCAAATCAAATCAGTCTCATACGTATATCAAAGACAGACTATTCTTTGAACCACTACACTTTGCACAGTGATTCAAAGAGGGGCAAAATGTAATACCCCAAAAATGGGCTATAAGTTCATTAACCTCCTACATCTTCAATTCAAATGAAATCGACATCAAAATCCTAACCTAAGGCACATTTGCACATCAGTTTATCAAAAACCTAATTGATTATCTTAATTCTGCATCGGGGAATATTCCTTGAATATTCCTAATTTATCATAATTATCTTTAATTGAATATTATTTGGTGATAAATGTCATTATTTATCCTAAAGTTGATTAATTGAATATTTTGAATATTTAATTAATTAAGTTTAATTTTGCCACTTAATTATTTAATTAGATTTAATTCTATTTATTCCTAATTAATATTTTTTTTATTTGACAATAAATCAAAATTCCTACAAACAATCAATTGGATATTTATTTAATTGATTTAAAATCAAAGTTGTCAAATTTAATGATTTAATTGGAATAAAGTTTGATTTAATAATTGATTAACCCATAAATCAATTATTTTAATTTCAAAAATCAGTTAAGTTGAGAATAAATCACTTTATTTTTAATTAATTTATAATTAAATCATGCACAATCAGAAAAGCAGGCAACTAGAAATTAACAATAAATTTTAAAATTGAAACTCAACATCTGATGATGAGTTGAAATTTGATCTAAACTCTATTTTGAGTTAAACACTGCTTTTGCCTGATTTTTGTGAGTTAATTATCTCTGATTTCCTAATAACTAAAAAATCAACTTGAGTTTATCAAGAGTGATTTATGGCTTTTCTCAATGCATCCTCAAGCCTTGGATTTCTATAAAATCAAGGCTCAGCTCTTCACAATCAACACTCAAATTTTCACAATTACTCTAGCGAATTGGCAATTGAAGGATTAAGCACTTGCGACAAGAGATTTGTGAGATCTTTCATAGTTCATCATAGCTTTTGCATAGTTTCATATCATAGTTTTCATATTCATCCATAGCATTCTTAGATTAAATCTACATTCAATCTCAATTTCATTCATTCATACAGTTTTTCATACTATTGCATAGAAAATACAAAAATCTAGATTAATCTTCATTCATATAGTTTTTCATATCTCGCATTCAAATCCTTCGTTTAGGTGTTGCATTGTCACTGATCTCGATTCCAATTTGAGAACATCATACACACACCTATTAGAAGGTAGTAAATCACCTAGTTAGCATAGTTTTAATTATTTGTCAAATTTTGGTTTTTGCTAACCTCTAATGTTTTACTGAAGTGTTGTGTCTACAACTAGGTACAAAATTCACACACAATTATGAGAATGACTCTTACTATGCTGAGTATTATGGAAGTTCTTGGACTGAGAACCACCACCCTAAGCTGGAAAAGAGAACCCCTTCTACTGTTTATCCTAATTACCTCGTGAAAAGGTAGAAGGATTCTGAAAGTTTCCATTCTTCTGAGACTGATTCCCCCTAGAACCACTAGCCTGAACACCACTCTGACCACCATGACCCAAAGCTATATTTGCCTCTATAAGAGTGGCCTTGATGATCACTTCCTTGAGGGTCTTAGGCTCAAAGAGCTTGAAATCCCCAACAATGCAAGCATTAAGCCCTCTAACAAAGTGTTGTACCAAAAGAGATGTATCCTGTCCAAAACTAGCATACTACTTGAGCTCAAAGAATCGATGTTCATACTCTTCCACTGTCAATGTGAACTACCTCAAGTTATGGAAATCATCCACTCGCTACTGCCTCCACTGTTCTAAAAGGAACCACTCTAAAAAATGCTCAAGAAACAACTCCCAAGTCACTATATCTATCTGAAGCCCTAACTTCTCCTCTTCTATCTTCCACCACACAGCTACAAAATCAATAAGCTACATCACTAGATAACTAGCTTTAGTACTGATACTAAAGGGATGTATAGAAAAAATCCTCTCTAAATCTATAAGCCATGTCTTAGCCTCTAAACCAGATCCTTTCCCATCAAAGGTATTAGGTCATCCTCTCATCAAATCCCTCATGTGATTAGCTTCCACAACTACATGTTCCACTATGATGTTCCTCCTTGGAAGGCTCCTAGACCTCTCCCTTATCCTCTCTTCTATCTAAGAGTGATGAGAAACCTCTTGCTCTTCTCTACCCTGAGAGTAGTGGAAAACATCCTGCTCCACCCTAATCTTTTTAGGACCAAGATGATTTAGAATCACCTGCAAAATTTGTCTAGTATATGGTCCCTCAGACTCACTCTAACGATTCTCTCTTTGCTCATCTCTGGACTGCTGATGATGGCTAGCCTGTATGACACTCGTAGAAGGGCTATGTTGTCTACCCCTTCCATAATTACCAAAATGACCTCTACCAAGGCCTCTAGAAGCTCCACTCACAAGCATGATTCCTACAACATTCACAGATCCAACAATATCTCACAACATAGCTCAAAACAAAAACAAAAGATAACATAATCTTCAAAACAATAGTCTAAAAGAAATAAGGTTGTATGTCTATGTTTAGTTTCATGTTTAAACTATACAAAACCTAATGAGTGTACATACCCAGAGTTCCCAGTGTAGAAACCTTGCTCTGATACCAAATGTAATGCCCCGCCAGGGAACCTAAGAGAGATTAACTTAGAACGTGATACTAAGTTTGATGAATATTTTTTTCTTCTAAATTTTACATACAATATAAACATTAATGTGAAAGAAAGAACCATTTACTCACATTAACACAACAAGCAACATAGATTAAAAAACTCAAGGGTCCCATGATGTAGAATTACTTAAGAATAAAACTCATCTAAATAACATCAACAAAAGATTCCATATCATAGATATAATAATTACATCATACATCAATAATTACAAACTTTATGAACATCCATGAAACCTAAATAAACTCACATCCACTGCACATGTCAAAGGGTATGTAGTAATCACTCTAATAAAAATAATACAATGTCTAGATTAGGTATCACATGCGATACTCTAATACAAGATTACAAATAAATGAAGATAGAAATAATCCACCAATGTAGAATCATAAAGAGCCCAACTACAGAAGAACCATCAAGCACTAGAACCAGGATGATGAATCTCAAATGGTAAAGAATCACTACCACCCATCCATGTAGATCCACAAAGGTCTACCCCACCGTGTTGAGGAGATAACAATAGACCCCTCTCGGATAACCAATACCAAGAAAGATAAAACCACTAAGAAAGGGGATCTTGAAAGATCTCTAACTCAAGGTGAACACAATATGGTGATAGGTAAGAATCACTAATCTAGAGGCAACTGACACATGTAGGATAAATAGACTGTACATAGGAAGGTGTCATCATGTACGTCTAACACTTGAGTCTCGTCCTAGTAGTCACTCTGGACCCCGACACTCAAGTGACCATGCACGGTATCAATGACCTCTCATACAGAAAAAGCCATTAACTATATTAAACACACACCTCTCAAGGTGGCAAGCGTGATCTCATCCTCCATATTAGTCTGTACTAGCACTCAAGCATGGGTGAGGAAACACATCTTATTAAGTTCATTTACATACCCCTTAATTATATATTAGGTTTTCACTTGATTAAGATTACTTACAATAAGTGATCCCAACAACCACTTGTGGGCCCCAGTGCTTATTGCAAGCCACCCCCTACTACATATCTAGGTAACCTACCCTAAGCTCATAGATCCTACATAGATCTAACACAGATATACAATCAAGTAGTCCCAAAATCTAGAATCAAACGCAAGAACTAGATATTACTACAGATATCCATATATAGAAATCAGTACAACATGAGCCTACAAGGTCAATTTAGGGAAATAAAACACAATACACACACATCATAGCATAAAATAGAAAATATTTCTAAAACACTCATACCCCAACCTTTGTATACCTCCTAGGTCATCTAATGCCCCATTTACTCATTAAGCAGAAGAAAACAATCAAGGATAATTATATCATCTACATCATAGAGAACTGGAAATGAAACATTGAGCATTTAAGTTAAAGAACGAACACAAACATATTTCATATACAAAAAACGTTTATCCTCTAAGAGAAAATAGTTTTCCATAAATCAATAAATTTAAGCTAGTATCAAAATGTTATTAAATGCTCTTCCATTTCCAATATTTACCCATTTTAAAATAATGTATTTTTTTGTAAATACATATCCTAATGTGAATGTATGTATAAAATATACAACATTAGAAAAATAAACATGAAAATTAATAAATCTATTTGCATAAATAAATAATAAATTAAATATAAAAATATATTATATATTAATTTATTAAGCTAACTAAAAAATTAATTCTTATTATTAAAATTATTTAATAATTCTAAATCATAACAAAAATTTAATTTAAGTTTAAATAAACAAGATTTAAAAATTAAATTAAAACAAATTTAATATAACATATTTATTAAAAACTAAAAAAAAGTTTTTAAAATAAAATAAAACAAAAACTTTTAATATGGTAAGTTAGGAAGGGGGGGGGGGGGGGGGGGGGCCACGGCCCGCGCCCCATCGCATGTTGCACAGTAGCCTTTAAGGCTACCAACAGCGGCTATCCGTGCGGCAGCCTAGGTACTGTCGTCAACAACCCTTAAAGTTGCTGAGTGGGGGAGGTGAGGGGTTGGGCCCCGCTTCCCTCACAAATAATTTTTTTTTTTAATTAATTTTTTTTTAAACAAAATACTATACAATGCATTTTCCGAAAAACATGAATGCATACATTTTTTTTAAGTAAGAAATTCTGAAATTACGAAATGAATATTATTATATCTTTCTTTTCAATTTTTTTTTACTTTATCATTCTTTTGTCTTTTTCTGGTTAATTTTTTCTTTTGACTGTGTTTTTTTTACTGTATATTTTTTTGTCTCGAATATAAATTTTAACCAGAATTGATTTTTTTAACTAAAATTGATTTTCATTTTCTCAAGCATAATAGTCTAACTTTAGTCTAGTTTTGATTTTTCATTTTCTAAGAGATTTGGGATGAATCTTTCTACAAAATTTTGCCAGCATAACCCTACTATGTCAAGTTTTAATAAAAACTAAAATTCAACAAATCTAGGGTTTTCTAAATACCCAAAATAATAAAAACACCAAATTGATCTAATGAGATAAATTGAAACTACTCAAACACATAAAATCATTTGTAAGCAAAAAAGAAACCACAAAGAAAGATTTTCAAACCCTAGCTTGGATCCAATGCAAACCACTGAAATTGAAACCCTTGAAAAATTGTAGACACCAGATTCCTCCAAGAATAGATCCAACCTATAGATCTAAGTCCATGTAGAATGCAAGCACCAAAAATTTAGATACACAAACAAAGCTTTCAACAAGTATCATGCAATCACACTCAAATTCTCAAGATGCCAAAATACCAAGCTCTCTCCAAATTCCTCTAAAACCTGTCTACTCTCAAAAATGAAAGACCCATTTTCCTTAAGAGATTCAATTTCCCCTTTCATGCAAACCCTAATGATAACTCACCAGTTAACTCCTAAATCAACTCCAATAAAAAATTGAAAGTAAATCCTAATTTAATAATTAAAATAACTTTTATTTGCACAACTCAACTTTGACTCTTTGAAACAAGTTGTTATCTTTTTTAAAATAATTTACTTTTCAACAATGTTAATGCACATGTAATTAATTAAAATTTGTATTAAATAGATTAAGTATTTAAAGCACAATTAACCATGCAATTAAATATTTAATTATTTAATAAACCATAAAAGTATATTTAAATCTAATTTTAATTAATCAATTAATTAAATCCAAATATTCAAGTATTTAACTTTTAATTAATTTTCTCAAATAAACATAGGAACACAATTAATATTAAATTTTAACTATAATCATTAAATCAACAACTAAAGAAAATCCAACACTCATGAAATCAATTAACTAAGACCAAACAAAGTAAAACCAACCATGCTCAAAGAAGGGATCCATGAATCCATATCAACTAGATGAATCCGGGTAGGGTAGTCAAACTGATACTCATCCAATCTTAGGAAAAATAGGCTTAGGTTAGGGTTTTGGGTTTGACTATTACCTCCCCTCTTTACCATTGAGATGAATATTTGTGGGTGCGCTCACTCCTGCCAATTCAAAGAAGACAATTCACTATACCTACAAACCTAACATCATAAGAAAAAGCATGTACATCCAATATATATGTATAGCAAACAATGATAGGGTATAGTCGAACGTGTGGATCTTGCCATGGCAAGTAACTACGTCTTCGTCCTCTACCACATAAAGATGCCAAACAGGTACACACACATGATAACTATACACATGTAAGTATGGGGTCAGTAACATCACAAACCATATAAAAAATAAAATATCACATCATGATAATATCATCATCTAATCTATGCAATCACGTGATAAATATATAATAATCATAATCCATAATCATCATTCACTGAAATAATAACTGCTCACATGAAATGTAGCCTAAAATAATTTGGCCAATCAACTAAAATAATAGCCTAAAAGAGTATGGCAACTAAAAACTGAAAGAAAACTATGAGTGGGTACTACATCGGGTTTTATAAATAGTACGTGACCTGGGTCAACTAATAAGCAACCCAATTGCATATTCAAGGTGCGTCAGGGGAATCATGATTTTGTATGTGCGGTAAAATTAATAAGTACAGGGGAAGAACTACTAATAGATTACCATTTGAATTGCATAGATACAAAAAAATTTACTATCATGGGGGTGGTAAGTACTATATACCATTTAAACTAACCTCTTTTTTATGACTCCAATATACCATTTTATTAATAAGTTTTTTTTGCTAAGTCTATTGTTCTCACTTCGCTAAAGTTTTTATATTTAATCTTTGTCACAGGATGAAATGGATCCACCACATGACAAAGGTCGTGGGGATGCTCCTCCCACACATTCTTTAGCAAAGGTAAACCTTATTGTAATTGTACAAATTAGATAGCTGAAAAAAGTTATATTATTATGTTCTTTTCTTTAGGGCTTTGGAGTTATTTTAATATTTTTTACTGATATTCCTATCATAAATTGATGTTTAGGATAGGGGAAAAGCACCTGTAGCAACATAGGCAGTAAATATGGTCAAGAAAAAAATAAAAAAATTCAGTGCAGAAGTTCTTGACATTTTGGTCGATCCAAATCCAACTGAAGAGACACTGAAGAGGAAAGAGGAATTGATGTGGCAAGCACATCATTATGAAGTATGCAGTAATGAATATTTAGTTATAACAAAAGTTCAATAAAGGTTTATATTTTATACTCTTTTATGTCATGAACTAAAATATGCATGTGTTCTTGTTACATGATTTTTTTTTGCTCAAGTACCTAGTCATGGACATCGCGGTGAGGCCGGTACTAGCACAACTCCCACCTTAGGTAAAATAATCCTTAAGTTAACAAGTTACAAGGCATTTTTTCTTTGGAACATTCACAAAATTCATTGGACTTACTGATTATAAATGTACATTTTTCATTGGAATTATTGATATAGTAGATACAGCTAGAGGAAAAGGTACAGTCACAACTAATTCAAAATTTCTAAGAAAATCTTCTCTCAAACTTTATTGAAATCTACTCTTACTTTTATTATTTCAAAATGTCTTTGCTAACAATGTATTGTTCAAGTCATTAAGTGCAGAACCTCCTACGAGGAAGGACCCTCTAAGATTGCTGACTACAATGCCGACAATAAGGAGGGTGCAAACGTCGATGTCTTCACAGTCTATGCCTGGTAAATCCTTGTTTTGTTATATTTGGTTTTGTGTTAATTATGATTTGATAATTTGTACTTTTATCTTGGGTGCATTTCATAGTGGATTAATTTTGTGCAATAGGAGATACATCGGTTGCTACATTAGATACAGATCAGAGTACCTGTACTGGTGATAATTCAACATCATTTCCTAGATCTACCTGTGTTTCTAGCACAAGAGTTATGCAGATGTCATTTTTTATGGTCTATAAAGAATTGATGCCTTTAAAATGTCTTAAGCTTCCAGGTACTTTAAAATTATTATTATTTATATTGTACTTGTAATTTACTTATTCATAACAAGTTTTGGATTGATGATCCCATGACATTTTTGCAGGGATCGATTATTTTTATAAAATGTTTTATGACTTGACATTAAAGATATTTGGGCCCACCATACGTACAAGGTGGAACATCATAAGTAAACTAACCCTATCCCACTATTTTTATTTCATATCATTAATTGGTTAAATATTTTTCCTTTCATTCCATTTCTTTTACTATATTCAAGTTACGCAACTTTAGTTAATTTTTCTATCTAATAATTTTATATTTTTTCTTAAAAGGTGGAACTTACAAGATAAAAATTTAAAAAAAAGCTCATAAAAGATTTAGAGCATGAGTTTGGTAGTAAAATTTTTGAGGAGAAGAAAATTTTAGAAAAAGCTACCAAACATCTTAAGATTGTGAGAGACTCATATAGAAGAAGTCTAGTCCATAACCCAAAATACAAGCGTCCTCCCTTTATTTCAATGAGGCATTGGAATGAATTCATTTTGGATGCAAAGGAGAAATGGGATACTCAAAGAGCAATTACACTACCAAATGAGAAAAGAAGGTATGTGATATTATTAACTAGTAGAATGTAATTATACACTAATTAGTGATCTTTATATCTATATAATCTAACATATTTCAAACTTTTCATAGGTTACAAGACACATCAAAGGCTACAAAGGCCAGACTACAAAAGATGGGCTAGCACAAATTTGGCTTTGGTGGTTATTTGAAAGTTCAAGCCCAAATTTTAAGTAGCAGTAAATGAAATTATGGATAATTTTTTTTATAAATTACAAATAATTTTGTTAAATTAAACAATACCTAGAGAATTCACAATATTAAGAAAAAAATGCAGGGCTCAAAATTTAATTTAGAGGCCACAAAAGAACACAAAAAATTTGCCTTCAAGGAAGGCTATGAAGTCGTGGCTAAACACCTATGCCAAGCTTCTAGTGGCCCAACCCATGAGTCTCTTGCATCAGTTCAACAGGTAAATAGGCCAAATGAAAAATATTTGAAATTGAATGCTTGAGTAACAATCTATTTGATGTTAATTTCAAACATAAATTGACTATTTAAAAAAAAAGAAAAGAATGATAACAATGTGCATGACATTGTAATGCAGCCTCATAATCCTAACAAAAAACCTGCGCTGCATGACGAAGGCCCTAATGTGCATCACAATGATGAAGGTGTTCATTTGCTATTGAAAATTAATTATGTAATTATTAATACAATTAATTAACATCTTAAATTGAAATTGGTGTAACCTTTTTTGTGTATATTTTAGAGCATATAGAACGTCATGCTAAACAAGTGGAGGATGTTTGGAGTGATCACCATGTTGACTTTGGGGATGAAAAAAATGTTATTGTAGATGATGTTGCACTGTCAGGTAAAGAAAATCTTTGTTTTGTTCTTTTATTTAATTTTTTGATTTATAGTTCTTTTAATTAATGAAATACTTGTAACACTAATATAAAATGTTGCGAATTTAACCCATGTAGTTGTTATTAGAGTGGACCTCCCTTTGACGCAATAGCCTTGTATTACTCAATATATGAGGAGACATGTGTTGAGATCAGAAGTAGTAGAGGATGGGAATGACATAGATATTGATGCTCCGCTTAGCCATTATCTTAAAAAATGAACAAGAAACAAAAAAAGAAATGATTATAATTAACCTTTTTTGCTAATAAAAGAACATTTTCTTAATGAATGTAATTTTGTACTAGTAAATGTTGATGAATGATGTGTTAATGAATTATTCATGAATGTTGTGTGTTAATTAATTGTATGTGTTAAAGAATGTTATGTGATTATAATGATTGAATGTTATATTTTAAAATGGATGAATGAATGAATGTTATTAGATGTTAATGGGGAATTTAGAGTGATTTTAGGGGGGGGAATGAGCTTCCACCTTCACTTGGTTGGCCTTGTTAAGTAGAGAATATTAAACTATTTTCAAAACCAAGTGAAGCTTAAACTAAACCAATGACATAGATTCAATGGTCAAAAACACCTACTAGTCCCATTCCACATGGATCAGTACCCCTTCTAATGCAGAGGCATCCCTCAACCTCACTCTAATAAGTCAATATGTTGTTGTACTAGTTATTTTCCCAAGGTCTTAACTAAATCTCCTTACCTTCAATGCAAATCTAATGGCCAGACACTCTCATAAGTCCTATTCCTCAAGGACAAGTACCCCTCCCTAGGTACACTCAAGTCCTATTATTTTTGCATACAATTCATATCATTCCTTCAATAGGATAGTATCATTTTGATGCTTGAATTATCATCATTAACTAATGGGTTATTATCGATTGCTCTTTGCTATCATTCTAGATCACTATTTTTTGATCTCATAGTTTATCTTTGATTTTGCTTACTTCCCAAATAGTGGATAGCTTTAATATTACCTTGACTATCCAAAATTTGCAACCTTGATTATTTTCATTGTTCACAACATTCTCTATTCACTTCCCCCTTATTGTACCAAGTACTCCTTTCACCATTTATACCAATGCCTTCCTCTTGGTTATCTAGAGGATCATCCATAAAACATTCCTGCCAACATGTAACAAAAGGATTAGAAATAAAAAGTATCATTTGTTTATGTATCCATAGATATATTGGATTTAACCTCTTCCCTTCAATTTGTTCATCAACTTCTTCTTGTATAATCTCCATCCTTGGAAACAATTCTATCCTTCTAGCCCTGTCATGACTAGTATCTCCTGCAACTTCATGCCTGGTCTCTTCATCTAAGACTCCTAATACCTTCTCAATGCCTTCATACTTATTTTCTTCACTTTCTTTCAACATTCCTCCCTTATCTTATCATTCTATTACTATGGCTTCAAACCTTTCCCATAAGTCTTTTTCTCCATCAAGCCCTTGTGGACTTAGTGATGCAGGGAACCTTCTGACTCCTAAAGTTTTTTGGTGTTTGTCATAGATTAGGAAGTGTGTGTTTGTGTGTTGGATCTCAATAAGTTGTTAATTCAATGCCTAATCATGTAAACTTAGAGGCCTTAAGGTGCATTATAAACCTTGTGGGTCCTATTAGGTAGTTACACTTTACAAGGACCCAAGGGGTCTTGAGTCTACTTTATATTCTTGTAGGTATTGTTAGGTTGTGTTGGTGTCAAATAAGGTTGATGTCACCTCATTTCATTTTGAAGTCTTTGGTGGTAAAAAATGAAAGATAAAATATGCACATTTCAAAACTTGCATATAGAAACTTTTCAAAATGTTGCTTGACTATTCCCAAATTGGTTTCCAATGGTTACAACCCACTTCCAATTGGTTGGATTAATTGGGGATGGTTTTTTTGAAGTCCTGACATCCATTCTAGATCGGGAGAAAGAGTGTGTATGAAGTTTGATGATCACAAAGGAATAAAAAACTGAATTTCAAGCATTTTTTGGGAGGTTTTCTGCACAAACCCGCATCATAGGTGTATTCTTGGTGTGAATCATTAATATGATAATCTTGGAAAATGAATTATCTTTTAAATATGTTTTGTTTGAGATTCAAATTCGTAGTATTTGAAGAATTATTTAATTCTCTATTAGTCTAGGTTAGGAGGCGCAATCTGTCGCGGTTGTTAGACAAATGTCTCTGTAACTTGCACTTCTACCATTGGAATTCAATGGCCATTGAATAAATTAAATTTACTTGTATATACATCATGTTCCAATAGGCTTGTAGTTTGGGGATTGAGTTCAATAGTTTTATTATCAAGCCCTAGTTCAAATTGTCTATGTGTTTGATCTGGGAACCAACAATGAATGGTGTACAAATAATAAAATAGAATTGATTTGAAGAATTGAGTGATTGGAGATTGTCAAGAGGATTCTTTAGAACATTCCTAAAGGGTTGAGTTTCAACTATGATCCCATCTTCATGTTCCAAGTCTAGAAAACCAGTCCTAGAGTGCACATTGGTGTTGTGATTCTTAGTTGGGGTTTTTGGGATGTTGGAGTAGTTGGAGTCTAGGTCTTTTGGGAATTTCATAGGGCATGTTTAGAGTTTTGAATCCATCACTAAGTTCATTCGATGAAAATCCAAATTATAGTAGTAAAACAAAGTTGAGCAATCAGACCAAAACTGGCTTAATAGTGACAGAACACATTGTGAGTGGTTGGAAATCAATCTGAGGATAGATCTAGGGTTCCTTGTTTCATGTCAAGGAGATCCAAACTCAAGGAGATTAGTTGGGAAGTGAGACTAACTATCAAAATTTTGTGAATTCAAATTGAGGATCAGCCTATTGAAAAGATTGAACAAACCTAGTCAAGTTGAAGTGCTTTTAGTAGTGCACTCTCCATCACTTAGCCTCTCCTTAACTTGAGAAACTCATTGGGTCTTCTCATAACCCATTCCTTGACCTTTTTTAGCAGGTCTCTCATCCATCAACTTCCTCTTTTCAACTACCCTCCTCACAAGCAATACAACCTTCTTCTCAACTCCTATATGCCAACTTGTGGCCCCCTTAGATCGAAAGGGATTTTATAGATCTAAAGGTATTTTAGACTTACTCCATTAGGATGTTTGTGGACCAATCTTAATAGGATCAATTTTTTGAATCATGTATTATGTTTCCTTCATTGATGATTTCTCTTATAAGACATGGATCTATTTATCAAAGACCATGGATGAGGTCTTTAGTAAGTTTCAAGATTTTAAAGCTCTAGTTAAGAATCAGACAAGGAAGAAGATAAAGCTCTTGATATTGGAGAATGGGGGAGAGTATACCTCTAAGGAGTTTGAAGGTTTATGCAAGGAAGAAAAGATAAAGGAGTAGTTGAAAATTCCATACAAACTACAACATAATGAAGTTGTAGATTAATGGAAGAATCAATCGATTATAGGGGTTGTTAAGGCCATAATTACCTAAAATTATCAATGTTTCTTGGGGTAGAAGCATGTATTAAAGTAGTCTACATCTAAAATAGGTGTCCTCATAGGATTTTGGAGGCCAAGACACCAATGGAGACATTTAGTGGTGTAAATGTATAAGTCAATCATTTTTGCATCTTTGGTTGTCCAGTATATTCCCATATACTTATATAGAAGAGGAAAAGATTGGAACCTTCTAGCAAGATGAGTTTATTTGTAGGTTTACTGAAACTTCAAAGGTCTATAGATTTTACGTTGCAAGGCTAAGGAAAGTTGTAGTCAGCAAGAATGTCAATTTGAGGAAAAATTTGCATCCAAAAAGTCTCAAAGAATTCATTCCAACTAAAAAGGATGAAGAGCAAGAAGCTCCAAAGACTCCAATTGCTTTCAATTTAGGACAATAGCCTTGATTTGATGAGAACGGAGAAACTTCAGACCCTTCTTCTATTAGGAGACCTTGATGATTTGAATAAACACTTAGGAATTCTTAGGAGCATGTTGAGGCCCCTAGGAGCATATTCAGGTAGAGTTACTCAATTTTGAAGATGGATATCATAGTTTTCTTTCTATTATATACTTATATATTTTAGACTACATGTCTTTTACCGAAAAAGAATACTAACATTTTGATAATTGACTTCTTAGCTATTAATTTCAGTATAACAGTAACAATAAAATAATATAATTACCTCCTCATTTCAATCGTGAAAGTCTAAAAGTTTTATCATAAGAAATGAACATATATTTCAAAACAAATTGGATTAATGATGAAGTGTAAGTTCTCACATTAGCCTTTCTTCCATATAAGTATAGGAAAAGAAGGTGGGAATGGAGTTTTACACAACAAATACTTATTCAAAATAAATGGATGATGTACCATGAATCATGTTTTGCCTAACAATATTTCTCTTTCATTAGCATTCTGATAAAGTAATTTTATAGCTATGTATGGTCTTCTTGGATTCTTATTTTTCCCATATGCTTGGTTGATGCTTTTTGGGTTGTAAGGTCCTAAAATTCTCATTCTACCCATATACTTGTTTGATGCTTTTTGGATACTTTATGATCTAACAACTCCATTACTTTGAACAGGTGGGAATCTTCAGATATTCTAGCAGCCTTTTGTCAGAACTTTTGTACCACTTAAGGATGATTGTCCACCTCAATGATTCTTGGGTGCAATACTCATTTGAGTTCAATTTACCTTTGCAGGCTTGACAACATGACACCATTTTCAAGTCTCCTTTTTTGTGCAGGGCCAAATTTATTTAGAAAAATCTTTTGGTAATGATCTTGACACTGAGATTTCTTCTTGTGCCACTTGCCAAAATTGATGCCACCTTTCTCATTCTTTAGATTCTTCCTATTTTCCAAAAAATATTTCCTCCTTGTCTTTATGTATGATTATTTCTTCAATCTTCACTACAATCCTATCATCTTCCAGTGTCCTGATGTTACAATTAATGAACTTTGTTCCTTACTGTAAGCCCACAAGATGCCACAATATTTAAGAATCATGTGTCATTTTTTATCACATTTACTAGCTATTGCTAATGATGCACAAATTGTTTTAAAATATTTCACATTGTCTAGTCTTGTCCATTGAACATGACAAAATTCATGCAAAATTTGGAGGTGATCATTGATGAACTACAACTGATTTAGAACCTAATTGAAGATCTATGATTAGAGATCACCAAGTTGCTGATTAGATATGTAATATGATTAAATCAGTAATATGTTGTCATTGATGTCAACTAGTTTGACAACACTTATCTTGTAAGTTACATACCTAAACATCTGTAGAAAAGGAGTAAAAGAGATGAAGAACATAAATATCTACATGAGGAAGATGTATATGACAGATGAGGATAAGGAATACATTGAGTAACTTGTTGATGAGTCTATGACCTTATGTTATTGACTTGATTATGTTTCATTCATCTATGATGAGGAAAAGAGCTGAAAGACACAAGGCAGTGTGGTCGGTTGATGAAGCATCACAGTATACACCGAGAAGTGTAGTGTATACCGAGCATAGTATAAACCAAGCTTGTGTTCACCGACACATTTCTTTGTTAACCGAGCAAGAGAAAGGAACTAAATGATTAGTTTAGCCGATAAAGATTGATGAGCTATAAAGTACCTTGAAATCAGACATGAAGATAAAGTTTGTTATGAAGATCTATGGCTAACAAAATTCAAGGAAGATCTAAAGGATGGGATTAAAATGTGTTATTGGCACATCAGCCAGGAAAGGTTTAAGTGGAAAAATGGATGAAGGAGAACAAGTGAAAAAATCTAATGGAGGAGAAGAAAATAGTTTACTTGTCTATTTAAGAGACTAGGGTTTCTTTATGAAATTTATGTCAGAAAAAGGAGACTGTAGAATTATCGCATGAACAAGTTTCATGTATGCTTGATCAAACTAGTTAAGGAGAACCGAACTGTAGAGTTTACTGAGTGTTAGAAAGCTATTACCGAGTGATAGTAAGTCATTGATTATTGTTGATACAGAATTGATATATTGATCAGAGGATTTGAATGAGCTTAACATAGATTTGATAATATACAGTTGAAGTTGTATTGTAATTAGATCACCTAATGTTACAATTTAACCATTGTATATAGACAAATCTCTTAACAAAGTGGACTAGGAAAGTCTTATATGTATCATTCATAGAATGAACATTGTTATCCTGTCAACCCCATAGTGAATGTTGGTTGGATGATAATGGTTGGTCTAAAATCCTCTAACAATGTCACACCTCACAGTGTGTTTGTAACCTTTAATAGGGTTGGGTCTTCACTGACCTCACTTCAGAAGAGTGAACAATTTTTGGGTTGCCGGTCCCAGGTGGTTTTTCCCTTCATAGGGTTTCCATGTTAAATCTTTTGTGTTATGTGTTCATTCTTGTGATTTTTTGTTATCATACTTTACATATTAAATGTTGCATTTGATCAGTAATAATTATTTTTTATTGACTGGTAATCGGTAAAAGCACAGATAGTATAGAATTTTATGTTACCGAGCTGTAGAAGTTTAAGTAAATTGTTTTGGATTATACATTTTGATTTGGGACTATTGATAACTGATTCACCCCCCTCTCATTTATTCTAACAATTGGTATCAGAGTTTTGGTTGCTTGGAATAGAGTTTTAAGGACTTCAGCACAAAGGTCTCAAAATGTTTAAGAGGGAAGTGCCAAAGTTAAACAAAGATAACTTCACAATATGGAAAAGTCGAATGAAGCTACATATATTTGGAATTGGGAATTCGGCCCTAGATCTGATGGAGAATGGATACCTTGCACTGCCCACTAGTCCCCTGACCCTTGATCAACTAAGAGATAGGCATGATTATAATGTTACTATGATGGAGATTGTTGCTGCCTGTTCAGATGTTGAATTTGAAGACATCAAGGACTGTACTACTGCTAAGAAAATGTGGGATAAACTTGCTCAAATTTATAGTGGTGATGCGAATGTCAAGAGAGAAAGAGCAAAAAGCTTAAAAGGAAGATTCGATGACATGAAGATGAAAGAAGGTGAAAACATTGTGTAGTACACTAACAAAATAAAGGAGGTAGTTCATGCTATTAGAGCATCGGATGGAGTTATTGATGAAGACACTGTAGTAAGAAAAATTCTAAGGACCTTATTGCCTATCTATTCCATTAGAATCGCTGTAATTCATGAAAATAGGTCAGCACCTAACAGCACACTCACTCTTGATAATCTAATTGGAAAGCTTACAACATTTGAACTGAATAATTATGATAATAGTGTTGTACCGAATGTTGAATCCACTTTCATGACTTCTCTGAAGATTGGTAAGTCTAGTAGCAAAAACAATAAGAATGATGATAGTGATAGCTATACTGATGATGAGCTTGATGAACTTGAAGCTCTTATGGCCAGGAGGTTGCCTAAAGGAAAAGGAAGATATAGAGGAAAATTACCTTTAGCATGCTTTAACTATAAAGAAGTTGGCCACATTGTTGTTAGATGTCCACGCAAGAAAGATGATGAAAGAACAAAAGACCAATCTAAAGGAAGCTATGGGAGAAGAAACAACAGAGGCTACCGACACTACAACTGAGACAACTGAGACAATAATGATAAAGGCAAGAAGGTGTGCTACATTGCTAAGGAAGAAGATATCACTGATACCAACACTGATGATGATGTGGAGGTAGTATTTTTGGAAATGAAGGATGATTCATAAGAAGATGAAAGGTATGTAGAGACAAAACTTATCTCTAAGGTTAATAAAAATGATACATGGATCATAGATAGTGGTTGTACACATCACATGACTGGTGATGAAGAAAAATTTGATTATCTTGAAGAATACAATGGAGGATCTGTAAGAATGGGTAATGATGCACCCTGTATGGTAAGAGGTAAAGGATCCCTAATGATAAATGATAGATTAAAATATGAAAATGCTTATTGGGTAAAAGGATTAAACTATAATTTTCTAAGTGTGGCACAGCTGAACAATTTAGTCCATTGAGTTGCTTTTGAAGCAAAAAGGTGAATATATTTGATGATGGAGGAAGACTTGTTGGAAGTGGTACACAATCTAGAGGTAATCTATTTTATCTTGATAATGATCAGTCTTCTTGCTTGATGATGAAATATGAAGATGCATGCTTGTCACATAAAAGGTTATGCCATGTGAATTTTTATAACATGATTAAGATCAATAAAAAGAAAAGAGTTAGAGGTCTACCTAACTTGTCAAAGCCTAATCATGTTATGTGTCATGAATGTCAGAAAGGTAAAATGACTAAATCTAGTTTCAAAAGAAAAAATTATTCAACAAAGAAAATACTTGAGTTAGTGCATACCGACCTATGTGGTCCTATGAGAACTTAGAGTTATTATGGAGACAGATATTTTATTCTTTTTGTTGATGATTATACTAGGTTGATGGTTGTCATGTTTTTAAAAGAAAATTCAGAGGCATTCAAGATGTTCAAGTGGTATAAAGAAAAAGTAGAAAAAGAGACTAGTAAAGAATTGAAATGCTTAAGATCTAATAGAGGAGGTGAATTTATCTCTGATGAATTTACTAATTTTTGTAATGAGCATGGTATTAAAAGATAGGTCTCTGCACTGAGGACACCTCAGCAGAATGGCATTGTTGAAAGGAGGAATAGGTCAATCATTGACTGTGTGAGGACATTAATGATAGAAAAGAATGTTGCTCAAACATACTGGAGAGAAGCTTTTAGCACTTTTTTTTATGTGCTAAACCAAGTACAACTGAACAAGGACACTAACAAGACACCCTATGAGTTATGGTTTGGACACAAACCCACTATAAGTTATTTCAAGCTTTTTGGAAGAAAATGTTTTATTCTGAAAGATGAAAGAAATAGAAAGTTTGACTCAAAAGTGTTGGATATTGCTAATGCATGGGTGATGATTGAGACATTTAATATGTTTAATCACTATGTTACTGAATGGGCACTCACTGTTGTCATTTGTGTTTTGTCACTGATGTCAACATATGTTTTTATGAAGGAACCAGGTTGGTAATCATAGTATACGGAAGGTGTACGAATGTTTCAGATACTGCGAAGTCAGAAGAGAGCTCAGATGTGTGTTTTGATCTTATATCTAATATCATATCATTAATGAATGCCTATTAAGGAAGATACAGTTGTTTTGGTAAGGACTGGTCACTGGACTGTGACAGTGAGAATTGATAGAGTTAGTCTCTAATTTTTTGGTATAGATTTCAAAGGGATTGGATTCAAGGTATGTGATCTTGAAGGATGATGGAAGAGGTATTGATGGATGGTCATTGGTTAGTGCAAGGTCTAGAGTGATTGGTAACATCATTTGCAGTGTGTGTTCTGGCGATGGCTTATCAGGAAGCCGACTCAGGTAATGAAGCGTGTGTTTGGTTTGGCAAGCATAATTCAAAGAAGTCAATCTTTAATTGTTGTAATATAATCATTGAAAACTTTTTTATGATACCGTGTGTATCTTAGCAAGGACCTATGTAATTTTTTGTAATTAGGAAAGCCTTATGGGTCGACCTATTCTTGGTAAAATGAAATAAGGTATAAATAAAAGGTCTTGTCTTTCAAAGAGACATGGATGTAATAAGTGTGATATAAGGAGGTTGCGAACTTGTGTCTTTGTATGTAGAGCAGAGGATTGTTGGTGGACTTCATTGGAACTAATCAAGCAAAGACAGTTGCTGGCAAACAGTTCAAAATATTATCTATTTCTTCATATACACTTGTTGCGAACTAGTGAGTTTGAAAGGTGGACTTAACCTTCTTTGGGTAGTGAGCCTTGGGTAGTGAGCCCTCTTTTTGTTCTTGACTCCTAATAGGGTCTATCCTCTAACAAGGACTATGCACTGTAATGTATCAATAAGCTCCTAATAGGGCTATATCTTCCAACAAGGATTACTACACTCTCAGTACATTATTAGTGGGTGCTAATTCCCACTGGGGTTTTTACCTTTAACAGGGTTTCCCCATAACCAAAATATTATGTTATTGTGTTGGCATTCATTGTGTTCATTGGATCTGATATTGATTAGCTTAAAATTTTAAAGTTTAATATTCTATCATACAACTAATTCACCCCCCCCCCCCTCTCAGTTGTATTATGGATTGTTAATCCTCAGAGAGAAAGCTTAACAGCTTGAGGTGATCTTGGAAAATGGCATACTATAGGAAGGATAGTCCTAAGTTTGATCCTGAAAACTTTGATAGTTGGAAAAACAAGATGCGAACATATTTTCTATGCTTGGGCATAGACTACTAGATGATTGTGAAGAAGAAGGAAACTTTGAAAGCTGAGAATGACATAGTGTCAGCCATCGATGATGAAAAGAAACTATTTTCATGCAGCATGGTCGCAAGAGAAGCATTGATCAATTCACTATCTGAGGGTGAGTTTACTAAAATTAAAGATTTGGATTTGGCACATGATATTTGGAATAGATTAGAGGCACTCTATGAAGGAGACAAATATACCAAACAAGAGAAATTACAAAACTGGAAGACAAAGATGGAGAATCTGCAAATGAATGAAGATGAAAGCATTAGAGCCTATGTTCAAAGGGTTATAGAAGCTGTAGTTGGAATCAGATATTATGGAGGTACTTATGATGAAGATGAAGTCATTGCAAATATTCTCAGATCTCTAACTCCTACCTACAAATTCAAGGCAATGTCAATTCAACAAAATATACCCCTGACTCCAAACTTTATCAGAGAGATGTTGATTGCAAAGTTAACCACCTTTGAAGCTACGAAATTAGGAGAAGCTGCTCCTAAATTTGAATCTACATTTAGGGCATCTGCACACAAGAAAGTATCTGCACTTCCAAGTACAAGCAAATAAGACCTGAGAGAAGAGCTTGGTTAGTATGCTAAGGAATGGGAGAAGATAATGGAAGAACTTGTTGCACTAATAGCTAGAAGAGAGAAAAGAGGTAAGGGAAAATTTGAAGGAAAATTACCTTTGAAATGTTTTTCATGCAATAAGGTAGGTCATTTTGCATCTAGATGTCCTACAAGAGTTCCTAAATACAAACTTGATTATGCAAAGATTAGAAGAGATAAAGAATGTTATTATGCTAGTGAAGGAATCTCTGATGATGATGGTGATTTAGACAATGGAGAGATTGGATTTGTTGCTATTAAAGATTAACCAATTCATGAAGAAAAAGCCTTAGTATCTCATGTTGACAAGAAGATTGAATGGATAACTGATAGTGGATGTTCTCATCACATGACTGGTGATAAGAAAAAATTTGTTAAATTAGTAAATTATGATGGAGGTGTTGTAAGATTTGGGGATAATCTCCCAAAATCCATCATAGGAGTAGGATCCATCACTTTGGATGGAAAGACTAATACAGAAAATGTACTACTTGTTGAAGGATTGAAACATAACTTGTTGAGTGTTGGACAATTAATGGATAACAACTTTCAGTTAAGTTTTGTTCATGGTAAGTTCTTTATCAGAAGCAAGGAAGGAAAATTGATTTCCACCAGTTCAATATCTAGAGGTAATGTATTTGAACTAAACATATTTGGAGCCTCTTGTTTTTTTGTGAAGGTAGATGATAATTGGTTATGGCATACAAGATTCTATCATATTAACTTTGATAACATTGTGAAAGAAAGTATGGCTAATGCAGTAAGAGATCTACCGAAGATTGTGAAACCTTCTAACAATGTATGCAGAGAATGTGTTATGGGAAAGAAAACTAAAAATAGTCATAAAAGAAAAACATTTACATCAAAAGGAAAGTTGGATATGGTACATATAGATCTATGTGGGCCTACAAGAACAAAGTCATACTACAGTGAAAGGTATTTTATACTCTTTGTTGATGATTTTTCTAGAATGATGTGGGTGACTTATTTGAGAGAGAAATCAAAAGCATTTGACAAGTTTAAGTTGTTTAAAGCAAAGGTAGAGAATGAATCAGGACTGAAAATAAAGTGTTTAAGATCAAACAGAGGTGGAGAGTTTACATTAGATTTATTCAATTCATACTGTGAAGAGCATGAGATAAAAAGACAAACATTTTCTCCTAGAACTCCACAATAGAATGGGATAGCAGAGCGAAGAAACATAACTATACTTGATGTTGCACACAAAAAATTCAAAGTGTATTAGATGGATGTTAAATCTACATTTCTAAATGGATATCTTGAAGAAGAAGTATACATAGAACAACTAGATGGATTTCCTCTATGCGAAGACAAAGACATGGTGTGCAAGTTAAAGAAAGCATTGTATGGGTTGAAGCAAGCTCCTAGGGCTTGGTATGCAAGGTTGGACAAGTATCTACTTGTACTTGAATTTAGAAAAGGTAATGTGGATAGTAATCTATACTTAAGAACCACTAGAGATGGAATCCTAATAGTAGAGGTAATTATGGATGACACTATCTTTAGAGGTAATGATGATATGTGTAAGAAGTTTGCTAAAGAAATGGAAAGTTAATTTGAGATGTCCATGATAGGCGAAATGAAATTCTTTCTTAGACTACAAATAACTCAAAATGAGAATGGTATTTTCATTTCGCAGACCAAGTATCTCAAAGAATTGCGTAAGAAATTCGGTATGGAAAATTGTAAACCAGTAGGAACACCTATGGTGACTGGAAACAAGCTAACAATTGATGATGAATCAAAATGTGTTTTTTAGACTTTGTATAGATCAATGGTTGGAGGGCTACAATATTTGACTCACACCAGACCAGATATTGCTAATGTTGTTGGAATTGTGGCTAGATATCAAGTAGAACCTAAAGAGACTCATCTAGCTATTGTTAAAAGGATATTGAGGTATCTCAGAGGAACCATAGACTATGGTTTATGGTATGACAGGAATGATAGATTTGAACTTCATGCTTATATTGATGTTGATTAGGTAGGAAATATTGATGATAGAAAAAGTACAAGTGGTGGTGCATTTTTCCTTGGGAAAAAGTTGGTTTCTTGGCTAAGTAAGAAATAAGCTTGTATAGCACAATCTACTGCTGAATCAGAATATGTTGCTGCTACTATAAATTGTACTCAAATTGTTTGGATGAAACAAATGCTGACAAACATTGGAATAACTTTTAATGAGCCTATGGTTATCCATTGTGATAACACTAGCATAGTAAACATGTCAAAGAATCTAGTGATGCACTCTAAAACTAAACACATTTCTATCAAATATCACTTCTTAAGAGACAAGGTGGTAGAAAAAGAAATCAAGCTTGAATATATTAGTACAAAAGAGAAGATTGTAGACATCTTTACTAAGCCACTACTAAAAGATACCTTTGAATATCTCAGAGGTATGTTAGGGGTTCAGGCCCCTCCTAGTCAGAACTAAATGATGCAGAGATGCATCAGTCTAGAAGTGGTCAGAGCCTCATCATTTTTTGGACTGAATGTAGGGATCTACTCCTCAGGGGGAGTGATCCTAGAAGAAAGTTTATCTATGAAGGTAGTTGGCACCCTTTGCCATTGTTGTCAAAGGGGGAGTGTTGTTATGAGAAAATCCTCACTGTTTGGGGAAATTGATCTGTGGAAGGACTCTTGGGTTGATACAACTTTGGGATAAGATTTTCCCATAAGTTGACATCAATGCCAAAGAGGGATATTGTTGGATATTGCTAATGCATGGGTGGTGATTAAGACATTTAATATGTTTAATCACTATGTTATTGAATGGGCACTCAATGTTGTCATTTGTGTTTTGTCACTGATGTCAACATATATTTTTATGAAGGAACCAGGTTGGTAATCACAGTATACGAAAGGTGTACAGATGTTTCAGATGCTGGAAAGTCAGAAGAGATCTTAGATGTGTGTTGTGATCTTATATCTGAGATCACATCATTAATGAATTCCTATTAAGGAAGATACAACTATTTTGGTAAAGACTGGTCACTGGACTGTGACAGTGAAAATTGACAGAGTTAGTCTCTAATTTTTTGGTATAGATTTCAGAGGGATTGGATTCAAGGTATGCAATCTTGCAGGATGATGGAAGAGGTACTGATGGCTGTTCATTGGTTAGTGTAATGTATGGAGTGATTGGTGATGTCATATGTCTTGTGTGTTCTGGTGATGGCTTATTAGGAAGCTGACTCGGGGAATGAAGTGTGTGTTTGGTTTGGCAAGCATAATTAAAAGATGTCAGTCTTTAACTATTGTAATATAATCATTGAAAACTTGTTTATGATGTCATGTGTATCTCAGAAAGGACCTATGTAATTGTTTGTAATTAGGAAAGCCTTATGGGCTGACCTATTCTTGGTAAAATGAAATAAGGTATAAATAAAAGGTCTTGTCTTTGGAAGAGACATGGATGTAATAAGTGTGATATAAGGAGGTTGCGAACTTGTGTCTATTGTATGTAGCATAGAGGATTGTTGGTGGACTTCATTGGAACTGATCAAGCAAAGATAGTTTCTGGCAAATAGTTTAAAAGATTGTGTATTTATTCATATACACTTGTTGCAAAATAGTAACCTCAGAAGGTGGACTTAACCTTCTTTGGGCAGTGAGCCTTGGGTAGTGAACCCTCTTTTTGTTCTTGACTCCTAACGGGGTCTGTCCTCTAACAAGGACTATGTACTGTAATGTTTCAATAAGCTCCTAACAGGGCTATATCTTCTAACAAGGATTACTACACTCTCAGTACATTATTAGTGGGTGCTAATTCCCACTGGGGTTTTTACCTTTAATAGGGTTTCCCCGTAACCAAAATATTGTGTTATTGTGTTGGCATTCATTGTGTTCATTGGATCTGATATTGATCAGGTTAAAATTTTAAAGTTTAATATTCTATCATACAATTGATTCACCCCCCCCTCTTAGTTGTATTGTGGACTGTTAATCCTAACAAAAAGGTGATGAAGGGATATTTCTAGGATATTCCAGTAAAAGTAAAGCATACAAGTGTCTGAACAGAGTAACTAATAAAATGATTGAAAGTAATAATGTTCGAGTTGATGAGTTTGATGATAAGAATATAGAGAAAAGAAGAAAGGAACTAGAAGACTATGGTAGATTCACTTACATTGAACAACCTGAGTACCTACCAATGCAGCAGATAGTGACAACCGGTCAGTAGGAAAATAATACCGAGGAATAGGAAAAAGAAACTGATGAGAAGGAAGCACCCACCGAGAAAGCAAATGAACCTGCATAGGATGAACAAGAAAGAAGAGATTGAATAATGGAAAGTTTTTTCAGAAGACATCATCCTGTGACACAAATCATTGGAGACAGACAAGCTATCATGCAAACAAGGAGTAAGACAAGACAAGGTACATATCTAGTTTGTGATTATGAACCAAAGAATGTAAAAGTTGCATTAGAAAATGATGAATGGGTTAATGCAATGAAAGACAAAATAGAACAAATAGAGAAGAACAAAGACTAGACCTTAGTACCCAGACCTAAAGATAAGAATGTTATCAGTACTAAGTGGATATTCAAGAACAAGCTGAATGAAAATGGAGAGGTAACAAGAAATAAAACTAGATTGGTATGCAAGGGATATGCACAGGAGGAAGGAATTGATTATGGTGAAACATTTTCACATGTTGCTAGATTAGAAGGAGTCAGAATGTTACTTGCATATGTTGCACACAAAAAGTTCAAAGTTTACCAAATGGATGTCAAGTCAGCATTTTTGAATGGGATACTTGAAGAAGAAGTCTACATAGAACAACCAAAAGGATTCGTTGATCCAAACAAGAAAGATATGGTATGTAGATTATATAAAGCTTTATATGGTTTGAAGCAAGCACCTAGAGCCTGGTATGAAAGGCTGCATACTTATTTGTTAAGTATTGGATTTGTTAGAACTAGCGAGAACATCAATTTGTATATGAAAGGAGATACTAATGATACTATTCTTATTATTGAAATATTTGTGGATGATATTATTTTTGGATGTCAAGATCACATATGTAAATTCTTTGCTGATGAGATGAGAAAAGAGTTTTAAATGTCTATGTTTGGAGAGATTAAGTTCTTTCTAGGACTACAAGTGATTTAGCAGAGTGATGGGATATTCATCACACAATCCAAATATATCAAGGAAGTATTGAAGACATTTGTCATGGAAGATGCTAAACCTGTTGGAACACTGATGGCTATTGGATGTAAACTAACTAAGGAAGATGAAACTATAGAGGTGAACCGAACACTATACCGATCTATGATTGGTAAATTAATGTATGTAGTGCATAGTAGACCAGACATAGCACATGTTGTGGGAATTGTTGCAAGATTTTTTGCAAATCCTAGAGAGTCACACATGGTTGCTACAAAGAGAATCTTAAGATACCTGAAGAAAATAGAAGATTATGGATTATGGTATCCTAAGGAAGGAAAATTTGAACTCAAAGTCTATACCAACACTGATTGGCCTGGAAATGTGGATGACAGAAAAAGTACCACCGGGGGAGAATTTTTATTTGGTGAAAGACTTGTTACATGGACAAGTAAGAAGCGGGCTTGCATTTCTTAGTCTACAATCGAAGCAGAGTATGTTCTTGATGCTACTAACTATTCAAATATTGCATGTATTAAGCAAGTGTTGGAAGGTATGAATGAGGTAATCACTAAGCCAATGATTATATATTGTGACAACACCAGTGCAATAAACATTTCAAAGAATCCAGTGATACATTCTAAAACAAAGCATATATCTATTAAGCATCACTACTTAAGAGAACAAGTACAGGAGAAGCAAGTGAAGCTATAATTTGTTACATCTAAAGAACAACTTGCAGACATATTTACAAAGCCTCTACCGAAGGATACATTTAAATACTTGAGGACTAGACTTGGGGTTCGTCCCCTGTCTACCGGTCACTAATGTGATCTAGATGTTGCATTAGCCTAATCTTATTAGAAGATCATTCATGTTGATGTAGCATAGTTCACACTTTGGATCATGTCTAAGGTTGTGAAAAGTTTGGAGAACTGGAACAGATTGGCATATCAGTATATAGAGATACAGAGTATGCACCAAACAAAAAAGAGTTACATGGGTACTATAGAGTTGTATGTTTATTTGTTTCTTTGGCATTGTTGTCAAAGGGAGAGATAAACAATATGAAACAATATGCACCAATGAGGATACTGAAACATCTATCTAAGGCAAAGACAAAATGAAAGAAAGGGAGAGCACTGAAGATCAGTTACTGAGAACAGAAGAAGGAATTTGAGAGCTGAAAAGATCATATCTACAGAATGTCAAAGCTGCATTGCTAATGTTGTTGAGTAACATAGTGATTAAACATATTAAGCTAGGGAGAGCTTGTACAGAATTTGTTCATAGAGTTGTAGAATACATGTTTGGTATGTTTATGGTATATTTCATATTACTTGAGTTTCCATCAATGTCAAAGGGAGAGATTGATGAACTACAATTGATTTAGAACCTAATTGAAGATCTGTGATTAGAGATCACTGATTTGTTGATTAGATATGTAATATGATTAAATCAGTAATATGTTTTCATTGATGTCAACTAGTTTGACAACACTTATCTTGTAAGTTACATACCTAAACATCTGTAGAAAAGGAGTAAAAGAGATGAAGAATAGAAATATCTACATGAGGAAGATGTATATGAATAATGAGGATAAGGAATACATTGGGTAACTTGCTGATGAGTCTATGACCTTATGTTATTGACTTGATTATGTTTCATTCATCTATGATGAGGAAAAGAGCTTAAAGACACAAGGCAATGTGGTCAGTTGATGAAGCATCATAGTATACATTGAGCAGTGTTGTGTATACCGAGAATAGTATAAACCAAGCTTGTGTTCACCAACACATTTCTTTGTTAACCGAGTAGGAGAAAGGAACTAAATGATTAGTTTAGCTGATAAAGATTGATGAGCTATAAAGTACCTCAAAATCAAAGATGAAGATTAAGTTTGTTACGAAGATCGACGGCTAAAAAAATTCAAGGAAGATCTAAAGGATGGAATTAAAATGTGTTACTGACACATCAATTGAGAAAGGTTTAAGAGGGAAAATGGATGAAGGAGAACAAGAGGCAAAATCTAATGGAGGAGAAGAAAATAGTTTACTTGTCTATTTAAGAGACTAGGGTTTCTTTATGAAACTTGTGTTGAAAGAAGGAGACTACAAAATTATCACATGAACAAGTTTCATGTATGCCTAATCAAACTGGTTAAGGAGAACCAAACTATAGAGTTTACCAAGCGTCAGAAAGCTATTACCGAGCAATAGTAAGTCATTGATTATTGTTGATACAAAATTGATATATTGATCAAAGGATTTGAATGAGCTTAACATAGATCTGATAATATTCAATTGAAGTTGTATTTTAATCAAATCACCTACTGTTACAATTTAACCATTGTATATAGACAAATCTCTTAACATAGTAGACTAGGAAAGTCTTATATGTATCATTCATAGAATGAACTTTGTTATCCTGTCAACCCCATAGTGAATGATGGTTGGATGATAACAATTGGTCTAAAATCCTCTAACAAGGTCACACCTCACAGTGTGTTTTTAACCTTTAATAGGGTTGGGTCTTCACCAACCTCACTTCAGAAGAGTGAACAATTTTTGGGTTGCCAGTCCCAGGTGGTTTTTCCCTTCACAGGGTTTCCACGTTAAATCTTTTGTGTTATGTGTTCATTGTTGTGATTGTTTGTTATCATACTTTATATATTACATGCTGGATTTGATCAGTAATCATTATTTGTTATTCACTAGTAATAGGTAAAAGCACAGATAGTATAGTATTTTACGTTACCGAGCTGCAGAAGTTTAAGTAAATTGTTTTGGATTATACATTTTGATTTGGGACTGTGGATAATTGATTCACCCCGCTCTCAGTTATTCTAACGATCATTGTAGTTCTTACTAGGTAGCAGTTAACATCCTCAAACTCTGCCAATAGTTTCCTTTGGGTCCATAAATATCTCGTCCTTTTTTATGTTTTGTAGAATATGTGATTCCCACCATTTTTTGACAATATAGGAAGCTTTCAAGAGTGCATTTGTTACACTTTATGCATTAAAGAACATTATTTATAGAGTAAATATAACTCCAATTGATAAACCCATTTTTCTCCATCTTTATTAATTTTTCATTCAAAAAGAGGAGTTTCAAAATGTACTGGTATTCAAAGTTTGTCTTATCCCTAAAGGGCCTATTTAATAAAGAGGGGGATGCAACTAGTGACAAGGCATCAACAAAAAGCTATATCATCTTGCTCTTCTTCTCATCAAAGGCTTACTTAAGCAATAGTTTGAGTGCAAAGCCCCCTCCATCTTTATCTATCATCTAAGATCATATGAACTGGAAAACAAGAGAATTTGAAGAGTCATGAGTCTTAATATTGTACTTCGTATAGCCAAACTTCATTCAATGGTACATTCAAACATGAAACAAACCATTCTTAAACCACTGATCTAGATTAAACTAGTAAACCAAAGGAAAACAGACTAAATTTCATTAACTGGATGTGTTGTGAAAAGCAATGAACCACAAATAAATGTAGTAAGTGCAACTAATATGCTCCTTTTCAAATATTTTTAAGATTCAATATCATGTTTTATGGTAGTGGAACACAAAAATAGTTTTTGAGATATGCGATATGTGTATCATTTTTGTTCTACTAACTAACAATATGGAATTGCAACGCAATTATCTTCGTATTGTTCAATACAAGACTGCCTACTATTCATTCAATCTCCCGGTAAAATATTAATTGTAGTTTTTCTTTTCCTAGTGTATCGATAATAGTGTTCTTTGTTTAATTTGAATTTTTTTATTAAAAAGCACTCTGCAATTTTTTTCTTCTCTTGGGGATTTTGGAATGAGAAGATATTTATAATGCGCATATCTTATATCTACTGAACAATTTTTGGTATAAATTTGCAGCTAATTTTGGTCATTTAACAGCATCATCGCTTTGGAGGAATGCATGATTGTTTGACATAGTAATTCACAAAAAATTTATTTTCATATTCTCTTCTCCATATGTTTACATTTATTTTTATATCCTATGTTTTGTATAGTTTCTAAACCTCTTTATTGATATTTTATAAATAATAGGTATCATTAGTGTGCAATTTATTTAGGGATTAATGACTTTGTATATTTCATCTAGTCAGCCATCTTCTTTTGGTTTTATTTGATTTACAGCATTTGTTTCTTGGTTTCAACAATGCATTCTAGAGGAGGTTGAATTACTAGCTTATTTGTCTCCTTTTCAAATTTGAGGCTATCTTTGGATGCTAGGGACTTAGGAGAGACTCATCTTAACATTGAGAGACATATTGATTTTGTTTTTGATCAAATAGGATGGCCTCAAAACCATATATTTTCCTTTACAAAATGATGAAGGGTGTTCCCTTTAATACCAAAAACACATAACAGAAATAGAGAAACAACAACAATTTGCAAGAATAGAAAATGGGCTTCGTATTTTTACCACAAGTGTGGAAGTACAAATTTTAGAATTACAATATGAAAAACCACATGGCCACTTCCCTTACAATATTATGTAGGACAAAGCCTCAAATTATTACCCATAACTACCCCTGAACTACTCCGAACTGCTACAAACTACTCACCACTATGGGCCTTCCTTATATAGACAATTTTCCACCACCCGGGAAGGTTCCAAAATTTTAGCCATTAAGGCCAACCAACCCTAGAATTAATTTATTTTTCATTCTATTACATCAAAGTCATCTCAAAACAACTTTCAGAACTCAAAAAGAAATTTTGAAGGAAATTCATTTTCTTCCATTTCAGGTTGCCCAACTTTCGGAGACTATAAGTCATCACCTGTTGACCCGATTGGCTATTATGACCCCATTTTGGAAAGGGCATGAAGTTCTCTACAACACCTAACATGTGCTAGCTCCATTCATTTGAAGTATCAAACTCATTTGGGGCCTCTAAAGCCTTCAAAATTGAGTCCTGATGCCAATACCAAAAATTTACAATATCTTCAAAACTAGACTTGATCTAGCAATGAAACTTTACTGGCAGGATGATATGACCAAAATGAACCTCTAGAGAAGAAAATAGACCATTCTAAGCTCAAATGAAAAACTTACTAAAAATAGTAAATATCCAAAAATGGAAGCTCTGCACAAGATAGCCCTTATGGAAAAGAAACCAGAAATATTTTTGGGTGATGCAAGATTGCTCTTACACAGGATGCTCCTGCATCACAAAATCACAATATATTTTTATTGCTAATTCTTTATAGTATAATCTTATTTTATGCAGCATTTTTATTTATTATTAGCATTTATAGATTATTAAGGGACCTTAACATGAATAAACCATGATTTCATTTCTTGTAGGTTTCTTGTGCCCTATTAATGGCAGAGGAAAATCTTGATAACTTCTTAGATGCTAAGAACATTTTAATACAAATGGGAACCTATTTTCAAGTACTGGTGAGTAATTTTGAGTCTTGACTATTATTTGTTCTTTTATTCCTGTGAAAGCCTCCACTACCCCCTCCTTTATTCTTATTATTCTTCTTTGTAACAAATACTTTTTTGTGTTCTTCACAGGATGATTATCTTGATTGCTTTGGTGATCCAGAGACTATTGGAAAGGTGAGACCATTCTCTAATCTAGATTCTAAATCTATCTCAAATATGGTTTCTTAAGTTGCTCAACACATTTTCCTAGACCACAAATTTCTCATGTAGGTTAAGTTGCTAGAGTGTCCTATGGGGATGTGTCACATCTTTGGGGTCCATCTTGAGTGACCCAAACTTTTCATCCTTTATTTGAACCTTTTTCTTACATCCTAGAGACTTTCAGGATTTGTTTGACATCCTTGGGACTTTTCTCTTTTTTATTTTTTGAGGGTGGGGTAGGTAGCATTTGGGATGTCTAGACTCTAGGCAGTTTTGAGAAATTGAGGGACTTTTCCCATCTACTAGGTATGTATAAGGGAATGTGAGCTATTGTTTAAAAGAGAGGTTAAAAACATATTTGTTTCTGTAAAACTAAAAATGACACAGAAAGTGGTTGTTTTAAAACATTTGTTTCCATGATCATTTCTAACGTGACAATTAGATGTTCATATGCATAATTTAATACTTGTATTTTAGTGTTTCTCTTATTTTTAGATTTCACTTTTCAATGGTCAATGTAAATGCTCATTGTTTAATATTCAATAACATAGATGGTATTATTACTTGAAATTTAGTGATTTAGAATATCTAATGATTTTTAGCAATTTAATTTGGGTTTTTTTGGTCATCCCATAAACATATTCACATGTCCCCTTATCCTGGAAGCTCAAAGAAACATTGGGTGGAGATTACTTATTCACTTCTAAATCAACTATCCCTCAGTTTCTAGCATGTTTGGAGGTGGTTTTAAGAATGTTGAATATTAATGCCTTGCAATGATCTCTTATGTCAATAATATATTTAGATTTATATCAAAACTAATTAGATGTTGGTGTTTGTGTTTTTTGTGCATTTATTTATTGACTGTTTGGAAGGTCAAGGAAGAAAAATTAAGTCAAATATTATGATCTAAGATACATGTAAATAGGAAGTGATGGAATATGGATGAAGTGACTGAGAGGGGGGGGGGGTGAATTAGTCAACCATAAAACACTTCACAATTAATTCTTTCCAGATCCCTTAGGATATCTTAACAATGTTATCTGTTTTAGCACTCGGTAAATAGATTGCAGTAATATTGAAGATGCAGAAAGTATTAGCAAAATTATCTTTAGATATTCATCAGCACATGTATATGATTGAGAAAGCAATTAAGAACATAAGAGACACAAGATTTAATGTGGAAACCCAATATGATAAAAACCACCAATGTATCTAGATACTGATTTTCACTTTTCTGAAGTGATGCCCGGTTAGAAGCCAACTCGGTAAAAGGTTACAAAACACACTGTTAGGTGTGACCTTGTTAGAGGATTTAAAACACCCTGCTAGGAGTGGCCTGGTAAGAGGTCTTGAAAACAATTCAATGGAATTGTCACCTTGTTAGAGGATTTACAATATGGTTGTTAAACCAACTCGGTTAAGAGATTTAGAATTCACTGTTACAATGATAAGAAGGTAACAATGAAAAATGACCTGTATAATAATGCAACTGTCTTGCTGATTATAGATCTCTGTTCTGCATAAGTCTGATCCTTTCTGATCGAATAAATCTCTGCTGCACCTCAAGGATATCTGAACATCCTTCACAAATTTGCATACTCCTTTCCTGCTTTTCTTCTGTAAAATCTTCTGCTGTATTTCTTGTTTAATTTTCACATTTGACCTTTTATTTATATGATTTTAGATTTGTCAAATCGACATTATTTAGTATAACAGTCAGCTGAAATAAGCAAACTCTATTTGCAAAAATCCTTCAAGGGCCGACAGTGCTCGGTGACCATAACTTTCTATAATCTTTTGGAGACCGAGGGAACTCGGTAAACACCGACAATCTTTTACCTTCGATAACCGACTGAATTCGGTAAACACTAACTTTTCTTCGATGACCGAGTGAACTCGGTAAACGCTAACTTTTTCTTGATAACCGAGTGAACTCGGTAAACACTAACTTTTTCTTTGGCAACCGAGTGAACTCGGTAGACACTGCTTTTCTTCAATAACTGAGTGGACTCGGTAAGCACTAATATTCCTGTCTGGCAGACCGACTGAGCTCGGTAGGATCTGATTGCTCCAGACTATGACATTGTGTGACATCAAAGACAATACATAATTGAGTAGCACTTTCCTTCAGACAATTGTTTCCAACAATCTCCCTCTTTGGCATTGATGGCAACACAATATGTCATATCATAAGAAATTTGAAAGAGTTAGCTCGGTTCAGATTCAAATCTCCCTCTGTCAGCAAACTTCTTTTATCCTGAAAAATTCTTCCTTCTGATTATTGAAAATTTCTTGAAGTAATAGCAAAGACATAGCAAACACTCCCTCTTTGACAACACATGCCAAAGACAATTCACATATTACCAGTGAAAATTAATGTACCTCAAGTACTGATTCATATGCAATGATTCCTTGAATATGCTGCATCAACAGGTTGATTTTCAATCATGTTCTGGTTGATGCATCACTAAAACTGTATTTAGTGAGCCTCGAATAGGGGAATGACCCCTAACTTACCTCTTAGATACACAAATGCATCCTTAGGTAATGGTTTGGTAAAAATGTCTGCAATCTGTTCTTTTGTATGAATATATTCTAATCTGATTTCCTTGTCCTGCACCAATTCTCTGACAAAGTGATATTTAATAGCAATGTGCTTGGTTTTGGAATGCATCACTGGATTCTTAGAGATGTTTATTGCACTGGTATTGTCACAAAATATAACAACTGGTTCTTTGATTTCAACCTTCATACCTTCTAATAGCTGTTTGAACCAAACAATATTTGAACAGTTTACTGCAGCAGCAACATATTCTGCTTCAGCTGTGGATTGAGATGTGCAATTCTGCTTTTTACTAGTCCAGGATACCAGTCTTTTTCCAAGAAAAAATGCTCCACCACTTGTGCTTTTTCTGTCATCAATGTTTCCTGCCCAATCAGCATCAGTAAACACTTTCAAGTCTAGATTGCCTCCAAATTTATACCACAAACCATATTCTTCAGTTCCTCTTAAGTATCTTAAGATTCTTTTGATTGCCATCATGTGATTTTCCTTAGGTTTTGCTGAGAATCTAGCTACTATACCGACTGCTAAGGCAATATCAGGTCTTGTATGTACTACATACTACAATTTTCCAATCATAGATCGGTATAGGGTCTGACCAACTTCTTTTGAATCATCATTTTTGGTAAGTTTCAGTCCAGTACACATGGGTGTACCAACTGGTTTTGAATCTTCCATACCAAACTTCTTAAGTATTTCCTTAATGTATTTAGATTGAGTAATGTATATACCATTCTTGCTTTGCTGAATTTGAAGACCAACAAAGAATTTTATTAAACCAAACATGGACATTTCAAATTCTTTGTTCATTTTCTCTGAAAATTCTTTGCACTGATCCTCATTCCCTGTAAATATAGTATCATCCACAAATATTTCTGCCAATACAATTTTGTCATCCGGTCCTTCTTTAATATACAGATTACTATTATCATTAGCTCTTTTGAAATTAATCTGAATCAAATAGTTATGGAGTCTTTCATACCATGCTCTAGGAGCTTGTTTTAAACCATACAATGCTTTGTGTAACCTGCAGACCATGTCCCTTTTATCTGGATCAACAAAACCTTCAGGTTGTTCAATGTAGACTTCTTCATCAAGAATTCCATTGAGAAATGCAGATTTTATATCCATCTAATATACCTTAAATCCTTTGTGTGCTACATAAGCAAGTAGAGTTCTTACACCTTCTAATCTTGCAACAGGAGTGAAAGTTTCTCCATAATCTATACCTTCTTCTTGAGAATAACCTTTACATACCAGTCTAGCTTTGTTTCTAGATACTTGACCATCTTCATTCAGCTTATTCCTAAATACCCATTTTGTTCCAATTACATTCTTATCTTTAGGTTTAGGTACAAGAGTCCAAGTTTTATTCTTTTGTATTTGTTCTAATTCTTCATTCATTGCTTCAATCCAACTTTCATTTTCCAATGCATCTTTGATATTTCTAGGTTCAAAATCAGTAAGCAGACATGTACCTTTTAGCTTGCTTCTTGTCATAGTACCATCTGATTTGTTTCCAATGATTTGATCTGGTGTATGATGTCTTATGACATATTTGGCTAGTATAGGTTCCTTGCCTTTTGAATGATTCATGCTGTTGTCTTCTAGGATCTCTTCTTCAAGTTGCTCGGGCTCGGTAGATATTTGCTCGATAACTTCAGGCTGAGACTCGGTTTGAATTTCTTCCTGTGACTCGGTTTGAACTTCTTCCTGTGACTCAGTAACTATGCTCGGCTCGGTAGATATAGCTTCCTTATTGATAGTTGTGTCTGCCAATGTTTCAGGTTCAATGTAAACAAATCTTCTATAGTTCTCAGGTTCCCTTTTGCTTTCTTCCTCAGTCTTTTCTGCAAACTCATCAAATTTTACATGTATACTTTCTATGACTTTGTGAGTAGATAAGTTCAGACATTTGTATGCCTTACTTTTGCTAGAATATCCTAGGAATATTCTTTCATCACTTTTCACATCAAATTTATTTCTTCTGGATTCTTTTAAGATATAACACTTGCTACCAAATATTTTCATGTAACTTATATTGGGTTTATAGCCATACCATAATTCATAAGGAGTTTTGAATGTGTCTTTCTTCAGTTGTACTTGGTTCAAGGTATGAACTACAGTGCTGATAGCTTCCTTCCAGTACTTTATAGCGATGTTCTTTTCTATCATTAGAGTCCTTGCACAATCCATAATAGATCTGTTTCTTCTTTCTGCTATTCCATTCTGCTCAGGAGTTCTAGGAGCTGATACCTGTCTTTTGATTCCTCTTTCAATGCAAAAGTTGTTAAAATCATGGGAGATGAATTCACCACCTCTGTCTGATCTTAAGCATTTCAATCTTTTCCCTGTTTCCTTTTCCACTCTTGCTAAGTACCATTTGAACTTTTCAAATGCTTCTGATTTTTCTCTTAAATACATAACAGTCATCATTCTAGAATAATCATCAACGAAAAGAATAAAGAATTTATCTCCAGTATAGCTTTGTATTCCAATAGGTCCACATAAATCAGTATGCACAATTTCCAAAATTTCTTTAGACTGATAGTTCTTACTCTTGAAACTAGTTTTACTCATTTTGCCAATCTGACAATTCTTGCATAGACCAGTGTCAGGTTTCTTCAAAGTAGGAATGCCTCTAACCTTCTTGAATTTGCTTATTTTTATCATGTTATCAAAATTCACATGACATAACCTTTTGTGCCATAGCCAACTTTCTTCTATTTGAGCAATAAAGCATGAATATTCACTGAGATCAAGATAAAATAAGTTACCTTTTGTTTGTTTGCCTGATCCAATGAGTTTTCCTTTTCCATCCAGCAGTCTTGCTTGACCATTCATGAATTCAACCTTGAAACCAGTGTTGATTAGCTATGCTACACTTAGAAGATTATTTTTTAGTCCTTCAACCTAGTAAGCATTATCACATATGAGTTCTTTGGTTAATGAGATTCTTCCTTTTCCTTTTATACAACAAGGTTCATTGTTTCCAAATCTTACATTACCATTGTCACAGTCTTCTAGATATTCAAATTTTGTCTTGTCACCAGTCATGTGGTGTGAACATCCGCTGTCTATTATCCATATATCATCTTTTCTTATATGAGAAATAAGTGCCATCTTATCTTCATCATCATCAGATTCATCTTTTATAGCAATAAAGACAATTTCTTCTTCGCTATCATCAGAATCTTTAGCCATAAAACATGATTTCTTACCTTTATCCTTGTATGATTTGAAATTCTTTTTGCCATAGTACTTGTGACTTCTCTTCTCTTCCTTGACTTGCTTGTTTGGGCACCTAGCTGCAATATGTCCAATTTCTTCACATGAAAAATAGATTAAAGGAGTTTTACCTTTATACTTACCTTTCCCTCTAGAGTACTTCTTTGCAAGTAATGCTTCTACAATTTCAAGATCACTATCAGAACTTTCTTCTGATACTTCTTCACTTTCTGACTGAACTTCTTTAATTTTCTTGTTCTTTTTTAGTGAAACCTTGGCCTCAAATGCTGATTCAATATTTTTGGAACTAGGAACATAGTTGTCATAGTTGTCTAATTCAAAAGCTGTCAATCTTCCAACTAAAGCATCCAAAGTTATATTGTGGTTTGTTTCACATCTTCTTTCTTGAATAGCTGATACTCTTATTGCATAGATAGGGAGTAATGTTCTGAGTACCTTACTTATAACAGTCTCATCTGAGATTGTTCCTCCAGAAGCTCTAATTGCACTTACACTTGCTTTGATTCTTTCAACATATTTTGCAATGTTTTCATCTTCCTTCATATTCATCTTGTCAAACTGTCCTCTTAGGCTTTCTGCTTTGGCTCTTTTCACATTTGCATCACCACCATATATTTTCTTCAGTGCCATCCACATTTCATATGCAGTAGTGCAGTCTTTAATATCATCAAATTCTTCATAGCTGAGAGCAGATGCAATGTCTATCATCATGGTGTTGTGAGTCTTTTTATCTGCAATGTCTTCAACAGTTAACACTCCATTAGGAATTGTGTATTCTTCATCAATGTATTTGCATCCTGAATCACCAATGGAAGCTAGATGAAGTCGCATGAGACCTTGCCATGCTGAAAAGTTATCTCTGTTAAGCTTTGGAATTTCCCTCTTGTAAGACATCCTGATCTTTAGCTTAGGTCTTTGAAACCCTTCCTGCAAGCACCAAAAGCTCTGATACCAATTGATGGAATATGGATGAAGTGACTGAGAGGGGGGGGGTGAATCAGTCAACCATAAAACACTTCACAATTAATTCTTTCCAGATCCCTTAGAATATCTTAACAATGTTATCTGTTTTAGCACTCGGTAAATAGATTGCAGTAATATTGAAGATGCAGAAAGTATTAGCAAAATTATTTTTAGATATTCATCAGCACATGTATATGATTGAGAAAGCAATTAAGAACACAAGAGACACAAGATTTAACATGGAAACCCAATATGGGAAAAACCACCAATGTATCTAGATACTGATTTTCACTTTTCTGAAGTGATGCCCGGTTAGAAGCCAACCCGGTAAAAGGTTACAAAACACACTATTAGGTGTGACCTTGTTAGAGGATTTAAAACACCCTGCTAGGAGTGGCCTGGTAAGAGGTCTTGAAAACAATTCAATGGAATTTTCACCTTGTTAGAGGATTTACAATATGGTTGTTAAACCAACTCGGTTAAGAGATTTAGAATTCACTGTTACAATGATAAGAAGGTAACAATGAAAAATGACCTGTATAATAATGCAACTGTCTTGCTGATTATAGATCTCTATTCTGCATAAGTCTGATCCTTTCTGATCGAATAAATCTCTGTTGCACCTCAAGGATATCTGAACATCCTTCACAAATTCGCATACTCCTTTCCTGCTTTTCTTCTGTAAAATCTTCTGCTATATTTCTTGTTTAATTTTCACATTTGACCTTTTATTTATATGATTTTAGATTTGTCAAATCGACATTATTTAGTATAATAGTCAGCTGAAATAAGCAAACTCTATTTGCAAAAATCCTTCAAGGGCCGACAGTGCTCGGTGACCATAACTTTCTATAATCTTTTGGAGACCGAGGGAACTCGGTAAACACCGACAATCTTTTACCTTCGATAACCGACTGAAGTCAGTAAACACTAAATTTTCTTCGATGACCGAGTGAACTCGGTAAAAACTAACTTTTTCTCGATAACCGAGTGAACTCGGTAAACACTAACTTTTTCTTTGGCAACCGAGTGAACTCGATAGACACTGCTTTTCTTCGATAACCGAGTGGACTCGGTAAGCACTAATATTCCTGTCTGGCAGACCGACTGAGCTCGGTAGGACCTGATTGCTGCGGACTATGACATTGTGTGACATCAAAGACAATACATAATTGAGTAGCAATTTCCTTCAGACAATTGTTTCCAACAGAAAGTTTCTTGGACATTTTAAATTATTTCTCTTGTGCCCTTTCACTAAATAAACAAAGCATTTTTTAACATTGTATTTGTATCCACCATAAAAATATCATTTGAGTTGAAAATAATTAAGTTAGCTAGTTAGGTCAAATGTGACATTTATAGGTGTCATAATTTTAGAGAGCTATTGTGTAAAAGTTTAGATTTTTTGGTATATGGAATTTTATGAGAATTTATTGGTCCAATGTAGCTTTAAATAATTGAGATGATTGCTCATAAAAAAAAGATGTCTCTACTAGTAATGATCTCCTCAATCAAAGGTGTTAGCATTACTAATTTAGCATCATGAGTTGCATAATGCAAAATATCAGTCCTAGCACCCTTCTCTATATAAAATTAGATCATTTTACATCATTGCATGCATCACCACCATGTAAAATAGATGTGTCTTTAAAATAATTAAGATAGGTATCAGTAGTTGGACTAATCATTCATCCATAGGTTCAAATGGGATAGTTAAAGATGTTAGGAATGAAAGATAAATGTTTGGAAACCATTCTGTAGCAGTTGTTGTTGCATTCATGACTATGATTGTCATTGATGTCAACACAGTGATTTACCAAAGACTTGCAGAGAAGCAAACAGAGTTTGGATTAGCACACGTGGGATATTGCAGTTGGAGCTATGTGATGTTGAGGATATATTCATTGATATGTTATATGATTATGGTTAAGAGTGAAAATAGTAATTCTTTTATTCATGAAAGTTATGAGCATTTTGGTGGAAGTAGTATTCAAGCAGTGTTCCTGAGTAGCAGTTTGTGGAAATCGGATGATATCTCCTAATCGGGATGGAATCTGGTTTTACGTAGTTAAAGGGAAGTTGAAGACACATTGATAGTGATGTCGATGATATCAAAAAATTAGAGGTCACACGGGTGGAGAATTATTGTAGTTGGAAGCTGACAGTTTTGTGTAATTTTGATGTAGTGTGTGGAAACTTTTATTTTGTAATTGTATGCCAACTCATTTGTAATTACTTGAATATTGTATAAAGGAAGGAATATTTTTCCTTGTTTTAAAATGGTTTTAATGGTTGGATGTGTTGATGTACACATGAAGTGAAGAAAAGAGCTAATTGTGAAAATGAATTTGTGAAGGAAGACTTGCGAGGTACAGAGATCTGAAATTGAGATCTAGTGTAACAGTGAGTGCGATTTGGCACAGTTAGAGAAGAGGTAACATATTATTCTATTGATTAATACAAAGATTAGTTGGATAGTGTGTTCAGTGATCTTACCCTGAAGTTGTTTGGGTAGTGGGTCCTTCTGTCTTCCATAACTCTTAACAGGGTTAGAATCTTTTAACAAGGATTCAAAATCTCCTAACATGGATTCATATGTACTGAATTTATTTCATAAGACTCCTTACAGAGTCCATCCTTTCACAAGGAATATTCATATTAGTGCATCTTTTATGGGCATCATTCCCACCGGGGTTTACTCTTTGTTCAAGAGGTTCCCTAGTCAACATATCTTGTGTCATTGTGTTATTGTGTATGAATATTCACCCCACCCCCTCTTAGCTATCTTGGTGGACTTTACTTTCTAACAATTGGTATCAGAGCGGCAGGTCCTTGAAAAAGAAGTTTAACAACTTAAGGAGATCCATGGTGAATTTTAGAAAAGAAAGCCCTAAGTTTGATGGAGTAAATTTTGACAGTTGGAAAGAAAAGATGAAGACACACCTACTATGTTTAGGACAAGGTTATTGGTTGATTACAAAGAATGATAAGACTATCATTGAAGAGGACAATCTTGAAACATGTACTATCGATGAGAGAGATCTATTCATGTGTAACATACTTGCAAGAGAAGCACTTTTGATAGCCCTTCTGGAGAATGAGTACAGTCACGTAAAATGTTTGAAAAATCTTATGAAATTTGGAAATCTTTACACTCTACTTTTGAAGGTGATGAACATGCAAAAAGAGTTAGATTACATAATTGGATATGTGCATTTGAAGATATAAGAATGTTGGAAGATGAATCTATTAGAAGCTATATTGGTAGAATGTCAAAAATTGTTACAGGTATAAAATCTTGTGGAGGAACAAAGACAGAGAATGAAGTGATATGGAAAATTATAAGGACATTGACTCCTATATTTAAATAGACAACACAAATGATTGAACAAGTTATACCTTGTACTACAAAATTTACAAGAGAGACTCTTCTTGGAAGATTGGAAGTAGCAGAGATGACCCTGAGGTTATCAGGAGACTTGCCTAGAATGGAGACAGCATTCAGTGCTCTTATTGTTCACCCTACTTTGTCAAGAAGCATCAGTGTGAGTGGAGATTATGCTGGCAGTAGCAGATCTAGGAATGAAGAAGACAAGAAGATTGAAGAAGGTATTACCTTTCTTGTGAAGAGAGAACCAGACGGTAAGAAAAATTTTAAATGTTGGACTTGTCAAGAATATGGTCATTTTGCATCTAAGTCTCCTAAGAGAGTTAAAAAGTATAGAAATAATTTCAAACCTAGAAGATCTAAGGAATGTTATTATGCTAATGATGAAGATATTGAAGCTAGTATAGAGAGAACTCTAAGTGAAAGTGATACTGAAAAGAATGATGACATAGGATTTGTAGCAATTAAAGAAGAGAATCCTGAAACTAATGTTAAGGAAGAAAAAGCCTTAGTTTCTCAAGTTGAAAAGAAATCTGATTGGATTATAGATAGTGGTTGTTCACATCATATGACTAGAGACATGAAAAAGTTCATAAAGTTTAACGATTATGATGGAGGAGTTGTTAGAGTTGGAAACAATGCACCTTGCTTGATCAAATGTATAGGATCTATTACTCTTGATGGAAAGACTAATACTGATGATGTTTATTTTGTGGATGGATTGAAACATAATCTTTTAAGTGTTGGACAGTTACTTGATAAGGGATATCAAGTTTGGTTTGCTGAGAAAACTTGTGTGATTAAGGATAAAGATGGAAATCTGATTGGAACTGGATCTAGAACCAGGGATAATGTATTTCAGTTGAATCCTACTGAGATGACATGTTTGGTTACTAAAATTGATGATAGTTGGTTATGGCATAGAATATTTTGTCATATAAACTTTGACAACATTGTGAAAGTAAGTACTGCACTTGCAGTAACGGATTTGCCTAAAATTATGAAGCCTACTAACATGATTTGCAAAGAATGTGTGATGGCTAAATAGAAGAGTTCTTTTCTCAGTAAGAAGTTTACATCTACAGAAAAGTTGGAGATTGTTCATACAGATTTGAGCAGTCTACCAAGACTAGAGGATTCTATGGAGAAAGGTATTTTATGATTCTTATTGATGATTTTACAAGAATGATGTGGATTACATTTCTTAAAGAAAAATTTGATGCATTTGATAAGTTTAAGATCATTAAGAATAAAGTTGACAATGAATCTATAATGAAGATTAAATTTTTGAGATCTGATAGAGGTGGAGAATTTACTTCTAGAGAGTTTAACACTTTTTGTGAAGAAAATGGCATTAAGAGACAGTTTTCAGCCCCTAGAACACCTGAACAAAATGGTATTGTAGAAAGAAGAAATAGATCAGTGATTGAATCAACAAGAGCTATGTTATTTTAGAATGATTTGGCAAAGATATTCTGGAGATAAGCAATGAGCACAACAGTGTATACAATGAACAGAGTACAAATCAGAGTAGACACAGACAAGACACCCTATGAATTATGGTTTGGACATGCACCCTGAGATGCTGATTGGGGAGGCAGTGTTGATGATAAGAAAAGAACCAGTGGTGGAGCATTTTTCCTTGGAGGAAGATTGGTTTCTTGGCTAAGAAAGAAGCAAAATTGTATCTCACAGGGCACAAAAGAAGTAGAATATGTAGCAATAGCAAACAATTGTAACTAGATAATTTGGATGAAGCAAATGCTGAAGGATATTGGAATAAAGTTTGTTGAACCTATTGTCATACATTGTGACAACACCAGCATAGTTAGTATGTCTAAGAACCATGTATTACATTCTAAGATAAAACATATAGAGATTAAGTATCATGTTGTAAGAGAGAAAGTTGTTGAGAAAGAAGTCAAACTTGAGTACATAAGTACAAAGGAGTAGATAGCAGACATATTTACAAAGTTTTTGCCTAAGGATACATTTGAGTATCTAAGAGGTATGCTTGGGGTTATGCCCCAACCTACTTTTGAGAAGTGATGTAGTTGGTTGCATCTGTCCAGTGGTATATGAGCCTTATCTTTCTTCTGGACTGGATGTTGGTACTTCCTCTATGGGGGAGTATGTGTATATGAGCTGAGTCATGAGGACTCTAGTGAATGTATTTTCTGAATAGTGTCTTTTGACATTGGATTTTTTGTTGACATAATGATGAGATTTCTATCATTGATGTCAATGGGGGAGAAGTGTACATGAAAAACTATTTTTACTTTCTGAACAGGAAAATGAAGCAAGATTTGATTAATGAAGAGGACTTGGAGAAGCAGTATTGTAGTATTGGATTTTTTGAACATTGGATGTTTTTTCATCTATGTTTCCATCAATGCCAATGGGGGAGATTGTTAGGAATGAATGCTAAATGTTTGGCATCCATTTTGTAGCAGTTGTTGTTGCATTCATGACTATGATTGTCATTGATGTTAACACAGTGATTTACCAGAGACTTGCAGAGAAGCAGATAGAGTTTGGATTAGCACACATGGGATATTGTAGTTGGAGCTATACGATGTTGAGGATATATTCATTGATATGTAATATGATTATGGTTAAGAGTGTAGATAGTAATTCATTTATTCATGAAATTTTTAAGCATTTTGGTGGAAGCAGTATTCAGGCAATGTTCCTGAGTAGTGGTTTGTGGAAATCAGATGCTATCTCCTAATCGGGATGGAATCTAGTTTTGCACAGTTAAAGGGAAGTTGAAGACACATTGATAGTGACGTGGATGATAGCACAAACTTCTAGGTCACACGAGTGGATAATTATTGTAGTTGGAAGCTGACAGTTTTGTGTAATTTTGATGTAGCGTGTGGAAACTTTTATTTTGTAATTGTATGCCTCATTTGTAATTACTTGAGTGTGGTATAAAGGAAGGAATGTTTTTCCTTTTTTAAAAATGGTTGTAATGGTTGGATGTGTTGATGTACACATGAAGTGAAGAAAAGAGCTAATTGTGAAAGTGAATTTGTGAAGGAAGACATGCGAGGTACAGAGATCTGAAATTGAGATATAGTGTAACAGTGAGTGTGGTTTGGCACAATTAGAGAAGAGGTAACATATTTTTTTTTTAGTAATACAAAGATCAGTTAGACAGTGTGTCCAGTGATCTTACCCTGAAGCGGTTTGGGCAGTGGGTCCTTCTGTCTTCCATAACTCTTAACAGGGTTAGAATCTTTTAACAGGGATTCAAAATCTCCTAATAGGGATTCATATGTACTAAATTTATTTCATAAGACTCCTAATAGAATCCACCATTTCACAAGGAATATTCATATTAGTGCATCTTTTTTGGGCATCATTCCCACTGGGGTTTACTCTTTGATCAAGAGGTTCCCTAGTCAACATATCTTGTGTCATTGTGTTATTGTGTATGAATATCTATCTATGGTTGGTAATTATATTGTTTACATGGTTTAATGTTGTTGAAGTTGATAAAAGTTATAATCATCTGATAATTGATTCACCCCCTCCCCCTCTCAGTTATCTTGGTGGACTTTACTTTCTAACAAAAGATGTCATAGTTTAAGTGAAGGCTCATACAAAAGATTCACACTTTATTGGTCTTGGGATCTTAAGAAATTTTGTTGGTCCAATATAGTTTAAAAGGATCAAGATCCTTGGGTGCCAAAATGAGACTACTAATAGTAGTAATCCACACACATAAATGTTGTATTGTTAGTTTGGATCCATGAGGTGCACAATGCATATTATTACTTGTGTTGATCTTTTAATAAATAAAGATGAAGCATTTTATAATATCTAATTCATTTCCACCATAGGAAAATGGATTTGAGTTGATGAAAAATGAGACAGGTATGTGAGATAAATCAATAAGGTGAGATTGTATTGTCATAATTTGAGATGTAAATGCTACTATTAAAATACTAATGTCAATATGGAATTGTATTGTGAATCTAAATAATTATTAAATGAAGCAAAGTTGTGTCTAATGACATTAATGTTGACCAATGTAGTTAGAGATATATGTTAGTTTCCATATATTATTATGTCATAATATGCATTGTGCACCTCATGGAGCCAAACTAACAATACGATGTAATAATATATATGTTGTCAAATATATATAATTAATATGCATTGTGCACCTTATGGAGCAAAACTATTAATGCATATTGGTAATAATATGATGTCATTGTTTGAGAAATTTTAAAATAGATGATTAATATATATTATTTATAAAAAAAAACTCAATATTTCATCAATTTTTTTACCAAAACAATTGTTGTATTCGATGCCTAGTCTATACTCGTGACGTATAGAGTAGTCAAAAGTTTGACCAAGTTTGGTCGAAAGTCCTCAAGGATAGGATGGTCATTCTTGACCCTATTTCAATGTTGAATTGGTCAAACATTCAACCACTATGCTAGTTGACATCCAAGATATACTCACGACATATATAGTAGTCAAATATTTGACCAAGTTTGGTCAAAAGTCCTCAAGGATCTATCGACCATTCTTGACCACCCAGTTGGCTATTTCGATGTTGCATTGGTCTAAATTTTGACCACTATGTTAGTCAAATGTTTGACAATAAATAAACTTGTGGAAAAATTGACAAAGAATGTTCAACAACAATAATGGTCATTTGGTCGACCAATTTGCGTTGAAAAATATACTAATGTGTGTCAAAAATTAGGCTAAAATTTACAAGTGAAATAAGACTAAGCCACTCTCTAAAGATACAATGAATCTTATGAGTTTGAATGTTAGAGGCATTAATGCCCCTAACAATTTTTTTCTCATCAAGGATAAGATCCTAATAAGTGGAGTTGGTATTATAATGTTACAAGAAACCAAATTGTCTCCTAATTATGCAATACAACTGTTCAAATCATGAAAATAATGGTCTTTCATATACTCTCGATATATTGTAGAGGAATCACAAATATCATATTAAAATGATAAAATCAAATGCAAACTGGATTGCAGCAAAGGTGACAAGTTTTGAGTTATATTTTTTACCAATAAATGTATATGGTCCATCCTCAAATGTGAGTAAATAGAGACTATGGAAAAACCTATTAGAGTTATTACAAAATTTTGATGCACTCAAAGTTATTATAGAGGGAGATTGTAATGCAGCCCTTTCAATTGAGGATAAGATTCATGGAGCTAATCTGTTCCCTAAAGTTAACCAAGATTTTAAGGAATTCATAGAAGAGAACACTTTATTGGATTGTATCCCAGCAAATGGAATAATTACATGGTCCAATAGAAGAAAATTCCTACTGCATATCAGAATTAGGGTTGATAGATTCCTCCTCAACCTAAAGTGGGTGTTGGAAAAGGGGTGTTGTAAGTCAACTATTTTTTCCTACTACAGGATCATATCACTTTTCTATAGATCTAGACAAACCATCTAATATGAATGCATTTAATCTAAGATCTTATTTTCAACTAGAAAGGATATGGTTTAGAGAAAAAAATTTCATGACGTTCCTAAATTAATGGTGGGGGGAGTCACTATACGTGGAAGGCTAAAAAGTGTATCAATTATCAAAGAGACTAAGGTTCATGAAAGCTAAGATTAAGGAGTGGAATAAAATATGATTTGAGAATATATTTGAAGAGAAAAAGAAGTTACAAAAAAAATTGGAACACTTGAGTGCACACATAATACAAAATGATTTGACTACACAAGTATATGAGAAGCAAAAATAAGTAAAAATAGATATAGAGGAGGTGTTAATGAGAGATGAAATATATTGAAGACAAAGGTCTCGAAAGTTGTGGCTCAAGAAAGGAGATAGAAACATGAATTTATTGCACACATCGGCTAAAATAAGAAGACACAAGAATTGAATTTTCCATATAAAAGATTCAAATGGTAAGGTGTTGAAAGAGGAGAAAGATATTAAAAATGAAACAATAACCTTTAATGTTGATTTACTAAAATTAGAAGACATAGCTAGTGATAAGGACATTATAAGAGTACTAAATAATATAAGTAAAGTAGTTTCAGAGGTCGAAAATCAGAGATTGATAGAACCTTTTTCATTATAAGAGATTAAAACAATAGTTTTTGCAATGTCAATTGATAAGGCTCCAGGTGCATATGGGTTCACTCCACTTTTCTTTCAAAAATATTGGGAATTTATAGGGGGCATCTTGAATGCATTGGAAGAATCAAGGAGAAGTGGTAAAATGTTAAAATAGTTGAACACAACATTTATCACCCTCATTCCAAAGTGCACTCAACTGAATACACTTGTTGACTTCATGCCAATATGTTTGTGCAACACTATCTATAAAAACATGATGAAATAAATAACATTAAAATTAGTTGTCATTATTCCTTCCATAATCTCAATTCAACAAGGGGGGTTTGTACTTGAAAGAGAGACAATAGATGGGGCCCTTGTAGCCCATGAAGTATTACACTCAATTCAAATTGATGGCACATCCTTCCATAGTCCTTAAGTTGGACGTGATGAAGGCATATGATAGAGTGAGTTGGGTTTCCTAATACTAGTATTGAAAAAATGGGGTTTGATAGAAAATGGGTCAAATGGATACAATCCTATATTACTAGTACAAAATTTTCAATTCTAATTAATGGGACTCGACGTGATTTCTTCACCTCCTCTGAAGGAGTCATACAATGGAACTCTCTATCTCCTTTTTTATTCATAATTTTGGCAAAAGGCCTTAGTAGACTCATACATCATAAAAGAAAGAGGTCTTGTGTAAAGGGATACAAATTTAGAGGTAAGTTTTGAGTGTCACACACAATCTATTTGTTGATGATACTTTAATTTTTGGGAAAGGCAACATAAGAGAAGATATGATTATCAAGGAAACCTTAGAGGAGAGTTGTGGGGATTTGGGGCAAAAGTTAAATTTAGGCAAATCAAAGATATTTTTCTTCAATTTAAGTAAGGTAGCTAGAATGGTTTTACAAAGATACCTAGGATTTGTTGAAGTCGAAACACCATGTAAGTATTTTGGGATTCCTTTCTCCCAAGGTGAGAATAAGGCCACATACTGGAAGAAAACTTTGCAATAAATTAAGGATAGAATTGCATCATGAAAAGTGTGTTGGTTGTCACCAGCGGGGAGAATACTATTAATAAAATTATTTTTGAGCACAATACCAAATTATGTTATGTCTATACTTCATGCCCCTAAAGGATTAATTAAATTATTGAAGTACGTGAGAGATTTATTATGGAAAGGGAATGTAGATGATAAGAAAAAAATAGCTTTGATGTCATCAGACAATATTTAAAAACCAAAATTTGTAAATATGGGGATGCCCCCATCTTTCTAGTTCATCTAAATTGGGCAATGCCCCTATCTTTCTAGTTCATGTAAATAAGGGAATGCCCATATCTCACTAGCTTTGTAAATAGAGTAATGCCCTATGTTTAATATGTTGGACAAATGTCTCGGGCAAGACTGAAGGTTTTCTTCTCCATTCTTTCCTACCAGTGCCTGCACAAAATGGAGACTCATGTATCTTATTTTAAATAATTAATAAAATTAATAATGGCCTTGGCCTTTTACTGATATATATATATATTCCCCAAAGGGGGAAGGGCATTGGTCTTCATATTCTACAAGAACAAAATATTATCCTTGGAGCTAAGCTAGCATGGAAGAATTATGATAAGCCTTCAACATTATGGGCAAAAATTGTTAGATTTAAATATATGGATATAGATCACCTAGAGAGAATATATACTATAAAAAATCCTCAAATATGATCTTCTATGTGGAAATTAATTAAGAGAAGAGAAATTATATTAGCCTATCTCTCATGGGTAGTGAATTCAGGGGACAAAGAACTCTTTTAGGTGGAATCTTTGAACAATTGTCCTCCAATTGATAAAAGTTCAAACATTCTCATAGAACATGATGTCCTAGAACAAGTATGGGATAAGGAGGTTAAAAACTATTTTCAAATGGTCTTAGTAGATGGGAAGCCTAGCATTGAATGAAGCTACTTCTAAGATCTACCCAATCCACAAAAAGAAAATGAGGAGTTATCACAAATTCTAAATCAGGGGAGTATTTTAATTTCTAAGGGATCATACCATCTTATTTGGGCCATAAGTAGGGATGGGAAGTATAATTTTGAACAAATATACCAATCAATGATGAGGGGATTGGAAAATAGGTCATAAAGAGAGTATAGATTTTGATGGCATGATGCAGTACTTAATAAAGAGAGGCATTTTTTTGGATATCAATACATAATAGAATATTGGCTAGTGTCAGATTGGAAAAATTGGGGACTACAAAGGCTTTCAATTGTGTGTTGTGTGGTAGGGAAATTGAAGACATGAATCACTTATTACTCTCATACTCCTTCTCCCTAAATTATTGGCAATGGGTGTTGAATAAGTTGAGATGGTGTAGCCCTCTTCCAAATTCCTTTAGATAATTATTGGTCAGATAGCATTTGATGCATAAAGAAACTATTTTTCTAGATATTTAGAGGATTTCTCCAGTAGTAGTGGCTTGAGGATTATGGTGGGAAAGTAATAAGAGGATATTCTAGAAGGTGCTCTTATCAATATACATTATCCTCCACTTTCACTTTAGAGGACACATGGGTAATGAATGAGTGGAGCGGTGTTGGTGGGAAAAAATAAAAAAGAAGAGATTAGACAAAAGATGGAATGGGAAATACATAAAGTAAAGCTCATGAAGATGAACTTTGATGGTGCCTCAAAAGGAAAGCCATACATATAAGGGCCTAGTAGTGTGATTAGGGACCACAATGGGAAAATTTTAAGGGAAATGATCAAAAGACTACCAAATGGAATGAATAAGATGGCTAAGGCCAAAGCTTTGTTAGATGGGGTAAAATTGGCAACTCAATTAGGAATTAAAATATTGCACATAGAAGGGGATTCTCAAATCATAATCTCTGCTTTAATTTCTAAGAATGTCATTATTTGGAAACTCTAGTATGTCCTCGGGGAGGTGTGGAAGATCCTTCCTATATTTGAGGAATATAAGTTTAGCCATTGCTATAGGGAGGATAATAAACTTGTAGATTAGTTATCAAATGAGGGAGCTAGGTTAGATCAAGGTCATCGAGTGTATGATTTGAGTACTTTTATCTTTGTCATCAAGAAAAAGGAATATCTAGTGTCTTCACCTAGATTAGTATAGGAGAAAGATTTGGAAAGTAATATTATTCCATAACAATTGGTAAAGTCTTTCATATGAAGTCATCTCGGTTATGTTAACAAGGCATAGAGATATATGAGGTATAATTTTTTGGCATTTGATGTAGGTGATATGTGTTTTGATCATATAATTGTTTTGTGGTGTTTTCATTGCTGCCAACATGGTCTTCTGATGACACAAGATTAGATTTACTGATGGCATTGAAGGATCAAATTAGCAAACCAACTAAGTGTTCAATCAATTAGTAAGAAGATAGTATGCAAGGTACCAACAACCAAATTTGGAGCTGGAGATCAAATTAAGATTTGTGGTTTGGTAGAGATCATCTAAAGAGGTGTTGGCACCTACAAATTTTCATGGCCCTCCCATTTTTTTGCTAGTCTTTGCAGCTTGTTTTTCCCTATTTTCTAGCTAAAACCCTTGTTTGAAATTCAAAAACCTAGCCGTTGCATGTAAAATCCCTAATTACCCTTGGCCCTGTTCTAATTTCATGTTACTTTTTGGGCCACTTAAAATTTTCATAAAGGCATGTGCGTTAAATTTTTGTTCCCTAGCGGCCTTTATTTTCCTAAGTTTTCATGTGCACAGTGAAATATGTTCCTAAGTCTTTCGGCATTTATTTTTCCTAAGTCCCCTGCACTAATATTTTCTAATGTTTCACCCTTTTAAATATGTTGTTGTCGTTAATTTGCAAGACTATTTGGTGTCGGAGGTCTCTGACATGCGAATTCATGACTATGTGCCATCTGTCCTATCGGGCCCTATCTTCCTTCCCTATTGACTTGGTTAACGAGTGAGCGGCATCAACGATCATCGCTATACCATTGAGGGAAAGTGTGCGGTTTTAACATAACACTTTAACGACAACCATTCGATGTGATGGTAGACAAATTGTGGGTCCAAAATGACACGTATGCACAAATGGCAAGCTATGATTGGTCCATGTATTAATGAGGTGGAGGTTGTCAGTGCGACCTAGTTTTCAGCTTGTCAGAGGGTCCTGACCTTGTCAAAAAATTGATGAATGGTGTAAGTTCTCATCAAATGTGTCAGAGGCTTGAGATTATGTGATGGCCATTGATTTCATATCTTGTCAGAGGGTTTTCAAAGCAGGGAGAGATTCTCCATCTGATGATGGGCGTGTAATCTGATGGACTCTTGAAGATCCATGCAAAGATGAGATGGCCGTTGATTTTCTTGTGCGGGCCCATTAAAATTTCTCAGTCTTTTTGGTGGTTTTGATAAACATATGCTTTGTTCACTGGTTTGCATGATATTTTGGCAAAAGGTCTAGTGACTTAGCGATTTGGCGAACAGTGTTTGCGTAGTAGCCAAATGATTTAGAGGTGCCCTCAAAGTTCTCACAAATGGGCAAGGGTTTCTTTGGTTGCATGTTCGTCAAATGGATGAAGGTTAAAGGTTTGCTGGAAACAGTGGGACCACATGATGATTCATCGTTGAGATGTCAATTTCTGATTGGCTGAGCTAGAGGATGACGATGAATACTGTCGGGTGGGGCCGTTGTCAGAAAGGTCAGTGATGGGGACAAAATCTATAGTTGGCGTAAGTTCTCATGGATTGTGTCAGAGCCATGAGATCTTACGCCGGCCATCCATTTCCAAAGGCTTAGGCATGCGGGTCCTGTGTCAGAGATGACTAAGCATGAGCAGCAAATAACATGGTGACAGGTGGCATAAGGCGGGCCCAGGTGGGGTCTTGGTGTCTTGCAGTTTGGATAAATAAAGTTACCGGCCCGATGAATTTTATTACTTTCTCTTATTCGTGAGGAAAGGTGGCGGTATTTTAAATTGGCTAGCGATTCAGCGAAGGAAGGTCGCGTGATCGCTAAATTTTATAGCGATGACTTAAAATGTTTTGCGAATTGGCAAAAACCTTTTATCACCAGTTCACCAAATAAGAGACCAAATTTAAATGTTTCCCTTTGTTCGCTAAGTCACAGGGTTGAGCCCGGGTTAAGTATTTCATTGTGCGAATAAAGATTTTCCTTGTCGCATGATCGCAGAAGGGAACTTAGGGTATCCGGGTGAGTTAAGGACATAAAGCCCACAAAAAGGAATGATCTGACAATCATGATATAATGTTGACTCAAGTTTGAATATTGATCGCTGATTTGCTGCTAGAGCCATAAAATAGCTATTTAATTTCAAATTCAAATTTGCAGAGGGTTTTTCAGCGATAGAAAGGACCAAAATTTATGGTTTTTGCGGCAGGATTTGATGAAGTTGTTATGCTGACTGCTGCAGGGTGGTCCAGAGGGTTTGATGATTAGTTGCAGACACCTGTAATGTCATGAAATGGACATAGGTAAAGCTTGAGGCATGTTGCAGGTGTACAAACAGACTAAAACGGCATGGTGTTTGCATGATCTTCGGTACAAATCAAAGGATTTTCATTGATGAAGATCAGTTTTGTGTCTGTTTGTCCAAGTTGCTTGGTTTTCTCCCCCAAAATTTATTGTTGATTGATATTGGTTGGCCCTAACCCTAGCTATCTGAAGCTTGTTGCATCCTAACCTATTTTTGGATCCCAAGATAGCTAGTGGTATAAGTAGAAAAACTCCTGATTTTGTATGGGTTCTGAAACTTTTTGGGTCTCCTAACTTTTGGTTTTCCAATCTTTTGGTTCCTAGTTCTAGTCTTTGGCAATCCAAGGGATTCTATTCTTTGGTTCCATATTCTTGATGGTTGAATACTGATAATACAAACTTTGCAGAGCAGATTGTTGATCCTTTGATTTTGAGTAAAGAGTTTACTTGTATGTATTGATACACTTCCATGAAATACAATACAATTTCTACCTTGGTTCTGTTATTGTCTCTTTGCTTTGTGTTTATTCTTGTATGTCTCTATTTGTAAGGCATTTGGAACATACTAGTTGTAAGGTAGCTATCTAATTGTTGCATGAGTTTCTTTCAAGGAAAGAATTAAATCCTTATGTGCAATTTCAAAGAATGAATACATCTGTGGAAGATCTTGATGGTGGCAAACCTAGATTGACAAGATAGTTTGTAAGGCATTCTATCCAAATTGTATGTGGTTTGTAAGGCATATCACTGTATTTCCTAGAAATTCCTCTATTAATTTATGTTAGACTCTTTGCCCAAAGGATTAGGCACTGATCTGATCTCTGTCATTCAAACACCTTTCAGTCATCAAACACAAAATTCATCATCACCAATACCATTTCATTTCATGTTCATGTACCTAAAAAATAGGGCTGTCCCTGATGTTTTGCAGTCCATAGTTGCTGATTACTTGAAGAGTGAATCAAAGGTTAACCTTCCTTGAGTTTTACTCATAAAAAGAAGGACTCATCACCCTTATGTCATTGTTCATGTTATCAATACTAGGAGTTTCATTAGTCACGTTCTACAACAGGTTGTTCTCAGCTATTTTTAGAATTATCTTCCATAAAAGTACCTCTAATAGACTCAATAGCATGACAATGAAGACCTAATCCACCATTCCATAGTTTACTTGAAAGATAGTAACCTATTTGTAGGAAATACCCACCTGAGTCCTATGGAGCTCAAAGCAAAAGGAGGATCTTATCCAATCCTCATCAATTAGGATTTTCTTGCAAACTTGGAAACCTATCTACTGAGAATCAAGCCAATGTCCTTGCCAAGTTTGACCCACAAGAAAAATCCCTAACAAGAGGCATATTTAAATACATCTATGATCACATCAGTTAGTTTGAAGAATTTTGTGAGTTATTGAAGATTGAAGTGGCACTAACAAAAAGAGCAGGAGGTAGGTAGAGTGACTTTGGTTGATCATCCAACTAGTCAATTTTGAGTTAGTAAATATTTTATTTACAACTTGTTTAATGTTGTGTTGACTATATTGTGTTGACCAATGTAGTTTGGCATGATCAGATTTGATTTTTATGTCAGTTGGTAAAACATTTTTTTGGCATAAGGCTGACTTGGAAAAGTTCTTGTATAAGGATGAAATCAAGTTTTAGGATAATTATGCACTGATGCAATAGGTGCTTATGATTTTGAAAAGCTAAAGGAAGAAATTTTGATGTTTAGGTGGTGTTGTGATCAGAGCTGAAGTGGATCTATCAGATAAGAAGTATCATTATCAGATCATTTTATTCTTGGATCTATGTCAAGGCAAGTAGTAATAGATTTGAGAGTAAAATCCTTTAACAAGGTCACTCCTAATACGGTGAACAAGATCTGAAGTATAAATCCTCTAACAAGGTGACTCTCAGAAGGAGTTTGAAATCCCTTAACTAGGTAGTCTTTAATGGGACTTGTGTAGCTTCTAACAAGGCTAAATACTCTTAACTGGATATAACCTTAGATGGGTTTTTGTAATTACTCCTAATGGGGAAGATTTCATTAGTGCACTAGTGAAATTTGTGGGCATCATTCCCACACATGGTTTTCTCCCTCTAAAAAGGTTTCCATGGAAAAGATATTGTGTTTTGTGTTCATTGTGTGTGAATGTTTTACTTTTTATTCTTCTATGTTATATTATCATTTTCATGTTGGTTATTATGGAAGATTATTGTTATAAGGTTTAGATTTGTGGATGCACTAATTCAACCCCCTCTCTTAGTGTCTTATAGTACTAACATAATTGGCTAGTACTAGAAACAAATTTATTGTTGAAATGCAATTGTCATAGGGATTGAGACTATATGAGGGAATTTAATACTAGATTAAATCTAGGTGCTTGGGATAATAAGGGCAAGCTAGAATCATAATTATTAAGGGGGGTGGATAGTGGTCTAAGGGTATATGGATTGTAGATAAATATTTGAGGCATCGACTTCCAAGGTTCTATGGTATAGAGGGAACATCATGAAACATGGTGGGTGCTTCATTTTTAGCTTGGATGTCCAATTGGCGACATGTGGGAATAAGGATTACATAGGATAGCGACACTACTATACATGGGAGAAATGTCATCTTTCTAATGAACATAAGGACCAAAATATGGTGGCAATGGGAAGGAGATTTGATGTGATGTGATTCAGCTACAAAATATAAGGTTGGGTACCAAATGACATGTATGCAAAGTCTTCTATTTGAACAACTCAATAGATGTGCAAAGGTTTTAGAGCACGGTGTGGCTCTCTAATTTTTGGGCATTAGTTTTCACACGACACTAAATATTTTTCATATTTAAGGGTAGAAATTGTGCAAAGATTTGTAGGCATGAGAAAATGTGTGCCATTATTACACCAACAACCAAACTCAGAGCTCAATACTGCTAGTTCCTAGTGGAAATAATCACAAGAATCATTTGATAAACATAATCCTCCATTGAGCTAGTGTGTTAATGAAATTTGGATATGGTAGCTTTTTTCTATGCTAATAGTAATAGTGGTGGCATTGAGTATTATCTGATGAAACTAATGATTCTCCTTCCTATTCATCAATGGTAGATGCCCATCTCAACCAATTTTCTTAGTTGCCACTTACATAGGGTGTTTAAATGGGGACCATGGGATTTCAACCATGTAATAAGGATTATCATTGGTGATGAGGTTCTTATGCCTAGGGCTCTAAGGAGCCTATACTATTTGCATCTAGGTTCAATTTTATTGTGAACCTATTTTTACCTGGTCCTACACTAAGAGAGTATTATAAGGGTGTCTATTTTGTATATCAAGGAGGAATTCAAGTGAATTGGATGTATCCATCAACAGGAACAATCTACTATATTTAGATGCTTGGGTGGAAGGTTTATTTCCCATCCAATACCTACAGAAGAGACTAGAGTTTATAAGAATATTTAATGTGATGAAGTTAGGGTTGGCTAATATAGAAAATAAGTTCTTTAAGAGGGACTTAATAGCATTGTCTAAGGTAATTACTTATACAACAATGACCAATTCTATTTAATTATTTGATATCATTTCTCTGTTGCTGAAGTATAAATCAGAGGGTTCCCACTTTCGTCCTCTACCTCATCCATGACTCTAAGGTAGAAATTCAAATGAATCCACTTCAAAAATGAATACATAGACAAGGGGAAGAAAATATCAATGGATGGACATAATAATCTAGGGTTTTTGAAAAAGAAGTGCAGTAAGCAGGGTCAAGAGTACATATAAATTATGTAGTTTTGTATTGAAATGTCATCTTATATGGTAGTCATTTTATGGTCTAAATGTATGTTATCTTTTTGGGTAGTATGGTGTGGTTTTGGTGTTTTGTGGTCCTCTCCAGGATATTTTGTAATTGGATGGCCACCTTCTAGTTAGCAGTGTTGGATATTTAAGTTTTAGGGGCATCAAGGTCTTTTTTTGGGTATATTTGTTGGCCAAATGTAAATCAAGGATAGTCATATTTTTGGCTAATCTGACAAGTCATGTTAGGTGTATTTTTGGTGGAAGGAACTCATTGTAATCATCCTACTTTATATATTAATATAAGAGTTCAGGTCTATGACCTTTTATCGAGAAAAAAACTAAAGAGTGGTCACCATTAAATTTAAATATCTTATATTATAATATTATATAGTAAAAGTTGAAACTAAACTTTAATAATATTATACATATTAAATTAACAATCATAGAATAATACATTATGTGAAAAAATATAACATTTTCTATCAAAACAAAAATACATGAACTTTTATTGCAAACTTAGTTCATATAAGCAATAATGATTATTTTCATTTTAGAAGTTACTTTTATTTACTTACAAGATTTTTCATATAATGAATGACTATTAATGGAATAATTTTAGGATGGGAGTATTCTTATAATATTTTCTTATGAAATTATATATATATATATATATATATATATATATATATATATATATATATATATATATATATATATATATATATATATATATATATATATATATATATATATATATATATGACATATAATACCATTTTCTGAAATACAGATAATGGACTTTAGCAATGAGAAATGAGAAATTGTTTTTCAACAAATAGAAATTAGAAGAGAGTAAAATTGTAAAAGAAGTCAAGAATATTATGTCCATCATAGAGATCAAGTAATTACCCAAAAACATTTTAAAAACATAGATAAATAAGGATGCCAATATTATAATCGACAATATTGTGACACATGGAAATACCCAAAAATGAAAAGAATAAAAAATCACAACATCGTCTAACACTAATGTTGACTTCATAACAACAGTAAAAAGGCCCCAAAAAGACTAGACTCATTAGAAAATTTACAAATATGCACTATATGTAGAGAATTTTACCCAGGCATGCTTCTACAATTGTCAACCCCAATCCTACTTACAAAAGGTCTTCAATAAAAAAGGCATACATTGATTCTCGTTATTGAACAACTTAGAGAAAGGTGAATAACCTATTCTATTGAAAACAATGACCCAAGTTGAAAAAATGCTTATTTCTAGTGTAAACCAAGTATTGCAAATAACCCACACTTTTGGAGGGTAGTATAAATATAGTGGGCACAAAATAAGATTTAAATAAGATATAAAGAACATTGTAAAGGTGCTTCCATGAAGAATATAAGAATTATATGTTCTCATAATAAAAAGATTGCTTACATAGGAGCATTATGATGATTTTTATATGAGTAGAAGTCATGTTAGGGATGCATTGCAATAAAAGGTCTAGAATGACCCATATTACAGTGACGTTACCGTAGATGCTTAATATTTTTTAAAAAACCTTGAATTAATAATAAACATTTCAAGCATGCTTACTATCATTGAAATAGATGAAGACATGGACATGCCAAATAATGCCATGGATACTGATGAAGACCACAATGAGAGTAGCATGGATTTCACATCATCATTTATGTCTAAATTGTCAAAAAGATCTCATGAGCTTGAAATTATTAAGAAAACATTTAAACTTGAGGACAATGCAAATAATATTGTCAATTATCTTGAAACAGACTCTTTTCCAATAAATAAATACATTATTAAGGGATTTCTTGATATTACTATTATCTCCCAAACATTTGCACCCATACAAAGTTACAGAAACTTGGTAATTTTGAGGAGCATTGGAACTTTCTAGGTTTGTGGGTCACCTAAAATAGAAAGAACCTCTAGAGAAGGCCAACTTCCTATGGTACTCACTTATACTAAAACTTCAGAGGAAAGGGTTTGAAAGAATCATGAAACTAAAATCTAACCTACAGAGCAATACATCAAACTTGATAGGACCATGCAAATTAAGATAACTAGGTTCTTGGTCCAAATAAATAAGTTGAAAGAAACTACACATTCCCCTCTTGTATATGCTTTCATAAGTATTTTATATTAAGGTCTTGATATTGAAATTTTAGGAGGTAAAAGAGATTTCACACCTTCAAATGATCGTGCCTTAAACACAAACTATAACCTATAAGTAAATATAACTTTTTTTCCAAAAAAAGGTGCTAAAAAATGAGACAAAAATTATAGGGAAATAGATATTCACAAGTAAATTTATCAATAACCACAAGTGCACACTATTGGTTCCCAAATCAACAGATTGGAAATCCTATGAGCTTTCCAACTCAATTATGGGATTTTCCAACTGACTTGGTCAGCGAACGAGAGTGATCAATTATGATCCTCCTCCCCTGCACTTTAGGATTTGCAAAACCAAAGTGGGTTGGCCTATACCTCAACCTAATCTCCTAGATAGAGGCTTTTTATAGAAGATATCAAAATACACATGAAACTTGAATGATCTCTCAAGATGGAAAATGAATTCCTGAGACAGATCGAATTATTAATATAACAACAACTAAATATTTGAATGTTGTAAGATTACTTCAATAGAAATTCTTTTGAAAAGAATTCTTTATAAAAATGTATGAATGCTTTGTTGTGTAAATGAATTGTAAAATATAAATATGATTCTTTGAATGGAAATTCACTGAAGATGCTTGATTAAATCACCTTAAATTATTATTGGACTAATGCCTTTATCCTCTGTAGATTATCATCAACTCAATTTAAAATGATCCTTTGTATAACCCTATGAGACGATTTTAACAACTTACTTCTCAAGTAAGACCATCACCCCAAAGGAATCTATATGCATACTAATTTAAATGTGTAGTTACAATTAGTCTTATGGATTTTAAATTCTTTACAAAAGACCAATAAGACAAAGTGAAGTCTTGAGAACTAATCTTCAAAGTGTTGATCAAAATAAAACTAATTCAAATTATTATGTTATGAGATAGCACATTGAGGGATCTAAATGAAATAGATTATCACAAAGAACTGGTCAAGTTAAATGAAGACAAATACTGTTAGGAATGAAAGGGCATCTGGAATTATATTGAAATAAGTATGATTAAATCCAATTTAAATACAAATTGTGTAATTGTTCTTCTCCATATGTGCATCTTTAAGAAACAAGTCCAAAATGCATGCATTGTATAAAAAAAATGTATTTGTAATTCTATATCTCTTTCCCCTTAGGCATCAAAATGATCCCCTATATATAAACAAGGATTTAGTTTGGGTGAAAAGGCATACCCTTTCACAGAAACTTGTAACTTCTTAACTGACAACTAAAAGAATTGACATAATAGACTACTTACATAAAAACTCCTCTAGACAACAATTTTGAAAACATTTAGACATAGGGACCAATCCCCCAATAGTTCTCCACATCTTTGATATTCTCTAAGTATCTCTTAGAGGCGTAAGTATTTTCATCATGGGTGATATCTCTAATTGTGATCTCCAATAATGAACCATTCTATTTGTGTAACATTTGCATCCTTTTGTTCCATGAATCCCTCCATACTCTTTGCCGCTAACAAGATCCTACACAAATAAAAATAAGTTAATCATATACCAATTAAAAAAAATAAAAACTTACCTTCCATTTGGGAATGTTTGGAGACTGATCTATATCCTTCTTTATAAATCATCAGCCACATGGAACGTACTTTCAAAATTCCCATTCAAACTTCACCTGGTCAAATGCACCCTTGACTTCCATGTGGTAGCCTCTGATTGGCTCGCCAGTCCACCTGTGCACCACCTAGAGACCATGTTGGATCCACCTCTGCATCCTATCACATCATCATACAGTAGTCAGTATTTCCATGTGGCATCACTTTGCAATCCCATGATGACATCACCCTGTACATCCTAAGATGGTGGGATCACAAAATTTCACCATCTATCCTCCCTAGCCCGCCATCCATCTCCTTCACCCATGCCATGTGGAGACAATTCAATAATGATGCATTGATAAATAAAAAGAAAAGCTTGTCACACCTCCCAGCCAATGTGGGATAAATCCCGCAAATTCCCTCTGCATAAAACTACCACTTTTGTTCTGTGCACGCACGCCATAGGGCAAGTTTGGATTGGTATGAAGATTTTTTGTTTCTCCCTGTGTAGAACATCACCTCCAAACTCTGACATTGTTGCCCCTTGAAAATTTGAATAGCCACCATTGAAGCATATATTTTGGCAAAATTTGTCAATGTGAAAGTTCATCCATGTCAATTGATTGAGAAAATCGCATGCCTCTGGTCACACTTGAACTTCAATCTCTCTTAGGAATGTTTGGTAAGCTTCCTTTCCAACTTGAGAAGACATTTTTCCACCCTATCTCATCTCAGTGCTACCCTTAAGCTACCCAACTGATGGTTGGTTTTCAAGGGCCAAGTCACATATAGATTGTTCAATTGATATCTTCTTCCTTTAACGTAATCCTACACATGCACAATCCGGCAATAAAAATTCTCAAGGCTTCACTAAAAATGCAAACATGAAGAATTTGCATGATTTATATACTAGAGACATATTGATTAACAAATATTTATCAAAACATTAGCTCAAAATATGATAGATGAGAGGCAAAATCAAATTGAAAATTTATGTGCCAACACACACAACCCAACAGATGAGAAGGAAGGAAAAATAACTCATTAATTTAACTCCAAAAATTGTCATTATATATCATGTCCAAAAGAGTTACAAAAAATATTGTTATCAAGGACTCCAAAAATCACTAAGTGTCAAAAATGCATCATCAGAACTAACAGACATTCATCATTTTTGACATTTTACACCTCTTTATTGCTAGAGATGTACCGCCAATTATGAAAATGAGGGTTTCTGGAGAAATTCTTGAGTTTCAACAAGATTGTGAAGGTTTTTGAAAGCTTCATGTGGAATTTTTATTGTAGATCATGGCTTTTTGCGGGTAATTCTGCTAAAAAATGAATAAATATCTCATTCATTCCAGAAATAACATGTCACTTTATGGTATTCTTTAAATATTATCATTTCTTGAAAGATAAAACTCTCTTTGTTAACGTGGCCGCCATAACTTATCTTGAATTATTTTTAATTCTTGGTTCTTTATCTGCAAACTCTCTACGACATTTGCAGATCACGACACATAGGCTTTGTATTATCTGATAAGATGAAAGAAACATTTATCTACGCTCTTTTGTGCATTTGGAAATCTTGCACATTTTTTGGTTTTCTACAGTCACTTTATGAAGTGATGAAACATGTATATGAATACTTTTCTTTTTACATATTCATCTTTTTAAGCATCACTCCATGTAAGATTTTCAATATATTCATTCATGTCATTTCTATTGCAACTATTTTGAGTTTCTGGAATCTTCTTTGCTTCTCCTCTAAAACCACTTATGCATTTTGCTCCTTCATTTCATCAAACCCTTGTTATCAGGAATATAAAAGATGATGTGGCTCTTTTTCTATCGTATCTTTCGTTATGTTTGTAAGCTACATTTTTTCTTAGCTTCTCGGCCTCGTGATTTCAACTTTGTGTTACATGTAGTCCAGTTTAAGAGCACTTGTATCTTCATGAGGCTTTTGTATTATTCCAATCCATTTTGACTCTTAAATAGAACATGGTAGTTTTATTGTTTAGAAAACCCTTGCACATATCTCTTAAAAGGTTTATAATTTTTTTATAACCCTTATTGTTCCTCTTATATCTATGGCACCATGTTTGAGGTTAAAAATATCTATTCATATTTCTATGTTTTTGTTTTGTACTTTATGAGTGGGAGACTCAAAATCAACATCTTATATTGATGGTTTTCTTCTTGAATTGTATAAAATTTGTGCTTCTTTTTGTTTTGATATTGCTACTCTTTCAACGTGAAAGGACTTGTTCTTGAATTCTAACAAGTGGATCTGCTATTATTAACATAAATGTTTCTTAGAATACATTAATGTTGTCTTATTATGAAACTTCTATTTTCTGGTATTGATATTGTTGATATCTTTGTTTTGAATGAAAGACAAAGAAGTATTCCTTTCTTTGCTCTAAGTTATAGATCTTTTAAAATAATCTCATAGTACCATTTCTAATTATTAATATATATTTAAAAGAATATAGGTCTGATCATATGCATTGTGCTCTAATCATTGGAACTCTCTTCAAATATGTGATTAGAAACTATGCTTTGACCTTGTTTTTCCATTTTGTCACCCTGAGATCTACACTTCATATAGAACTCTTCAGAAAACATTGTATCTTTGATTATGTTGTTAGAATTGTGTTAAAAGTGTAATGCCTTAATCTTTGTCCTCTCACATTTACTTTTCCATTCATCATGATGTCAATTCCATCAGAAAATAGAAAACATTGTGATGGATATTTTATTGTAGTTGTTCATTGAAAATGTGACATTTATTTACCTTATGTAACCTACACACAAAATATATCCTCTCACTGAATTTTAAACAACTATCACACATTTTGAATAGAATGTGATTGATACTTATCTCTTTTGTGTGGACTATTGAGGATTGGATTGTTCATGACTATTATTAATATGGTCAATATTTTTGATGATATAAGCATCCTCTTCATTATTATAGCATCACTATTGATATTTGTGCCTTTGACTTGATATGTATTGGACCTTCTCTTGAATGTCAAAGGCATCTATTCCTGTTGATGTTAACAGTATCTCCATTCAACAAAATGATGATTAATGCTTCTATTTTTCTCATTTATTATCATTTTGATTAACCATGGTTGCCTTGCTATTTTATCCGACTTTCATATTTCAATACTTTCATTTCTATGTTTCTTTGATGCTTAGATGTCGAACTTTGATACACACACCCTTGTAGATGCATAACATGACTATTGAGCCTTTTTCTTATATCACTTCTTTAGCTATATATTCTGATGATGTATCTTCGAGATTGGAAAAACTAATGCGTCTGTTAATCAACAATATCATTTTTGCAATCACGTTCTATTAAATTTGTCCTATGCACTGAATTTCCTTATTGATGGTTCATGACTACCTTGATTAATGTTGTCCATACTTTATTGTTCTAAGCTTCTAACATTTCATATATATCTCACTCCCCTATTGTACTTGATGTCATGATAGTATATATTACTGTCACACTTGTCAAACTTATTGATGAATACCATTGCTTCATAACAGTCATACTTGTTTGAGTAGTATAGCCTTTTGATATGTGACTTGCCAATCGTTATCATGATTGTCATTACACAATTTTTAGAATTATCTTGAATTTAGTTTGCACAACATTGATTTCTTTTATCCTTGTCTCTCAATAGTATGATGGGCTCAACCCTTATGGGAGTTGTTGGGAGTATAAATTTGATAATTTATTGCCCCTCCCGTGATACAAAATCCCTCCACATAGTCCTCAAATGATTCATCACTCAAGCCCATAATAAAATCCCACAATGATAAGGATTACCAAAGTCTCCACTACATATTAAGCCTTGAATACCCCTCTAAATATACAATATATTTTATTGACCACAAAAGGAACTTTAAAATGTACTCTTATCACTATTTCGTAGAATCTCAAAAAAGGAAGTTGTGAAATAGTGAACATTTTTCTATTTCGCATGGGGCACCAAAAGGAGGTCACGATATAGAGAAGCTTTTCTATTTCACAGACATCAAAAGGAAGACATTGCAAAATGGTGATGTCACAATTTTGTCAAGACAAGAAGAGGTTTGTGAAATAATGAGACTGCAAATAAAGATTGTGGAACAAAAATATAATTATGGGCATGGAAAATGAACAATGAAGCACGAGAAGGGGTATTCACATCATTTATAGACCATTTATCCATTATATACCCCTAAAATAGCCTTGAAATACCTCTAAAAGGCCTAAACAAATTATAAAATGGTGATTAATTACATAAACTAAGGCAATTTTCAGGATTTGGAATTATTTTTTATTTAAAAGAGGGATGTCTTTTCATCTTCAAGGGATGTTTTGAAATGGTTTGAAGCTTGTTTGTATCCTTTCATTTTGTATAACAAGGGATACCAAGACCATTTGAGGGGGGAAATATCATAGAATAAGGCATCAGATCTAGCTTTTTTGTCTAAAATTATGGTATGAAAGTTGTTTTATTCTCATATCAGTCCTCTATAATTATTGATTTGAAAATCAATTGCCATCTTTAAAACTTGTGTAGAAAGGTTATTTGTCCTTAAGGCTGCCTCTAGGTCGAGCTTCACAGAATTACTGATTCTCGGCTTAAGGGATATAAGATCCACTCTAAGCAACCGGGCTATCGACACGTCATCCCATAGAGCACTACCCATAAGAATCTCTTAGAAGCTCAATAGATGCATTCCAAGCCTACGCATATGCATATGAATGGAAATCAATATATAGTGCCTATGTGAGATTATAACAATCTCAAGACTAGGGAAACTATAACAATTTCCTCTAGTCCCCTCCAGATATGGGATCCATCTCTAACTGAATATAAGATTCATTCTCTCTATGGTCTCCATATCATCAATTTGGGTGGACATATAAATGTAACAAAAATTAATGTAAATTACATGATCATATATTTAGATTTATAAAAAAAAATCCAAAAACACAAAAATGCCTATAACATACTTTCATATATCTTAATTGCACATGTATATATTTTTGATATTAATATTTCATTATTGAAAAATAATTTTATTCAATTTAAATAATTCATTATTGTAAATGATATATATATATAAGAAAAATATCATACCAAATTGTTTGACGGCTATTGCCGAATATACATCTCTATTTTTCTTATCTTCCTATCTCGTTACTTATCCTTTTTTTTCATATCCCTTTTTACCCTTCGGTGCTGGCATTAAATATGAGGGTGGGAGGGGGAGTCACGTCCCCTCCTCATCCTTGGTCGCTACCCCTTAGGGGGTGTGACTGGTCCAGTCGCACCCTCTAAGGTGCGAGTGCAGTAATTTTTTTTCTTTTTTTTGTTATGTTTTATTTTATAATATATATTATAATATGTATTATATAATATATATAAGATTATGTATTTTTATCAATATAATATTTATAATATATTATAGTATATATTATAATATATATATATATATATAAAATATTTTATATTATTAAATAATAATATTATTATTAATTTATTAATTGTGACATATATTATAATATATAAATTGATTATTAAATGTTATTAATAATTGTTTATTTATTAATATTTATTTATTTAATGATCTATGTATACTATTTATATATTTGATTAAGTACTTAATTAATAATTATATTGATCAATTGTAACTTAATATTGATATCATAATTAAATAATTATTTATTAATCTATTTAATTTTTCTTTCTTTCAGTATTATATTAATAATAAATTATATTATAATTTATAATTAATGAGCCAATTATTAATTTATTATTAATATTAAATCCTAATTGGAGGGGGGGGGGACATTACACTCAACCATTTTGTGAAACCAATCCATATTCATGATGCTTGGATAAGGGGTTTATGGATATGATTTAGAAGATGATGTAGAGGAAGATTTGAATTAAGAGTGAAAGATTTGATGATGGAAGAAATATGAACTTAGGACTAGGAGAAAGTTTAAATTTTGATTTAAAAGGGCAGGGCCTCAAGGATTTGATCTGATTGGATGATGGATTTGAGTGATTTAGAGGGCAAGGCCTCAATAATTTTGATTGACTTGATTTTTATTTTTAATTTGATTTTGACCCTCTTACCTGAGCTTCTACTTCATCTTGTAATTGTTGATTGTGAGCTACATGCACAAAAATGAATTAAATTAGAATAAATTAAAGAAAATTATAAATGGAGACATATAAATATCACACGTGAATTTATAGATGCATACCTTTTTAAGTTTTGTAATAATATGTCAATGATGCTTCATGATTTTTCTATTCTCTACCAGGTGACATTTTTATTGCAGATTTAGTGTGCCTTCCCTTCTTGTTTCCCATCTTCGTTCTTTGAAAAAACTTCAAAAAAATTACAAGATACATAAACTTGCTTCCCTTATAGAATTTTTGTTTCAATTTTTCTATTATAAAATAGAGAATTAAAACAAATTGATTGTTTTAAAAACATAAAAGAACTCATTTATTTATACCAAAACAGAAAAAAAAAAAAAAAAAATGGTCGATGGGGGTTCGAACGAACCCCCTTTACATGAAGGCCTTTGGACCCCTTCATTTGAAGGGGTGTCCATTCGAAGGCTCCAAAAATAAAAATTTTGGTGAAGGACATGAAAATTATGCCCTTCTAAGGGCTCAATCAATGGCCAAATAAGGCTATATTCTGAAATAGAAATGGCATATTGTGGTACTCTAAATGAGATTTCCAATGACTATACTTTTAGTATATATTGTGTTTATCATGACTTTCTATTTTTAGTTTTATTAAATATAGGTTGTCTGACCATTTCACAACCTCTGTGTTTGACACTTCGGGAAAAATAGAAAAACAGGGAAATTTTTTTTGAAAAATATGTATCCAATAGCTATTTGTGTTACCTTTCTATCTAAAAAATAAAAAATGAATTTCGATCTATAGAAATCAAGTTATATCGAACCGAACAAACCTATGTCTAAATTATGATTAATGTTACTTCATAACTTAATAAAATATAAAATTTTGAACCAAATTGAATGAAACCAATGACATCCCCTAGCTATTGATGTTAGAATTCTCACTTTGAAATAATTATTTCATATCAGTTTTCAAAAAAATGTTATCTTGAAACATGTGACTGTCACTCTTTAAAAATGTTGATTTTTCATATAAATCAATTTTCAAAAGAGAAGGAAAATTGGACACAAATCAATTCCAATTTTTTTAAAGAAAATATAGTTAGAAACTATAAATAAAACTCTAAAAATCACTAGTTTACATCATCTTCAAATTCTTAACGGATTTGTAGTAATATGCGTCTGAAAGTGAAGTTCTTTCTCAGAATATTCATTTTAGTGTCAAAGTTGGCCAAAAAGTAGGAACCACTTTTATGGGATCACCCGGATAGATGTACCATCCTAAAAAGTTATCACCCATAATTGGATGCTTTATTAGGACCTTTTAGACCTCATTTTGGTGATTTCAAGGTCTAAATGCCTGTTATGCTTGATCCTGGCAACCTATTCTTTTTCCCTTGCATCTTTTCATCTATCCTAACATCCCATTCAAATTATAGCCCATTCGCTAGGGTACAAAATTCCAATGGAATTCTATCCCTAAGGATTGGGACCCTAATTTGGCCCAGGGCCTGACATTGGAGTATTAGCAGGAGATTTGATTTTGTGGTTGGCCTGGATCATTTTTTAATCCTGAAATGATGGATTGAGTATAAAACCCTCTATCTCTCCTTATTTTGTATATGATAACTCTAGTCAATCATTTTTAATCAAACTATCAATATTTTCAAGAAACCAAGAGCAATTGAGAAATTACATTCAATATTTTAAGGAAAGCATCTAAGATCAAGATCTCCAAGTCTCCAATTCTTCAAGATCATTCAAGTTAAAGGAAATATTTTCTAATTAAAGAAATTTTCTCTTCCATGATGGCCACATAGAGAAATTCTCAATCAAGTAAGAAGATCCTTCCTTCCATTCACATTCTCTTTGAGCCTTCATTGTAAGCAATTATCAAGCATATATATATTCAAGATCTAAGAGTGGCATTCATAGATCTATATATTTTTGAGGGAATCCTTTATTCTACATCATATTCCAAGGTCAAATATTTGGATTTAAATAACATTCAAGCATCTTCATGGGTATGAGCAATTTCTACATCTGTCCCTGAAGGTTTATACAAGGTGAATCTAACATTTACCTTTTTACATACTTTCCTTGATCAAGGTTTTTTTTAGTGGCAATTATTCACCATTTGGAAAATATGTGCCTATCGGCAGAAGGAAATTGGTGAATAAAATGCTCCTATAGTTGTTGACCGGTTCGCCCAGATTTTATAAAATGCTCATATAGTGGTCGGATTGTTCGCCACTATTTTTGCATAATATTAGTACAGTAGTCGGGTTCTTCGCCCATATTTCTATTACGGTAGTCAGGTTCTTTGCCATGGATTAAATTGGGTGTCTTCATCGAGGATCAACATTCACCAAAGGCCCATTCTCCCAAGTAAAAATTTTATTTACACTAGGACCCAATTCACCATGCATCATACATAATCGTGTCCCGAATTCCTGCCCTATTCGCCCAGTCAATTATTTGAAAATACGTGGGTTCGCCAAATATTAGTTGTTAATCATAAGCAACTATCGGCCCCTTCACCAAAATGGATGATGGAGATTATGAGGCAAAATCTGATGGCTAATATGAAAATGATTTACTTGTAGTTGTCTATTTAAGAGATATGAGTTTCATTATTGAAACATGCCGGAGAGAAGGAGACTTCAAGAGATTTAGTTGATTCTGAGCTCACAATTGCATTTGCGATCGGTAGCAAATGACTATCGGTCCGTAGTATCTTATAATTTATTCAAGTAAAATTTTATTTGCAGCCTTAATTTGTTGGAGATGTCACAGTCAAAGTTAAACAAGAAGAGGACCATTGCAGGTGGAGATGTCCAAGAGAGCTCGAGGCCAATGAAATGCAAAAATTTATCTTCATACTTTGGCGTGGGTAGATGCGATAGTGTTGGTCAAAGTGAGGAAGGTACATCATCAGAGGAACCTGTACAATTTCAAGGTTCTCAACCTACACAGGAGTCTAATGAACAAATTGGGGAGCCTAATAAATCTGGTGATGAAGTTGCGGAACCTGATATCTCTGACAAAGATGACCTTGAAGAAGAATTTCAAGTCAACAACTAGTACCAGGATGAAGTGATCGACTTCGGTGATGATGATAGTTTAGTTAAAAGTAACACTAAAGGGAGAGGAAAATCAAAAGAAAAAACTGATCGTCAATGGGAGATGGCGAGGAGATTTAAATTTGATTGGGTAGCAAAGTATCCATTCATTGAACCCATGGACAATCCAATTGTAGGTGAGCCGCCAGTAGAATGTAGATGTATGATTTGTAGTTGGAAGTATAAAAAGGAAAAGCGGTTGCAGCTTAAACTAGACACCATAGAGAAACATATTGGTAAGGTTTACGAAACCTCAACTGTTGATGGAAAGGAAATAAAAGTGGTAAGATATAAAACAAAGGAGAAATGTCAACATAAAAGGAATGCTGAGGAATATTATTTGTTTCAAAAATTTAAGACGAATCCTGGTGAAGTTCAAGGTTCTATTAATGCTATTTTTGCAAAAGCAAGTGAAGTAGAAGATCGTGGAAAAGCTATCCAATTAAGTAATGTTTTCCATATTTTGAGCAGAGGGCGTCCAATGACAAAATATCCAGAAATGAGTGGTTTGTTACACTTTCTGAAAGTTCCTAACTATCCTGTCACTCATTGGTCAATAAACAGTGGATGGGAATTGGCAAGTTGTATTGCCCAGGTTGAAATAGAGGATGTACAGAGAAAAATAAAAGAGTCAACCTTTATTACATTGTCCTTAGACAAAGTTATAGCAATTGATAATACATCGTGGGTATGCATGCATGTTTATACTATACAGAATAATGTCCACCAACCACATCTACTCACTGTTGCAAAATTGAGGGACAATGCGACATCGGAAACTTTATTTCAATTAGTAAAGAACCAATTAATTGAATATGGAGGTATGGATGAATTGACAATAGTGAAGAAGTTGATCTGTGTTAGAGCGGATGGAGCTTCAGTAATTCAAGGTCAAAGGAATGGTCTTTGCACAAAGATGCAAGCTTCTTGTTCACCATATGTTGTTGGGATTCACTGTATGGCCCACAAGATGAATCTTGCTTTTAGAGGTGTGAAGAAGTTTCCTTTAGTAAACAAGGTTGAAGATTTAGTAAGAGAGTTGTACTCATATTTTTGTCGAAGTCCCAAATGTTTTAGGGAATTTCAGCACTTTGCTGATGGAATTACCAATGGAAACAAACTTCTTAAAGATGTTGATACCAGATGAATCTCTTTGGATGGACCAGCGCATTGAGTTTTTTCTGAATATCAATCTTTGATTGGACTGATGTACAAAAAGTGGGACAATGCAGAAAATCAGAGATGTGGCGACCTGCTTTGGAGGTTAAGCAATATAGAGACACTTTTGACTTTAGCATCTCTTCTTCCCATGCTAGAAGAAATGACGTTCATTATGAAAAAAGCCCAGCAAAGAGCCATGTATATTGCAGAATATGCTTAATTGCGTAAAATGTCATGCTAAGCGCTCGATAGTCTCTATCGAAATGACCTAAATTTATCCGATGAAAGATTTAATCACTAGCGAAAACTAACAAATTTGGACAATCCTAATAATTATTTAAAGATTGTTGAAAATGGGGATTTATGTGTTTGTGTAAGAGGATTTCAGATACCAATGTACTATAGTGCCCCAAAGAAGCAAGCTACAAGAGTTACAAGGGAAGAGTTTACCAAGATCATCGAGTCTATAGCAGGTAATGCAAGGGACATAGCCTATAAATTTTCCTCTGAAATAAGATCCCAATTCCCATATGAACAACTACTTGAGGCCATGGCAATTGTGTTTCCTCAATATTGGTCCTTAAATTCTAAGGAAGATTATCGTAATAGGCTGATGAATTTGATAAAGGAATTTTGCAAATCTATAGAATTCGATGGAGTGACAATCAATGGAATTTTAGATGAGGGTCTTCTTAGATGGAAATCAGGCACTTTTGCAAGGACTATGAGGCATCAATATCAATTAATGCATAACCCACATGATGAGGGCTCGGCAACAAGGCTTTGGATAGAACTAAAACAGAGCACAATGTTGGGTGAAGAAATTTTAGAGTTCTTCAAGCTTGTTGATCTATGTCAGACCATGATATTGGGTTCAGTGGAGGATGAGAGAGTTTTCAGTGCTTTGGGCTTCCTAAAATCAAAGCTAAGAAATAAACTAGACAAGAATTTGGAAACATGCTTGAGGGTCTACACATCTAGGTATGATGTCAATACTTTTCCTTATCAAAAAGCAATGGAAATCTGGAAGAAATGATGCAAAAGAAGAGGGTTGGGAAACACCATTAACCAATCTCCAACAGTGAGCCCGAGTGGGACAAGTACTGGTGGTGATGGGAGTCATAGAAGCGGAGGTCAGAGTGAAGAAGGCACAAATGAAAATGAAGAGAACAATGAAGAAACTAGAATACCAAAATTGGATGATGATGACAACATAGAGGTGACTTGACAAATTTAGGAATTTTTTGCTAAATTAGCAGTAGCAATCAATAGGTATTTTTTTGAACTTATTAACTACTATATCCTATCATTCAATGTTCATTTTAGAAAAGCAAGAATGTATTATGTTTCATCATTAAAATTTGAGAACAAAGAGTATTATTACTATAGAGTGTAGTTTGTAACTTTGTATCGTATCATCAATGATCATTCATATTTGAATTTGAAATTCCTGAATGAAATTTTGTATTCCGATAGCATATAATAGAGTAAATCAACTAAGAATAACTGAATAAAATAGAGTAACTCAACATACATTGAATTGGAAAACATGAAAATTAGATAGAGCACAATTTATTTTGTATTCATTTGCAATATATTACAATTTACAGTAGTTCAAAATTTAGAGCAATATTTGTAGGCCAATCCAAACATCCTCTGATGGCAGAACAATTTGGTTCATAGTATAGTCACACTCCTACAACTTTGTTCGCAATTCATATTTGGAAGTGTGACTTGACATCATTGTTGCTTCTAAAACTCCATTCAAAGTTCTCACTGGTTTGATGAAATCCATGAATGTATTTGGAGATATGTTTGTAGGAAGAAAGCGTAAATCAGTATTTATTTTGTCCTGCAACCTTATTTTGTAATTTTCTCTTCCAATGAAGTTATTTGCGTCAAATCCCTTAGGCAAACCAAGACTTTCCATATTCACTTTCCTTTGTTCCATCTTTGTGATCTTCTACTTAGCTTTTTCATCCAATTCCTGTGCTTCCCTTAGCTTCTCACATTTTTGAATGATACTTGATACCTTTATTGAGACATCAAGGTGGTTGCTAATTCCCTTGTTTGATAGATAACTATCACTCTTACTATAGAGTTGTTGCATAATATCTTTTGCTTCCTTTTCTTTCTTAACAACATCCATGTTCTGTTCAATGTTCTTATGGAGCTTCAAATAACATACTCTCATACTTTGAAGCATTTCAAACCACTCATACAAGCTATTAGACATCACCAATATTTGGCCCAAAATGTGTTCTTTTGCAATCTTCGCTAAATTATTATTAGTATTTGTTAAAGTTTGAATTGCATTATTGGCTTTCTTTAGTTCTTCTTCCATTTTTTCACAATTCTCTCTCTCTTCCACTGCTTTGTGTTCCCAATGATTGGCTTTCTTTAGTTCTTCTGCCATTTTTTCACAATTCTCTCTCTCTTCCACTACTTTGTGTTCCTAATGATTGGCTTTATCCACCTGAGACTCCAATTGCTTTTGCAATTGCCGGTTGGAGGCAGCATTACTCTCCACGGTTTTAACTAACTTTTATGAACTGACTCTTTCTTCCTCTAGTTTTTTACTAATTTCTGCCAATTTTCCCCTCAGTGCCTTCAGCTCTACCTCTACCTGCTCCTGTTCCTGCTCTGTATCTGCTGATGTAGAGTTTGATTTTTTAATCTTTTTCTGTAATTCTTTCAAACTATTGTCTAAAGCTTTCCTCTTTTATTTTTCATTGCCAATGTCTGCCTGTAACTTTTCTAGATTTCTCTCGAGCTTGGTTTTCTCTCTTTCTGCCTTTAGCAGTGCACTGTAGACCACTTGGTTTGTAGACTTTGATGCATTGATTTTGTCCACATTTTTAACTTTGGAAAAATCCATTTCAAGGGTGCTAACTTGAAATTCAGATGGATCTATCTGACTCTCTGGTGGGTTTCCATCTTTGTTTGGTGGAATAACAACCATGAACTCCATCATGTCTCTTTTTGGGTCATATGTTGGTAAAACCCTGTTGGATGCAGGTTGTTCCTCTACAGTTGCATTAAGGGCACGAGTCTGCAATGTCTTCTTTATTTCCTTATTCTTGGTTATTGTTTCTGCAAATTTATTAGAGAAATATTTGAAATGAAAATCTGGTGTTGTAGAAGGATTTGAATGGTTGAAAGGTGATGCAGAGGCAGAGCTTGCAATGCCTCTTGATCTAACTAATTCTCTTTGAGGATTTAAACTTCTAGAGGGTTTTGCTGGACTTGAATCAGCAAACAGTTCTTTAGGATCGAATGTCATTGTTAACGGTGTTATGGAAACGGAAAGCTTTTGCTTCTTGACACTATCTTCTTGTATGGGATTCTATGTAGATTCTACACTTAGTTCCCTCTTTAGAGAGGGAACTTGTTGTATAAGTTGGCCAGTCCCACTGGCACCAATGACACTAGCAAACCCAACTCCAAGGCCTGCACCTCGATCATAAGCACTTTTTTCTGTCTCAATTGTATTCTAAACACCTTCTCCTATGGGACCCAAACCACCACCTTTATAACCCATTTTTTCCACAATGATTTCCCCTTTTCCATATGCTTTATGTCGTGACTTGCTGGTTCCACTCTGAATCCCAGTCCCTGGAGTAAATGCAATTGGTGGATTATCATCATCAATGTCTGGATATTCATCCTCAGTGTCGCATGCCATGCTAGGATGCTCCAAATTCCACAATTTTCTAAACTCTATATCCTCGTCTATTTCATCTAGATCTTCACTGGTCTTTGGTTCACCAAGATCCTTTCTCATACTCCAAAAATCATCCATTTTCATTCTAGTCCATTTTCTATCCTTACAAGCTTCTGCTAAGCTCTTTCATATTTTTTTGTTTGATGGCTGAGCAACTTTTTTGTAGAAATTGTAGGATATCCTAGGCTGTATAATGCCCTGGTTTATTGTTGTCATAATTTGTGATGACAACTGTTCAGCTGAAATTTTTTCCTCACCAGAAACTTTCTCCAACTCTTTTCTAACGTCATCCCAGCTATCCTTGTTTCTCAACTTCTCTAGCAATGGTTTACTTTCATGTTGAAATAAGTTTGCAGAGTTCTTATTAGCAACAAGCATTGTTTGAATGACGTTGAGTGGATCATACTTCTAGTACCACTCTAAATCAAATTGAAAAATATCTTTAAAAAACTTTGCCACTTTGAATGCCTTTCTCTCAAATGTTAAGCCTCCAATTGAGAAAGGTAAGGAAGGGAATATGCTCTTCTTTGATTGGCCAGCAAAGAGTCTATCTATGCTCTCTAGTTGTACTACATATTCTACTACAAACACCCTATCTATCACATGCATTGGAAGTTTGTGGGGTTGCAGTTCTGACCCATAAAACCTTATTATAGTGTATTCTTCCATTAAGTACCAGTCGGCCAATTGAATTGTGCTCCCAAGTTGGATGCAATCCCTACATGAAGCAGACAACCTGGGCATTGGAGTGCTTGTTATTTTTTTGTACAATGGTGCCAAAAAGAAGTCTACAAAATTACTGTAATTACTTTTGCTATCATACATTCTTATCTGAGGTGTCCAGTTATATATTGGAAATGGAGTACCTGTCCCCCTCTGAATTTCTAGCTTGTTGTCATTGCTCATTAATATTGTAGCATTCTTGGCTAGCAGAAGATAGCACAAGTAGGTTGTGAGCCTAAATGTCTTAGAATTGCCCCTTTTAATCAATGGTAATTGTTCTTGCATCGATTGAACCACGTGTCCAATAGAATTATATCTTACTGGTTCATTAACACAATGGATATCCCAAATGAATTGAAGAATGTTGGCACCCACTTCCCTATTGTTTTCCAGTCCCAAGCAAAATGCTAGTGAGGATATAGTATCCTGAACCCATGGCACAAAAATGTTAAAATCATAAGGAGGCTTATGGTTCTCACCCAATGAAGCCTTTTCCTCTGCAACTATTAGACCCTTTATAAATGAATCTTTTGTATCTGGCAGGACCACCTCATATTGGTCTGCCAGCAATCCCAGGTCAATATGGACATTACAGTTTTGTGGGTCAAACCCTAGGTCTAGCAAACTGAGAAATTCTTCCTCGTTTATTGATAAAATTTCTTCCTAATTATTTTTATTCACAATTGCTTTTCTTTCTTCATCATAATTTTTTGCACAAAGGAAGACAATTTCTGGGCAAGGGAAAACTTCAGGTAACAGCATGTAACCCAAACCAACATCCCACGAAGCAACTTTATTGGTTTTTGCACCTACCACTGGGTTAAATTTTATAAAATCAGGCCTCTTTGGCCCAATTGCCTTACTGCACAATGCATATTTAATTGCTATAAGTCTCCTTTCACCGTCGATAATAGGATCATAAACATCGTGATACTCATCAGTGAAACCAAGGATTTCTACTAGTTTTTTGCAGTCTATTAAATTTTTCCCATCTGCTTGCCCTTGGCCTTGAGTTTTCGCTTTCACCATTGTTCTTCCGAAGAATGAAACAACACAGATTCACAAATATTTACTAACAAAATCACAGAAAACCCCAATTTAAGAGACCCCCCAATTAAGAAAACCCCAATTGTAAATTGTAATTGTAAATTGTAATTTCAAAATCAGGTTAAAGTAAATTTTTGACATTACAAAATCCCCCGGCCCCAATTTAAGAAAACCTCAATTGTAAATTGTAATTTCAAAAGCAAAATAAAGTAAATTTTTGACATTACAAAATTGGGATGCATCAGGCTAGATATCTTACTTGAAATTAAACTTTGAAATCTGGTGGATAGATTAAAGTTAGAATAGATAACTCTAAGCCCTAAGGCTCTCACAAATTATAGTCTTGAAATCTTCGGCGATGATTCAACAGTTCTTTTTAGCTCTACAACTAAGAGTAATGTTAAAAAGCCTTTGTTAAATGTAAATTGTAATGGTATATAATTAACTTTCTAAAACATACAACATGTAACATAATCTTTCTAAAACGTACCACATAATCTTTTCATTGAATTACACGTCAACGTGTCACGTTTCCGGAGTGAGTTTTCAGAAAAGCTTTTTGAAACCCATAGAACTTCTGAAATACAACTCCAACTATTCATCTCTCGTTATCCAATGATTGTCACGATTTTAAATATTAATAATTTAATACACGGTAATGTAAATGAATATTAATCATTAACTATATTCACTTAGAATAGCTTATCCATGATAAAGTTTGGAAACATTAAAATATTACATGAAACAAAAATGCAACGCAAATTTTTTATATTAGTCTTATATAATATAAACGATTGTCACGATTTTAAATATTAATAATTTAATACACAGTAATGTAAATGAGTATTAATCATTAACTATAATCACTTAGAATAGCTTATCCATGATAAAGTTTGGAAACATTAAAATATTACAAGAAATTTGCATTTGCATTTTGTATTTTATATAATAAGACCATATCTATTAATGATTCTTAAAATAAAAACAAAAAATAAAAGCAGTAGCACTTCGAATTTCTTAAAACATTTTCATATTATATTTTTCAACAATTTACAATTTATATCATTTGAAAAACTCTGGTAAGCTACTACCAGTACCACTAGAGGGAGACACGTCACACAGTAAAGGCCGAGGGACTAGAGAGTAGAGAGTAGAGGGACTAGAGAGTCGTAGACTTAGGGACTATTTGGCTAAGGCTCCCTTCCTTCTGTGTGGAAGTCTGAAGAGAGGAGAATCTCAAAGAATTTATCTAGCCACTGATAGTCCCTGGGTTCGTCCAGTAGGTACCACTTTCGAAGGAAATCCCTCCCAATTTTTTCCCACTTTCGATGATGGTTGAGCTTCTCAACATCAAGGTTCAGTAGGAATGGTTGCCTAGGAACTACTCATTCTAGAATCTTATGCAAAGCATTTGCCCAAGGAATTCCAACCCCAATTTGAGAAAATACGACAACATGCACATCATCACCGAGGTACTCTTATTTGAAAACTTTCCTCAGAAGCATAATCATATCCACCTTTTCCCCCCCTAGGTCCAACAGAGATGCCAAGAACCGAGATGAAATGTCAGTGGTGACTCTATACCTATTCTCGCTCTCCATAAATTCACGTCTGAGCACCATTCTTATAGCCTCCTTGGTGAAGGCTCCGAACTCCATAATAATAGACACCAAGATTGGGTCTGTGAGCAGGCCCAAAAAGGCCTTCTGGTCCTCCAAGGTAGTGCATCTCAAATGAATTGGAGTGTCCATTCGCAGACTATTTTCACAAATATTCTTTCACAGAGAACCTAGCACTTGCAGACTATTCTCATAAATATGCTTTCACAATCATAAATTAACGAGCATAGATCGATCTATTTATAACTCCTAATTGTAAATCATTCCCCTAAAGATCTAATTAAATCGCAAGATAAATGGTAACTATCCAAAAATCTCCAAATCTTTCATATTTAATGCAACACTGGGTGAAATTGTTATTGCCATTGGAAACAACACTTATGATAGGACATTTTCTATCTTGGGAATAATGAAGGCCAAAAGACTCACGCCACACATGTGGACATAACAATTCTTTATTATTAAAAACCCATAAAACCTGTACGTTACCAGAAGCGGAAACAAGTAGCAAAGTACATTACCAGTGAAATGGTGGCAGGAAATGAAGTTTTACCATTGATTTAAGATCATCGAACGGTCAAAAAATATTGTCCTTATATGATATGATGTTTTCATTCAAGCATTAGCTTTAAGGCATTAATCAATTGAGGTACTGAATAGTTAATATTTATATGATCATATGATGTCACACCTATCTGTTAGTGAAAATTGAAAGGCGCAATCAAAGAAACCATTAATTCACATTACTTTAACTAATGTCATGACTTATCTACTCATCACCATTAATTAATATTTCTATCTAATATTACAAACTCGTTAACATTGCTTATCAATAAAATACTTGTCTCTGCTAAATCACCTGTAAGTCTCACAAATATTAAACAGTACACTAAACCTTAGTAACATCATATATAACATCTACACTTATTCTTCCATATATATGTACCTTACTCTTACTAGCATCTGATCTTTCATACAATAGCCTCACCGAACTAATCATCTAGAATCTAGATTGAACATCTCTACACTAACACTACAATATTGTTTGAACACATAAATATGTTGACATCAATGACAACACATCTCCTAAATATGTGAAGGAACATATTTTCCCAACATAATTAAGGTGACTAGTCACAACATGTGTCTTCACCAAGAAGCTATAGACCAATTTGAAGTTCACTTTAGGTAATACCAGGCATCACACCGTTTCACTTAATTATCATGATAGATATCAATAGTACATTTGACATGAAAATTGAAATCTTAATCAAGCTTCCCTAATAACTAAGTATGTTCTCTAATAGGATTGGGGGGACCATAAATTATAATTAGTGCTTAGGTTAGACCAAGGCCTTAACAATATATTCTTAATAATACGATTAAAATTGTTAATACCTTATATTTTCACATCTTTAATAAGAAATTCTACATCAATTAAAGGGGTTTTCCCTTATGATATAGATTCCACCATATATATCTAGAGTCAAATATTACTGTTAAATAACTCGACGACTAAGAAACTTACTTAGATCATGATAAAATCACTCGGGATCTCCTTTAATCTTTCCTCAAACTCACAGTGTCACATGTCTGTTGACCGTTCGATTACAACATATCAATGGCCAAAGGTGAATTTCGGGCCTTTTGTTTGTCTTCATAATATTTACGGGAAAATCTCAATGGAATCATGACATGTGGTATGATACAAATGTGTATCATACCACGTGTCATGATTCCACCGAGATTTTCTCGTAAATATTATGAAGACAAACAAAAGGCCCGAAATTCACCTTTGGTCGTTGATTTGTTTTAAATCCAATGAATGTGTGTCGTGTGAATGGTGGAAGGTTTCTTTCGGAGGGAATTGGGTGCGTTAACGTTCCTTTAGTTAATCAATCTCCAAAATTATTCAATCACCATACCAACTATAAATGTTTTAAAACCATTCACCATGACAAATATATTAATTCAAATATTTGGAAAATAGTTTTTCCATAATTTTATAAAAATGGTATCCATTATTTAAATATTCGCCAACCAATATCAATATTTTGACACATAATTCACCATCAATATTAATAATTTTATTTTTTTTTAAATTATAGTCGCCATTTTTTTATAAAAATTGTATACACTATTAAAGGATTCGCCACCAAATATCCATATTTTGACAGATAATTCACCATCACTATTAAAAATTTTCCCCCCAAAACACATGTGATTCGCCACAATTTTATACTTTTTGGGAAGGGGGGGTTCCTTAAAGTTATCCTTGTCCTTGATGCAATTTATTTCAATTTTCAAGGTTTATTCCTAAATAGGGGTTTTGAACAAGGAAAACCCCTTTAGACAACCATTTCCTCATTTTTATATCTACAAGAATAGGTTATAGATCTGTCAGTTGAAATCTAAAAAGATTAGACACAGTTAGAGGATCCCAAAAAAATGCAACCAAAATCACCAGGTCCAAAACACCATTGGTGTTCTATCCCAAGTACATGTCAATTTCTCACCCTATCCCTTATATTTTTAACTCATATTTCACACACATTAGATATGTGCTCTAGTTTTTTTTTTTGTACATTTTTGCTCACCGTCAGCCCATATTAGTATGTTATTTCCAATTTTTTAGTAACTTGTCTAATTAATCATCTACATTACATCATTGCATCATTTCTATTTTCATTATTACATATTTTATAGAAGGATCATCATCCCACTTAGCATTTGAGTTTCCTCTTGAACCTAGTGGGCTATCTTCCTTCTAAAATGTGTGATTCATGAAAAGGAGAAGTGATTTACCCATTTACACATTACTTCACCATTTTTCTATTGTATAATAGTAAATGATGGAAATATAGATCATTCATTTTATTTAAACCTTGTTCCACCTTTTGTATTATATTTTCAAGGATTTGGAGTTAGAAAGTCTTATGTTTTATTACTCACTAACCAACATGTCCCTTAAACACATAGCCTATTATCTTCTTAGTTATCCCAATGTCATCATGACCTGATAACCACATATATTGCAAGGATTGAGATCCCTGCTCTTTCTTCTTTTAATAGAAGTTAAGTGGAAACACTAGTCTCCCTATTGACTAAGTCGAAAGCCCCCTCAAAAATTACATGCTTCTATGTAAGGCTCAATAAATACCTATAGCTTAATATAGCCTATAAAATATGAATGTGTCAATCCTAAGGGTTCAAGATTACTGAGAAAGGGGGATGAATCAGTAATCTATATATCTGATACTTTTTAACTTCTTAAACTTCAAAGATAACATTCACAAGTTTACCAATTGATAAGCAAATGAAACTTAAACCAAATAAACATCAACCACCATAAATCATGCAAAACATAACACTAATATTTTCCCTTGGAAACCCAAAAGGGTGAAAACCATGTGTGAGATGAGACTCACAAATTTTTTACTCTTATGAAGTACACCTTGTTAGGAGCTTAACACTATTAGGAGTTTTACAAACACACTATTAGGTGTCACCTAGTTATGAGATTTACCTCTAGCCCTATTAGTAGCTTTACCCTATTAGGAGTAGCCTTGTTAGAGGACTTCAAACACTAGCTAAAGTGTCACCCTATTAAAGGATTTACATAAAAGATCTGTTAGGATCTACTTGATTAAGGGATTTAGCCTATTGTAACTGTTAGGATACAACAAGAAGACCGATCTAGTAAATGGAAACACCTTTGCATGATTAGATCCTTTGTAATGCATACAATATGTCCTTAGATAACTCTAGAATACCATGTCTTGATCACACCTCCACAATCATGATCTACACACATAAATCTTTGATTTCATGATATAAATATCACTGCTCAAGCCCTAAACATTCCACTGACTTAACACCTCATCTAACATATTAAAATTACTTTTCCAATCTTCACACCTAGAAAGATCATGCCAAAACACATATCCCAATGTAACAACCATCTTTACCTAACATGTCGACCACAGGATAGATCCAAACAATTAATTTTATTAAGAACAATCAAACATGTTTTGACCAACTCAACCTTCATCTTGATAAAATGATCTAACTCGATTAATATAATGACAACTCATCACTATAAATTATATTAGATACATCATAATAATATTTTTAATACAAATCATTCATCATAACATGATCATGGGTCGCCAATAGAAGATCTACGATTGGTAACACAAAAACATTATCATCAGTCACTAAAATGACTTGTGTATCCTCAAGACATGCTTATCGATCAACCAAATCAGTTGTGGTCATAACCATAAACTCAACATAGAACTAGAAACATAATTCTATGATCACACCACCTAAATCATCATAGATTTGATAAACCAATCAAATCACTCATTGCTAGTCACAAAGTGTTGTAGCAATTGCCCTGTCATACTTCAACCATTCATAACTTACACAAATAATAAATTGAATGGTTATGGTTATACAATTATCATCTAGATACATACCCAAGTATTCTTTAATAATCACAACCATTGGAACCACTTTCAACATGCTATTCATTCTTCTCATATAATTAGCAACACACTAAGAAGACTAGGTTAAAATATTTGATATCAATGATAAAACAATAACTGATCATCTCAATCACCAAATCTGTAGCATCATTGTACCACTATACCATCACATCATCAGTTATGCCAAAAATATCCCCCTTTGGCACAAATGGCAACCCAAACAATCATAAACTCTTCTCAATTAGATAACCTTCTCTTCTTGTGTTCTTACACTCTTCATCTTTGAATCGACTGTCATCTGTCACATCTGATTGTCCACTTATATATCATCTTCTTGACCACTTATTTTCACATCTCTTCCCCTTTGACAAAAATGCCAAGGATGCAATATTACCATAAATATTGCATCTCCTTTAGTATTTTCATCAGCGACTACTCCCCCTTAGTAGTAGCTCCTTATTACATCAATCGAACAATGATTTTCAATACAAAAGATTGGACTAATACAAAAACATCACCATAATTCTTCTCAAGTAGGGGAATGACCCCCAACTTGTCTCTTAGATATTCAAACATATCCTTTGGTAGTGGCTTGGTAAAAATGTCTACAACATGCTCCTTAGTTGGCACATACTCCAACTGTATGTCTTTCTCCTGAACTTTCTCTCTAAGAAAAAGGTACTTAATTGCAATATGCTTTGTCTTAGAGTGCATCATAGGGTTCTTGGATATGTTGATATCACTAGTGTTATCACAATAGATAATCATTGATTCGGTTAACTTTTCCTTAATTCCTTCCAATAATTGCTTCATCCAAGAAACTTGAGTGCAATTAATAGCAGTAGCTCAACATATTATGCCTCTATAGTATACTGAGAAATACAGTTCTAGTTCTTGCTTGTCCATGACATAAGTCTCTTTCCAAGAAAGACATCTCCTCCACTTGCTCTCTTCCTATCATCCACATTACCTGCACAGTTTGCATCAATGAACACACTCAAAGAAAAATCTCCTTTATGATCATACCAAAGACCATAATCTTCAATCCCTTTTAAGTATGTAAAATTTCTCTTCACATTCACCATATGGGATTCCTTTGGTTTAGACTGAAATCTTGCAACAATCCCAATTACATGTGCTATATCACATCTATCGTGAATAAAATAATACAACTTACTGATTCATGGGTCTGTACAAAATTGCACTCACCTCTTTAGAATCATCTTCCTTGGATAGCTTACAACTAGTCACCATTAGTGTTCCTACTAGTTTAGAATATTCTAACCCAAAAGTCTTAAATATTTATCTGACATACTTTGTCTGACTGATGTAGATTCCATCACTCAGCTGAGATATTTGCAATCGGACAAATAATTTGATCTCACCAAATATCAACATCTCAAATTCTATTCTCATTTCTTCTGCAAACACAATACTCATCTCATCATTTCCACCAAAAATGATGTCATCCACAAAAACTTTAGCAATCAACAATTTTTCATCTTTCTCAATCTTCAAGTAAACATTTATATCCTTACTTGTTCTAATAAATTTTATCTTGATCAGATATGAGTGAATTATCTCATACCATTCCCTTGGTGCCTTCTTCAATCCATAAAGTTCATTATGAAACTTCCACACCAAGTCCTCACCTTCAGATAGTCCAAAACCATCATGCTATTCATTGTAAACTTCCTCTTCCAAAATACCATTCAAGAATGTAGATTTGACATCCATTTGAAAAAATTTAAAGCCTTTATAAGTATGATATTGTAGAAAATTTCTTACTCCTTCAAGTCTAGCCACTGGTGCAAAAGTCTCTCCATAGTCCAAGCCTTCTTCTCATGCATATCCCTTAGCCACAAGTATTTCCTTATTCCCAAATACTTCACCATCTTCATTGAGTTTATTATTAAGAACCCACTTGGTTCCTATCACATTCTTATCAATAGTTATGGGAACTAGTATCCAAGTGTTTTTCTTCTTTATCTAATCCAATTCTTCATCCATGGCTTTAATCCATTTATTATTATTCAATGCCTCTCCTACTAACATAGGTTCATGTTCATAAATTAGATAGGTACTTTCTTTGATCTTTCTTCTAGTTTTAACACTATAATTCTTATCTCCAATAATCTTATTAGCTAAATAATTTAACTTGACATACCTTGGTATTACCAATTCAGGTCTAGGAGCCTCTTCTACTGATTGAACTAGTCCATCCTCATTGTTCTTATTTTTAGCTTCTTTCTCCCCCGGTTGAACATATACAATTCATTGACCATATCCTGATTCATTATTGTTAAAACCATCATTCTTATTTGGGAATTTATTAATCCTCGCATTTGCACTTTCTATCATCTTGTTGGTTCTCTTGTTTAGATACTTGTAAGCTTTTCTTCTTATAGAATATCCTAGGAATACTCCCTCGTCACTCTTACAATCAAATTTCCCTATATTGTCATCTCTCTTTATATAGCATCTACTCTCAAAAAATTTGAAGTATTTCAGACTAGGTTTGTAACCATGACATAACTCATATGAATTCTTATTGGTACCCTTCTTCACTTGTACCCAGTTTAATGTATAAACAACAATGCTGATAGCTTCTCTCCAAAATATTTGGTGTGCATCTCTTTGTATCATGATTGTTCTTGCAGTATCAATAATAGATCTATTCCTTCTCTCTACAATCCCATTTTGTTGAGGGGTTCAAGGTGCTAACATTTGCCTCTTAATTCTATGTTATTCACAAAATTTAGTGAATTGCAAACATGTGAACTCATCACATCTGTCAGATCTCAAGCACTTCAGACTCTTACCTGTTTCAATTTCAACACGTGCTTTGAATATGTTAAACAAATAGAATGCATCTAATTTGTCTTTTTGAAATGCAACCCACATCATCCTAGAGTAGTATTCAACAAAAAGCATAAAATACCTATCTTTGTAGTAGCTTCTTTCTCTCATAGGACCACACAAATCATTATCAATTAAATCTAGAATACCTTCAAATGAAAATGACTTACTGATAAAAATAGAACTAGTTATCTTTCCCAACTAACATTCCTTGCACATGGCATTGTCTAGTTTCACTAGTTGTGACAAACCTCTAACAATATTCATCTTACTCAGTTTGACCAAACTATCAAAGTTAACATGACAAAATCTCCTATGCCATAGCCAACTATCATCAACTTTTGGAATAAGACAATTCTTTACTGTAGTATTCACTTAGAAAAAGTTACCTTTAGTCTACATACCGGTAGCAATCAGATCACCAGATCTTCCAAGTATCCTGCAAACACCTCCTTTGAAGTCTGCAAGATAACCTTTATTATTCAAATGTGCTACACTCAAAAAATTATACCTCAGGCCTTCTACCCAGTAAACATCATCACAATTTGTTTTGTTATTTAGTGCAATAGATCCAATCCCTTTTACCAAGAAAGGAGAGTTATTACCAAACTTTACCGATCCACCATCACATTCTTCCAACTTAGTGAGCTTACTCTAGTCATCAGTCAAGTCATGTGTACATCCACTGTCTATCACCCAATCTTCACCATGATCCATGTTAGAAATCAAGTCTTTTTCATTACCTATAGGAGGATTTTACTTAACAAAAACAAATGTAAACACATCATCTTTATTATCCTTAGATTCTTCATTGGTAACTCCCTCATCTGTAGAAATAAAATAAGTCTTTTTGTTCTTGTCCTTGAATCTTTTACGCTTATCCTTCTTGTCACCATCAAGACACTTGGCAACAATGTGTCTCATCTTGTTACATGAGAAACATTTGAAAGGTATCTTACCCTTGTACTTGGTGGTTCCTCTAGGTAGCCTCCTAGAAGAGAATGCTTCCAACTCATCCTGTCTATTTTCCTCAATCAAGATAGATCATAATCATTAGAGTAACCTGAAATAGAAGAAAATTTGTGACTAACTTCCTTTTCTTTCCTTGTAGGTGTAAGAGACATAGATGCCTTGAATGTAGCTTCAACCCTTAGAATACTATTATCATAATTTCTAAGCTCAAAAGCGGTCAACTTTACAATCAATGCATCAGTAGTGATAGTTGCAGTTCCTAGAGATCTTAAATCATGAATAGAAAAAACCCTAATGGAATAAAGAGGTAACAAGGTTCTCAATACTTTACTTAACCCATCGTCTTCTTTAATAGTTCCACCAAAACTTTTGATAGCAGAAACCATTTCTTTGATTCTCTGACCATACACCTTCAACAATCCTTGTGTCACCAAATTTTCCTTTTAGGCTGTCAACCTTAGCTTTCTACACATGTTTGTCTCCACCATACACTCGCTTCAATTTCTCCCACACATCATAGGTGGTATCAAGATATTGGATATCAACAAAATATGCATCAGATAATGTACTAGCAATGGCTTCCATAGTTGTAGTACTCTCTTGTTCTTACCTTAGTTGATTTGCATTGAGAGGACTGGTTGGAATAACATACTGGTTAACAACATGATACCCATATTGCTTACTCATACCTTTTAGATAAAGTTTCATTCTACCACTCCACACCAAGTAGTTCTCCCTTGTGAACTTAGGACCTTCCTTTCCCATAATTCTCAGATCTTGACCTCAAGCTAATAAGCTTCTCCACAAAGAGGACTAGATCTCTGATACTAATTCTAAGTCTTAATGGTCCAAGATTACTAAGAGGGGGGGCGGTGAAGCAAAAATCTAGATATCTAATACTTTTTAACTTCTTAAACTTCAAAGATAACATTCACAAGTTTATCGATTGATAAGAAAATGAAACTTAAACCAAATAAATATCAACTACCATAAAACATGCAATGCATAACACATAGATTTTCCCATGAAAACCCAAAAGGGTGAAAACCATGTGTGAGTTGAGACTCACAAATTTTGTACTCTTCTGAAGTACGCCCTATTATGAGCTTAACCCTGTTATTCATAGTTTTACAAAGACATTTTTAGGTGCCACCCAATTATGGGATTTACCTCTAGCCGTATTAGGAGATTTACCCTATTAAGAGGAGCCTTGTTAGAGGACTTAAAACACTAGCTAAAGTGTCACCATGTCAAAGGATTTACATAAAAGATCTTTTAGGATCTACCTGATTAAGGGATTTAGCCTGTTGTAACTATTAGGATAAAACAAGAAGATTGATTTGGTAAATAACAACACCTTTTCTTGATTAGATCCTTTGTAATAGTAAAATTTGTCCTCAGATAACTGGATATGTGCAGGATCATGGTATGCCAAAAAGTGGCGATGTGAAAAAATAAAATTTTCACTCGTCCAAAAGCGCACAAATATATTTGTTGACTTTTTAGTAGGCCTAGGTGTTAGTCCACCTGGCCAAGCCAAAAGCCAAAGCATAGGCCTAATCAGATATCCGATATGATTGGATATCTGATTTTTGCCAATAATTTTTACTTACATAGCTCGACCGCGTTCAACATTTTTTCATTCTGAAAACATTGAATGCGGCTTGGGGCTTTCAGATATCCTATCAAATCCTATATCCAATTTTCTTAAGATCATAGGTAAGTTCATTTTTTATGTTTTTAGTGTTTTTATTGTTTTTTTATAGAAATTTGTAGTTTTTATATAAAAATTAGGGTTTAAATGATTTTTTTATTATTTTTTAAAATTGATTGTAATTATCAATTTGTGTTGTAATTGTAATCAAACATGGACCCAAATCAATCAGAAAACCCTCTTAATGATCCTGCAAACAATCCAAAACCACCTCCAAACAATCTCCCACTTTTAGAAGATGAACCAGTCTCAAACCCTCTCCATTTAGAGGATCTAATAGGAGACAATCTAAATGAACTTAGAGGAGTTCAAACCACCTATGCCAATATCCCCACATTATGCCCCATGTTTACGACATTAAACTCAATTATTAAAAACATGGAGAAACTTACAGAGCAACATAGTGTTGCACTTCTTTGGCACGATTCCATGCATGCCCAACTTGGCAATGGGCTTGACTATGATCAAGTCATGAACCTAAACATAACAAAACATGACATATGTAATCTTTTTGTGGATCCTAAAACCAGTCTAAAAGTGGATCATAAAAAAACCAAGTTGTCAATTAACTGGTGCACAAATAGTACAATACGTGACAAATTTTGGGACTGCTGGTGGATGGTTTTTCATAGACCACCTCACAACAATCTGGATGCCCCATTTTATTTTATTAAAAAATTGTATGCTGAATTTGTGCTTAGTCACAAGGTCAATTATTGGAGTATGAGACCAAACCAGGGTGTAGGTTTAGGCACTCCTTAGGACAGGCCATGGGCACACCAGGTGAAATCCCACACATATGTCCCCCCTCCCAAGATTTCACCACCTACCCTAGTGCAACATCCTGACATTATTCCTAAGGCTGGCTCATAGACTATTCAATCCATTCACACCTTGAGTGATCTACTGGTTATGCAGAGCATGAAATTGTTGCCTCCTCATCCTGATGCTTCTGGCCCTTCCACATCCTCCATGAGCTCACATGTTTGTGTGCCCCACACTTGCATTATGTGCAAGAATCTGTGCTTGGGTCCCCTGAATGATAGTGATGCATATAATTACATCTTCAAGGTGGATGATTCTACACACCACACTATAGGCACTGAAGCACCTCATGAATATGTGCATCAGGAGCATACAGAGCCATGGACTCCTACTGTTATGGTAAGGGTGAACAGTTCACTTTTTACATTGTATTTAAATTTTATCATTCGTATTTGTAGTAGAATTTTCTTATAATAATTTCCCACTTATGTTTTTTGTGTTACATTTATGTTCAATTGATGACAAAGGAGGAGAAGGCACATGTGGAGGGATCTACGCTTTCGGCCATATCATTTGGTCTTGAAACTTCCATGGTACATATGTTTTAATGTACTCATTAGTTTCCTTAAATTATTATAATAGTATATGTACATTTTTTTCTAATTTTTATGATCATCTTATTACATAATGATGCAGGTGTCACCAGTTGCCACCAAGGGGCAATGTGAGGGGGTGCAGGTGTCAGGCGTTAACAAGGGAAAGTTAATTAAGTAATTTAGTTTGTTTATGCATACATGTATACTTGTTAGTTGTGCGTACTCATTTTTAATTTACATGGTTTATTTGACAAAGAGTGGCATCTAATGATGTCGTGAGACCCTATCGTCATGATAGTGTATAGTATAAAATAGTGTATAAGGTCTTAGGAAATTTGTTTGCACATAAAATAGACCCCAAAGCCAATATTTTACACATACATTTGAATTGTAAGGGAGAATACTTGAAATTAGATAAAATAAGATGCATACCTCATGATGAAATTAATTTGGAAATACCTATTTTCTGGTGTCTGTGTGTATTTTCGGGCAATTCTGCAACTTGTTTTGGACTGGAAATGCCGAGACGAAGAAAACCCAAAAATTGTTTATCTTTCTGACAGTAGGTAGTCTTTGACCCTCATAAAAGGTCAAAGGCTACATTTTTTGTTTGAATGTCAATTTTGACCTTGTTCGCAGATCTTGGAAGTTCACCGAAAAGGGTATCCAAATCTACTCTCAGATCTGAAAGTCTGCACCTGTACCTGCAAGAAAAAGAGGGTTTTTGTTGTTTGTTTAAGGGGTTTGCCTTGGTCAAACCCCGATTTGGAATTAACCTTAATATTGAAATTTTAATGGAGAATGCTCGCAAGTAGTAGAAGTAGATCTAACAACGAAGCTATGATATTCAATAGATATGCAAATTGTATTTGAAATGTAATCAAGTATGTTAATATGAAAGCTTGAACATAACATCAACAAATGTAAATCAAACCTCCATGATTGTATGCTTGGAATCCATCTTGAGGGAAGAATGAATGGATCTTGAAGATGAAAAAAAGGATCTTGAAGGAAGATCACACCATCATGATGGCTAGATCTAGGGTTTGAATGATGAATCTTGAATGCTTGAACAAAATCCCTTCAATGGATTGAATGCTTGAATCCTTGATCTTCAATGGAGAACTTGGATGGAGAAGAGGACTTGAATGCTTGAATGGATGCTTGCTTGATCTTTCTTGATGAAATTCTTTCTTTATCTCCTTTCTTGAGAGTGCTTGGGCATGAAAACTTGATGTAGAGATCTTCTCCCAAAACTTGATCATGAGATTGCTTGGAAACTTGATGGAGAAAATGAGAGAGGAAGGCTTCCTTTTATAGTGATCTAGGGAAAAATCCTCTAGAGAGGCCACCTTGGAGAATTAAATTCCAATTATGCCTCAACCCTTTAGGAATGGACCTAAATTAAATATAATTTAAGGGTTTACCGTTTCGAAGACCAAAACAGCAGACCAGGAAGCGAAAAAACAATTATTTCTGAAACCCGACAACCAGAGATCCTGAGACCTTGAAATTTGAACCCATGGTCAAAGACAAGCTCAATCCTAACCTAGTCAAGGTCAAGGTTGACTTTGACACCTTTAGGTCAACTTTGATGAGGGAGGCTGTATATATGCCCCCCTCCTTAATATGGCAAAAACATACTATTTTGACATGTTAAGGAAAGAAAACAACAAGGATAAATCCTTCTTCAACATCAAGACAATATCCACAGACAACACCCAGTCCAAGCCAAGAAGGTCATACCTCATATGAGGCCATGGAAGGGACGAATGCAAAGAGATATCATGCAAGAAGTGAAAAAGTAACCCTTGTGAGGGATAGCACGATGTTCAATTTCCAAGGTGAGAGATTTATCAACCATGGAAACCCAATGTTAGACAATGAAATCAGTTGTGATCAAGGAAAAAGATCCTCAATGAAAACCAAAATGTTCATGTATAACTAGATATCACATAATAGATAGATACTACTTAACCAAGGAAAGAGGTGAATCCTGGAAAGACAGAAAAGAAGGAGATGGCATCCTTGCCCCCCAAGTGTACGAACAAAGATGTAAAGGGACCTATTATATCACTCACAACACTATGAAAGACAATGAGCCCCCAAGTATTAGGCTACCATTGTTTACATAATGTGGAGCTCCATAATAGGAACATGAATGTTATTTAGAGAAAATAGGATTGAAATACAACTCATTGCCACATGATATATAAATAACATTACTATCAATGAGTTGTCTAATCTTATAATGTAAAGCTTGACATTCATTAGTAGAGTGATCATGAAATCTATGATATAAACAAAAAGGAAGATTCTTCAATTGTGGACTACGTTTCTTTTTGTGTTTAGGTCTAGTAATCATCTTAGCACGAAGAAGTTTAGGCAAAAGGACTTCTTGGTCAAATTCTTTCATAATTTTATCATGTTTTGAAGTGTTATTCGAGATGTTGTTAACATTGATTTGTTGTTGAGGACTAAATCCCAATCCATAAGAATGCCCATGCCCCCAAATGTGTAAGGGCATTTGAATTCCCTGTTTATGCTTACCACATCCTTGAGCATTAAATCCTTGTTTAACTAGGAAATGATAACCAGGACCATAACAAGAAGCCATATCAAAAGGAGTCAATGGAACCTTAGTAGTCATAATATCATCCTTAGTAGATTTGACAGATTCATTGTGGGTAGAAGTAGCAACAAAGTTATTATGAAGAGGTTTAGAAGTAAAAACTCATTGTTCAAATTTTCTTTGTCGCTTCATAAAATCAAGATCATTAACCTTATATTCTCCCATAAAGGTAGGAGTAAAATCCAAGGTTCCCCAATCATCTTCCGATAGAGCATTAGCAGAAGAAGGATTATTATTAGGAATAGGAGTAGTGTGATTTTGAATATTCAGACAAGGATTAGGTGCATCATCTGCATGAAGTGTATACATCTTGTTGTTATGTATAAACTTGACTTTACGGTGAAGGGTGGAAGGAACAACATGCATCTCATGCAACCAAGGTCTACCCAAAAGAAGGTTATAATTGAGAGGTCCAGGCATAACATGAATAGGTGTATTTAGGATGACTGGTCCTACTTTGATAAGTAAGGTAATGCTTACTAAAGTGTTCTTAGCAATGTTATCAAAGCCACGTATAGGAACATTATCAGGGAAAGATCGGCGTTAATCGCTTTGAGCATGTCCATGCTACAAACATTAAGCCTAGATCCATTATCATTCAAGGTCCTACGAATGATACTTTTATTGATAGAAACAACAACCATAAGAGCATCATATCGATTTTGAACTTCTTTAGAAGGTAATTCTTTTTGAGTAAAAACAATGTCAGGAGGACCCGGGGTAGCGTGCATGAAATGTAAGAAGTTATTGATGTTCTCTTGATTAGGAGGTGGAGTAGGAAGAGTTGCTAGAGATTTTTGCAAGGCTTCATAGTAGGTAGGTGAAGTTTGAAGAAGCTCCCATAAAAAAATCTTGGTAGGAGTATTTTGCAATTGAGTTATCAAATCATACTCCTTGCTAGGAAAACGGGGTGGAGGAGGAAGAATAGGTTGAGAAGGTGGCAAAGAAGTAGAAACCACTGGATTAGGTTAAGGGTTATTCCTTGTATGATATGTGTGAGCTATCGAATCTTGATCATTAAAAGACTCCATAGGTTTACCTTTGATAGTAATGCGAGGACAACCTTTGACAGTCAACAAGGGTTTAAGATAAACCATTTTAGTTGTTTCAACACTACAAATAGATTCACAAGAAGGAAGAAAAGAGGACATCCTAGGAGGAGATGAGATAAGATCTTGATTCTCCATAGGATCATTACTAAAAGGGAGAGCATTAAGGGAATTCATATCATTCTCCACTAATGCCTCATCACTAGAAGGAATCTCAAATGGAGGTAAAGCATCTATGATATCATCTTCTTTCACTAAAATGTCTACATGAGGGGACTGTGTTTTAGAAAAAGAGTTATCATCATGTATGAATATGTCATCCTCTTGTATCAAAGTGTCTTCATGAGGAGGGGATAAATCAATGTGTTTATCCAAGGGATCATCCACAATGGTGTCATGAGGAAGAGAGTAATCAACATCCAAATCCAAAGGTTCATCCCAAATAGGAGGATTATCATCCCTACCAATAAGGTACATTGTAGGATCCCTAGAGGGGAAAGAAGGTAAATTATATTCTAAAGTAGGTTCATAGAAAAGACATATATTAGGAGAAGAATTAACATCAATCCTCAACTCATCTCCATAAAGAGAAATATGATGGAGAGATAGATTAAAGTCATCTTCTTGCTCTAATATATCCTTACAAGGAAATTCAAAAGAGGACAAAGCAACATCACACGCACTAGATAAAGTCTTTCTAGGTGTAACATCATGCAATGGTAAGGTAAGAGGAGAATGTTGTGTAATCCCAAAAGTTATAGAAGAATGTTTGGAAAATATTTGAAACAACTTGTGCAACATGATATCAAATAAAGAAATGTATAGAAAATAGATCTAGATATATCCCAATGCATTCAAATGAAACTTATAAGCATGAAAAAGGAAATCAAACACAATAGTGCATCTAATTCCACAAAAGAAAGAGTATTCATAAAATGGGTTCACCAAAATGTATAAGTGAAGGTGAACACACAAGATAATAGAAAGGGAGATCTAACACAATAGGGCATCTAAATCCACAAAATAAAGGGGTAAGTATGTCGGGTTCACCAAATTGTGTAGTATAAAATAGTTTATGCGGTCCTAGGACATTTGTTTGCACATAAAATAGACCCCAAAGCCAATATTTTACACATACATTTGAATTGTAAGGGAAAATATTTGAAATTAGATAAAATAAGATACATACCTCATGATGAAATTAATTTGGAAATACCTATTTTCTAGTGTCTGTGTGTATTTTCAAGCAATTTTGCAACCTATTTTGGACTGGAAATGCTGAGACAAAGAAAATCCATAAATCATTTATCTTTCTAACAGCAGGTAGTCTTTGACCCTCATAAAAGGTCAAAGGCTACATTATTTATTTGAAGATCGATTTTGACCTTGTTCGCAGATCTCAGAAGTTTGCCGAAAAGGGTATCCAAATCTACTCTCATATCCAAAATTATGCACCTTTACCTGCAAGAAAAAGAGGGTTTTTATTGTTTGTTTGAGGGGTTTTCCTTGGTCTTCAATGCCATCTTGAATGCTTGAACCAAATCCCTTCAATGGATTGAATGCTTGAATCCTTGATCTTCAATGGAGAACTTGGATGGAGAAGAGGACTTGAATGCTTGAATGGATGCTTGCTTGATCTTTCTTGATGAAATTCTTTCTTGATCTCCTTTCTTGAGAGTGCTTGAGCATGAAAACTTGATGTAGAGATCTTCTCCCAAAACTTGATCATGAGATTGCTTGGAAACTTGATGGAGAAAATGAGAGAGGAAGGCTTCCTTTTATAGTGATCTAGGGAACAATCCTCTAGAGGGGCCACCTTGGGGAATTAAATTCCAATTAGGCCTCAACCCTTTATGAATAGACCTAAATTAAATATAATTTAAGGTTTTACCGTTTCGAAGACCAAAACAATGGACCAGGAAGCGGAAAAACAATTATTTCTGAAACCCGACAACCGGAGATCCTGGGACCTTGAAATTTAAACCCATGGTCAAAGACAAGATCAATCCTATCCTAGTTAAGGTAAAGGTTTACTTTGACCCCTTTAGGTCAACTTTGACCTCTTTAGGTTGACTTTGACCTTAAGGGCACAAATTTTAGGGTCTCAATCAAAGTGAGAAATAGGAGGTCCCGGGGGTGCCCGAAGACCTAGAAATGATGCCAAAATAGGGTAGAGTACCAAGGAGAGGCAAAAAATCCTATGATGAACATGATGAAGTCTAGGAGGACCTATTTTTAAGTCATACCTAGAAAATAGAGCCATAGAAGAGGTAAATTAAGGAGAATCCTCAGGATCCTAACCCTAATTTCACCTAGAATGAAGGAATCAAGTGCAAAAAAGAAGTGGAAAGTGGGGAGAAATCCAGATCCAAGAAAACATCAATTTAAGGTGTTCATCATGACCCCAAACCACTTACTCAAAGGGCTAAATTCTCTTAACATGGAAGTGCTTCCATTTTAAGATGATACAGATAGAGTCATAGGCATATCCATTCGTAGTGATAGCCCCACAGTATGTATATTTCTAAAGTTATTTGTGTGTATTTTACTATTATGTATATATAATATGATCAAGTTATGATAGTATGAAGTATCTATTTGACTTTTGTAGGTCACTCCTAGTTTGAGGGAGGTAGAATGCCAATGGTTTGTATTGCTGATGACTCAGCCAACATTTCCTGAAGAAAGTTCAACACAAGTAAGTTTTAATGTTAAATCAGTTATTTTGTAAACATATATTTTCTACCAATTATTTAACATTAAATATTATAACTCATACATCAATCTCATGTTTGCAAACATATACAAGTCGGAGTCGACATTGGTGGCATTGTTCCTGCGCTACCAAGGACATATATTAGGTCTCATGTTCGCGGGAGGAGACAGAGAGGTGAGCTATATGAGAGTTCAATTTTACTTTAAATTTTATTTATTATTGTTGACTATGATTCTGAATTTTAATCTAACTTGGGGTTTCACTTTTATGTTTGAATGTAGGATCCATCAGAGCCAAAGAGTACTTCAAAGAGGCTAAATTTTGATGACCCACCACTAGACTAGGACATCCTAGAAACATTTGTAGTTGAACTTCTTATTTTGAGATGTCATATGACACATTTTGAGATGAAATATGCCACATTGTATCTAGATATGTTGACATGTAAATATGTACAAAATTATTGTTCATTTTGATATATATGAAACTTGATATTCAATCCAATTTGTTAATTGTGTGTTCATTTATTCATTGTTAGTATGTAAATATGCTTGTGTGTATGTACTCATGTGTACAATTTATGCCTTAAGTATATTCATGTATATTCAAGTACATTCTTCATAACCTAAATTCATTTTTATGGGCTATGTTCTTGACTTAAGTGAATTCATGTGGTATGCTTTATAATCTATGTGCTACATGTATGCTTCATGGCTAAAGAAAATTTATGTGTACACTTTATGTGCTATGTGTGTTCACATGTGTAATTCATCATTTAAGTGAATTCAAAATTTATGTGCTGCATTGTATTCATGTGTATCTGATGCTCTCAACCAAGCAAATCTGATGTAGAGCCCTCTACTATCCCCTCATGGAACTCAACTCAACTTGAGGATTCTACAAGCATCTTGGAATCTACTCAAGGAGATAGTCTCAACTCAAGGGTCAAATAGAGTGCTTTTACTTTAGAGAACCAACACATCTGACATTTTGAACAAGTTCACTTCCTCTAACCTCTCATCCCAACTTCTCTTGGCACCAACTCCATTCTAGGCCTCTCAGTGCACCTAGAGCCTCCATCTTGTCAAAAATTGAAATAGGTCTTCCACCTTGATTGTAACACCATATAAAATCTTAATATGGTCCATCTACTATGTTCCACCAATCTACCAGTTCTGGTCAACTCATCTTCCACCAATCCACTCCAATAGCCCTTTTAGGCTTGTAGCCTTCACCAATCATAAATCAGCCTTTTTCTCCAAAATTCTCCAAACAACTCAAGAAACTAATGGTTGATCTAGATAACCTTTTATATTCCTTAAATCCTCCCCAAGACTCAGCGTAGACTCCTTTTGGATCCGTTTAAAGGCTTACTTTTCCTCTTGACACACCAAAACGCTCGCCAACATACGCAATGGTACTTAGTGGACCTTCGAAACAATTTTGTCCAGCATGTTCACAAATGTTCTACTGAATTCATGTTCCAAATGAGGTTTTCCAAAAGGATCTAATGGCATAGTCCATTCAGTACCAGGATGAACGGTTTGGAAGAAATCCACTGGTGCAACTTTCAACTGACCCCCATAGCAAGTTTTGGCATCAAGCGAGACTGGCATGCCAAATTCAAAAAAATTTGAATCTCCCAAAACTAAGAGAGGTTATTGTAGGCCTTAGAAACATGGTCTTTTAGCATCTCACAATTTTTTGATACCTCTCACGGGGTCTGATATATGAGCCTCGAAAGATCATTGCCCAATCATGCTTAGTGCACCTTGGGGACACTTTGGTCCGGCATGGTCCAAAATGTTCTAGTGACTCAGTGGTCAAAATAGGGTTGTCACTAGCATTTACCCACCCAACTAGAGCTAATGGTGTAGTCCATTTAGTGTCAGGATGAAGGGTTTGGAAGAAACCCAGTGGTGCAACTTTCAACTAAACCTTTCTACAAGTTTTGGCATCAAGCGAGACTGACGTGCCAAATTCAAACAAATTTGAATCTCCCAGAATAGAGAGAGGTTATTGTAGGCCTTAGAAACATGGTCTTGTAGCATCTCATGGATCACTGATACCTCTCAGGAGGTCTGAGATATGACCCTCAAAAGATCACTACCCAATCATGCTTAGTGCACCTTGGGGACACTTTGGTCCGGCATGGTCTGGAATGTTCTAGTGACTCAGTGGTTGAAATGGGGTTGTCACTAGCATTTACCTGCCCAACCAGAGCTAATGGCATAGTCCATTCGGTGCTAAGATAAATGGTTTGGAAGAAACCTAGTGGTGTAACTTTTAATTGACCCTCACTGCAAGTTTTGGCATCAAGCGAGACTAGCATGCCAAATTCAAAAAAATTTAATTCTCCCAAAATGGAGAGAGGTTATTGTAGGCCTCAAAAACATGGTCCTATGGCATCTTATGTATCACTGATACCTCTCACGGGGTTCAAGATACAAGCCTCAAAAGATCACTGCCCAATCGTGCTTAGTGCACCTTGGGGACACTTTGGTCCAGCATGGTTTAGAACGTTCTAGTGACTCAGTGGTCAAAATGGGGTTGTCAATAGCATTTACCTACCCAACTAGAGCTAATAGCATAGTCCATTCGGTGCTGGGATGAACTGTTTGGAAGAAACCCAGTGGTGCAACTTTCAACTGACCCTCACTGCAAGTTTTGGCATCAAGCGAGACTAGCGTTCTAAATTCAAACAAATTTGAATCTCCTAGAATGGAGAGATGTTATTATAAGCCTTAGAAACATAGTCATGTAGCATCTCATAGATCACCAATACCTCTCATGGGGTCTGAGATATGAGCCTCAAAAGATCATTTCCAAAGCGTGCTTAGTGCACCTTGGGGACACTTTGGTTCAACATGGTTCAGAATGTTCTAGTGACTCAGTGGTTGAAATAGGGTTGTCACTAGCATTTACCTACCCAACTGGAGCTAATGGCACAATCCCTTTGATGTCGGGATGAATGGTTTGGAAGAAACCCAGTGGTGCAACTTTCAACTGACCCTCACTGCAAGTTTTGGCATCAACCGAGACTCATGTGCCAAATTCAAACAAATTTGATTCTCCCAGAATGGAGAGAGGTTATTGTAGGCCTTAGAAACATGGTCCTATGGCATCTTATGGATTGCTGATACCTCTCATAGGGTCTGAGATACAAGCCTCAAAAGATCATTTCCCAATCATGCTTAGTGCACCTTGGGGACACTTTGGTCCAGCATGGTTTAGAACATTCTAGTGACTCAGTGGTTGAAATGGGGTTGTCACTAGAGTTTACCCACCCAACTAGAGCTAATAGCATAGTCCATTTGGTGTTGGGATGAACGGTTTGGAAGAAACCCAATTGTGCAACTTTCAACTGACCCTCACTGCAAGTTTTGGCATCAAGCGAGACTGGCGTGCCAAATTTAAACAAATTTGAATCTTCCAAAATGGAGAGAGGTTATTTTAGGCCTCAAAAACATAGTCATGTAGCATCTTACAGATCACCAATACCTCTCACAGGGTCTGAGATATGAGCCTCGAAAGATCATTTCCCAATCATGCTTAGTGCACCTTGGGGACACTTTGGTTCGGCATGGTCCGGAACGTTCTAGTGACTCAGTGGTCAAAATAGGGTTGTCACTAGAATTTACTCACCCAACTAGAGCTAATGGCATAGTCCCTTTAGTGTCGGGATGAACGGTTTGGAAAAAACCCAGTGGTGCAACTTTCAACTGACCCTCACTGCAAGTTTTGGCATCAAGCGAGACTCGCATGCCAAATTCAAAAAAATTCAAATCTCCCAGAATGGAGAGAGGTTATTCTAGGTTTCAGAAATGTGGTCTTGTAGCATCTCATAGATTTTCAATACCTCTCACAGGGTACAAGATATGAGCCTCAAAAGATCACTGCCCAATCGTGCTTAGTGCACCTTGGGGACACTTTGGTCTGACATGGTCTGGAACATTCTAGTGACTCAGTGGTTGAAATGGGGTTGTCACTTGTGTTTACCCACCCAACCAAAGCTAATGGTGTAGTCCATTCAATGTCGAGACAAATAGTTTGGAAGAAACCCACTGGTGCAACTTTCAACTGACCCTCACTGCAAGTTTTGGCATCAAGCGAGACTGGCGTGCCAAATTCAAAAAAAATTGAATCTCCCAGAATGAAGAGAGGTTATTGTAGGCCTCAGAAATGAAGTCTTGTAGCATCTCACATATTGTTGATACCTCTCACGAGGTCTGAGATATGAGCCTAGAAAGATCATTGTCCAATCATGCTTAGTGCACCTTGGGGACACTTTGGTCCGGCATGGTCCGGAACATTCTAGTGACTCATTGGTCAAAAAAGGGTTGTCACTAGCATTTACCCACCCAACTAGAGCTAATGGCATATTCCATTTAGTGCTAGGATGAATGGTTTGAAAGAAACCCAGTGGTGCAACTTTCAACTAACCCTCACTCCAAGTTTTGGCATCAAGCGAGATTGGCGTGCCAAATTCAAAAAAATTCAAATCTCCCAAAATGGAGAGAGTTTATTGTAGGCCTCAAAAACATAGTCCTGTAGCATCTCACAGATCACTGATACCTCTCATGGGGTCTGATATACGAGCCTCAAAAGATCACTTCCCAATCATGCTTAGTGCACCTTGGGGACACTTTGGTCTGGCATGGTCTGGAACGTTCTAGTGACTCAGTGGTCAAAATGGGGTTGTCACTAGCGTTTACTCATCCAACTGGAGCTAATGACACACTCCATTTGGTGTTGGTAAGAATGGTTTGGAAGAAACCTAGTGGTGCAACTTTCAACTGACCCTCACTGCAAGTTTTGGCATCAAGTGAGACTGGCATGCCAAATTCAAACAAATTTGAATCTCCCAGAACAAAGAGAGGTTATTGTAGGCCTCAGAAAAGTGGTCCTATTTAATCTCAAATATTGTCAATACCTCTCACAGGGTATGAGATACAAGCCTCGAAAGATCGCTACCCAATTGTGCATAGTGCACCTTGGGGACACTTTGGTCCAACATGGTCTAGAATGTTCTAGTGACTCAGTGGTCAAAATGGGGTTGTCACTAGCTATTACCAACCAAACCAGAGCTAATGGCATAGTCCATTTAGTGCCAAGATGCAATCTTTGAACACTATCCCTTCACCTCATGGAATCACCATTTTACTTTGGACACATTTGACCAATATTGACTCAATGACTCCAACTATTACATCATTTGATGATACAAATGTACATGAAATTAAGACAATACAAATGTAAGGATACAAAATGAAGATGATACAAATTATATAAGATACAACATTCATAGTAAGGAAACACATTTTTTGCACTTTACATGGCATTAAGACGATACAAATGTGGGCTCTTAATATTTGCAAATCAACCCCATGGGCCCTTTTATATTTCAAATTTTGCATCAAATTTTTTTATATGCAAAATTTGGCATCTAAATATGCAAATTACATTTGATTGTTGTTTTTATATACAAAAGTTGGCATCTAACTCTGCACATTACATTCGATTGTTATTTTTATATACAAAATTTGGCATCTAACTATGCACATTACATTCGATTGTTGTTTTTATATACAAAATTTGGCATCTAAATATCCAAATTACACAACTATATATAAAAAATAAGTGTCATTTCTACTCCTAAAGTGTATTAGTTTAACACATGGTACTCGATAACATCTACATTCCAATCCCTGCATTCAGAAGGCAGAAGAAAAGTTAATAGAGAATATAAGAAGTTTATATAGGTTGAGAAAAAATTTATAAACATGTATAAGTAACTAAACGAACTAAAGAACATGACTAGACAGTGCATAGTGAAGTTTACTGTCATAAAAGATGGGCTAATCAAATGCACACCTCGATCTTCTATATCTATCATATATGTATCCAACTACATTTACAATCTACATACAAAACCAAGTTTATTGGCTCAAACAAATAAAGCAAAAAACTATAATTAATTTATTGAACGTAATCGTAATAAACATGGAAAACCTTGCAACTTGAGTTGAACTTACCTACTGAAGTGTGCCTAAGGGTCATCTCTCTACTTGAGGGTATTCAATATTGCTTCATGATCAGTAGTACTAATAGTCCAAAGTTCCTTTGTCTTTGGTTTTCCTTCATGTTTCAACAACTTAACATTGGCTTCTATAACAAGGTGTGAATACATGAGAATGGTTTTGTGCTTCTCATAGTCTTCAAACACAGGAATGCCATTATTTCTAATCATATATGTGTGCAACCATGTGCCCACAACAACATGTGACCCTGTTGGATATGTTAACATATCATCATTTGTCGTTGGTTGTGCAAGTTTTTGCTTTCCTCGTACACAATGTGCTAACCAATAATCTGATCTCTCACCATTCCCTTGTGGTGCAACCAATGCAAAAACATGTCTTGATTCTAGAACATCTGAAATATGGTCGTAGTCAAGTGAAAAATCCATGTCATCATTTATTACAAAGACTGTGAGAGATAAATGAATAAGATAATGTGGAACCCATGCATCAACCCACTCACTTGACTCACACTGATCCCAATCACACTGAAGACAACTCGGACAATAACAAGCCAACTCTCATGTCCAAATGGTCCATGTACTAGCATCTGAGCTTCAAAATGAATGCATTTTTGAAGAATCTTTCATAGTTTGACAATCCAACCTATCTCCCATTGTGCCCAACTCAACCAGCCAAATGAATCTGTGCACTGTTGAATCAAGAGTCCCCCCCTGTGACAATGTTGAAGTACACTAATCAACAATAGAATGAGCATCAATTATTTCTGCACCTAAAATCCTCAGTTGCTCCTTAACTAGAGCTCTCTTTACGCATGCACCTATTTCATCATGCTCCCCTTTTCCATGACAGGCATCAAAAAAACTCCAAATATGAGGTACACCTATCTCTACATGAATTCTACATAACCAATAAAATATACGAGCATTTTTTAATTGACCTATGCAGTTATCTGACCAAATGAGATGTCTATCCATAGCAATATTATTTTCACTCACCCACTCAAAATAATTCTCAAAGCAATGTTGGACAAACTCAGATGAGTGTAATCTATCATCGCTCATATAAAAATGGTACTCTCTGATTATCTTTCGATCATCTTCTGTACTATCAAGGGAATGTCTATATGTTATGTGCACAAAAATAGAAACCTGAATAGAATTGTAATATTGAGCTTGCAACTCATTTTGGGGCTGCAATGTATAGTTCTCTGCAAATTCAACAACCAATATAATAGTGCCAATCGGGAAAGTGTCCTTACACATCCTGAATTGTTGATCCAACCACTGAGACCTGTGACTATGCCTTGCATACTTCTAAAAAAGATTCTTCCTGAAATCTGAAATAAAATCAGCTACATTGCATTCTTTTGTAACCAACTCACATCTAGAATCTTCACCTCCACTTTTTAATGTATATTTAACGGTTTCATATACCTTTTTGTGGACAATTGTCTTTCCAAAATCATGTTCGTAGCCCTCATGAAAACATTCAACAAACTTCACTAGCCCACCACACTCTAAGAACTTGTCATTTAAGCTATCTTTTCTATAAAAGAAACATCCATCATCTCTAGGACATAAAAAATGATCTAGCAAGTCTCTTGATGATTTTGGAAGAGCACTTGCACCACACTCCTCCAACATTTCACTAGTATGCAAAGTAGAATGAAGGAATCGTAACAATTCATGATGCCTTGAAAACTCCACATGATATTTGCAACAGTATTTTGAATCTTAAGAGGCACACAAAACAAAGGCTTGAGGGCTTCAAAAGTTGTTTGTGATATTTGCAATGTTGGATGTGTCTCACAAAACTTTTTGAACAACATTGTTTGACTCACCTCCAAATAATGTTTGGGATGTGAGGTGTGGTCTCGAATGCCAATTCTCAACTTCAAGACATCCTTCACATTTGGTGACACTCTTGAGTTAGATTGCCAAAATAGTTGAATTTGATCCTTCATAGCATTGGTAAGCTTCTTATCACAACATGAAAGTCACCCACCATAAGCCCATGCATCATTTTGAAGAGGATCATCAAGTATTTCTCTTCTTGCAAGTGCTCTATCCAAAGTTTTATGATTTAGATTCAAGTCAACACAAGTTTGTCTCATCAAACGAGCCTTTCTCAAATGATGACTTACTAAGGAGGTTGTAATAACTCTCCTAGCTGCTCTCTTATCTTTTTCCTTGGTATTCTTCCCAATGGAATTGAGAGCACCAAAAATATTTCTCACAATAATAGCATTCCTCTCCTTTTTCTTGTTCACACTAATCTTCAATTTGACTAGTATATGTCTCATCTTCTGTATTTTTAACAATTGCACAAACATTTGACATTTCTCAACCAACGTCTTGTGGCTAAAAAATTGATCAAAATTTTTTGAAACCCACAACTGAACAGTTCTTTCTAATCTCTTGCCATCGAAATTCCTCATTATGTTCTCATCAATTTCAAGTAACCATTTAGTTTTTCTTGAAGGTCTCAATTTTGAAGTTTGTCTTTCTTCCTCCCAAGGGACTTCATTTCTCATATAATTTGGAGATGTGTTACGTTGATTTGGTTCTTGTGTACCATTATCATTGTCAATTCCTTCATATTCAATTAGTGTATTGTCATTGACAATGTCCACATTCCAATCTCCACATCTACATGTTCATTTTCAAAACCTACATTTTCATCTTCAATCCCTACATTCTTATTTTCAATATTATTGTCATAAATCATTTCAAATTCATTTTCTTCACTTGAAACCACATTCAAAGGTGGGTCTATGCTGACATATTCATTAATATTTAACATACCTTGTCTCTTGTTCTGATGGGCAACCCTATCCATTCCTCTATACACTTCAATCTCTTCATTTGTGAGTTTCCTCTTCTGTTTATGCTTTCGACAACTACTACTCCCCATAGTGAGACCAAAAAGGTGATGCAAAAACCTTTGGTAATAGAGAAAATGCAACCAACAAGTGCAAAAAGTAGATTTTTGTCTTCTCTAAAGACAAAACGTGATTCGCTACAACTTGAGTCTCGTGAATCTACAGAAAAACATGCCTCTCTAGAGGGACCTAGAGAATATAGTTTTTACTTTTCACCGGTAAATAGAATCGGATATCTGAAAATATCACATATATGATATTATCAGATATCCGAACTCCCACCAAAATTATGCCAAAATCTCTCTCTCTCTCTCTCTCTCTCTCTCTCTCTCTCTCTCTCTCTCTCCCCATCCCTTCTCTCTCTCTCTCTCCTACTCTCTCCCCTTCCCCTTATCTCTCTCTCTCTCTCTCTCTCTCTCTCTCTCTCTCTCTCTCTCTCTCTCTCTCTCATGCAGGAGCACCCAATGAGGCAAACAATGAAGGAAGAAGGCCTCCATGAAGGTATTGAGTTGATTTCATACGCCAAGTGCCTAGAAGGATCAGAGGATCCTTAGTATGTAATAAAAATCCTATTTTGTAAGCCTAGTGGCCTAGGGTGCACTATAAACCCTATGGTTAACTATGGTCCAAGGGGCTTGTTGACACTAAAAATTTCAGGTCCTAAAGGAATGAAACATCAGGGAAGTATAGTATAAATGTTTCATATTTTATAATTTTCCTATGATAAAAAATTAAAAAAGAATAAAAGGCATGTATGTTTGTTATTTTCTATTTTCATGTATTAGGTTGTTAATTGTTTTATTTTAATTTATTTAATGCATATTCATTTTGAAAATAAATAATTATTCTAAAAAATAAAATAAGTTAAGTAAAAAGGTGGCGAGAGGGAGTTGAAACCTCAACCTCTCAAGCCGACCTTTTTTCACTTAATATCTACCCTCCTACCCCCTAACCAGTTAATCTATTTGTTTTCTTCAAGAGGATTAGGAGGAGATATTTATTTATTTTTGTTTTCATGTGCAGGTGAGAAGTTAATACATCTTTTACACATGGAGTAATTTCTTCCCTAATCACTTTTTCAAGTCAATGTGAATTATTATTTTCTCATGAGCTATTTATTTTCTAATTTTAGGAAAAAGAATGGGGAGAGGGAGTTGAACACTCGACCTCTCGACCCATCCCTTTTCCTACCTAACTACCCGACTCTACCCCCTACCAATTACTCTATGTTATTCCTTGAGAGTGTAGGTGTAAATAAAGGTATAAGTAAAAGATAATCTTATTTCCTTTGAAATAAATTATTAAAATGAATATTTTGTGTATGAGATAGAAATTTCATGTTTTGTGATCTCTAATAATTTTTTTAATCTTAATTTATGTTTTACTCGTAGAAGCCCTAAAGTAAAAATATATATGATAAAGTAAATATATAATTTGATGAATATTATTATGTCTAGGGTTTTGAGAAATTTTTGATGTAAATTTTTAGTGTTCATATCCCTAAATATAGTTTAGTATTTTTCACCCTATTGTATTCTCTACATAAATAATTTTATTTTAAAGGGTGAAACAGTTTAGGTGAATTACATTATTATTGTAATGAATTGATTTTTCACTTTCTTGTTTAGGGTTTATGTTTAATAATACTTTATTTCTAAAATCCTAAATTGATTCTATATGGTTTACATTACAAGTATTATTAGTATTAGGGTTGTTATTGAGTGTGCATTTTCCCTATGCTAAAATTATTTAAATAAAAAATGTAATAGGATAAATGCCACTTTCTAAGGATAAATTGTAAATCCTTTAACAACCCTAATGTTTTAATATTTCAATATTACAATGCTTATAGATATATTTTAAAAATATAAATATAAATGCATTATGTTTTATTTTAAAAAAATAAAAACAAAATTCTCAACATAATGTCATTTTATTTATTATTTTTGAATATTGTCTCATTAATGTAATTCTTTATTATTTAATAAATAATGTGACTTCTTATGTTTTTGATAATTAAAGTGGGTAGCTTATAATTATTATTTTACACTTTATTTATCAAATGTACATACTTGAGTTATATTATAATTTTATCAAATTTATTAATTACTAATTAATAAATAAATAATAATAATTGTTATGAAAACCTTATATATACAATGATTTTTTTTATTAATACTATCTAATATTAGGTGTTTTGTGCAGGAACTTAAACAGTGGATTATTAAGGCACGGAGCACCTAAAAAAGAATAAGTTTAATTATACGGGAAATATTCCTAAGAACCATTATTATGGTTTATTATGTATTTTAGGGTTAGTTGCTAGGATTAGGTCCTGTGAAAGGGCATGTATTTTCATAGGGAACCATTGAGAAATATATTTATATTAGTTCATATTGTAAAAAAATAAAAACAATCAATATCACGACAAGAAACTGGGAAAACTCTCCCGAATTACAGATCTGAATATAATGTCTTAATTCTCAAGTGCAAATATTAGATAAGTGTTTATGCCTCAAAGTTAATATAGTTTATTATTTTCAATTAGTTTTATGGATTACTCTGTGAAGGGTATCCTATTGTGTTTTCTATCTGATGCATTTATTTATGATAAGTTTATATAGTTTGAATATCAGTAACATGGTCTGAGAACCTGTTATTGTTCCTTTGGGCTCTTAAGTTGGATTAAAAACCATAGGATGAATTCTATAAGTTGTTTTAAATTTATGTTTCAATTGAAAACCTGTAGGTTCTCTATTTCCAATTTGGTATCACGCACTGGTCTATCTTTTCATTTGTGATGGTCATTTTGTTCTTTCTATAATTTGCATATATATCTGCTATCTTTTTCATAAAGCATTCAATTAGGTTTAGCATTATTTTCAAACCTTAGTTTAGATTTCAAGTTATCTGACAATTAGGATATTAGGTTTATTTTCCTCCAAAGGATTGTTAACCCCTTTGGAAGGATTTTATTTTGTTGTGCACATATTTGTGCAGTTAGAAAGTATATTTGATTCAAGCCTACCAACCTTGGCTAAATCAAGCCAGAATTACAGAGGCACTTGTTTGTGCCTGTCAATTGGCCTCAAAATGGTCCAACATTTTTTAGCACCAAAAAAATGGTGACTCTGCTGGGGAACACTATCAATTAGGGATAGTTTCAGAATCTCTGGTTATTATTACAGAGACTCTACTGGGATACAGGACTCAGAGCAATTATATTTTTCCTCACAGAAAGTGAGATGGTGACTCTAAAACTCAATTTCAAGCAAAGCCTATGTTAGGGAGAAGATCTCTAAAGAACAAGTGATTCATCAAATTGGAACCAAACAATGAAGAAAGGATTACAGAAAGTGACAATGATTGGTTTAAAATTTTTTCTAATCCATTGTATAACATGGATAACGATCGAGAGAACATTAATGATCACTATGACAATCAAAACAGTGGGGGAAGAAGGAATAAAAGTGATCAGGAAGATCAAATTCGAGATAAAGAATGTGACTTGCATGATTTGCAGGGACCACCTGTGCAATGGAAATGTTTATAGTTTTTTCAACAGCGGTGAACACAATTACTCCTAGTATGGTGGAGGTTCACAACAGCAGAGAAATAATGATCATTTTGATTATAATTTTCATAATTTTGAGCAAACTTATAATGAAAATCATTATGACAATATGCAAGGTGGTATAAATACTAATAAAAGATATTTACATGCTTAGGATGGATATTACATAGAAAATGACTTTACCTTGCAGCCAAGTGATTCTAATAAAAAAACTTATTTTAATCAAGGTGAATATTTGCAAAGAGAAGGTGAATATCTTAATAAGAATGTTCAAAAGAGTGAACATGGCTAGCACGTAAAAAATAAAGGTGAAAATAATTATTGTGTACCATCTCAGGAAAAAACACAATATGGGCACTATGTATGTAACCAACCAAAAAGATATATTTATGGTTGGGGCAATGAAAATACACAAAGCATAGAAGAAATGCTCAGAAAAAACATGCAAAGTAATTTCCAGCATCATGATAACCTGTGTAAGAAGAACAATCAGTAGTATGTTAATAGTTACAGAGTAAATAGTAAGTTTGGATATATTAACAATCAGCAATATGAAGATTTGCGTGAGCATCAAAATGATAGTTATCATGTGTAGCATAGGGAGGATTATAACATGGGAAGTAATACCATGTATCACCATGATTTCGATAAATTGCAGCCATGTAACAATTATGATGGAGTGCGTGCACAAAATCTAGACACACATCATCCATGTAAACAGCAGTATGGTCCTCGTGATATGCCCTATGGATATATTGAAATGCAGCAAATACAAAATGAATATGCCCAACCCCATGACAATAACAAAAAATGTGAGCAGCATATTAATAATTTGTTAGACAAAGACAATTCTGCACAACATCACGCTATTGAGAAATTTGGAGCCTTGCATAAGCAGGCAAGAATGCATGCGCAAATCCAAGCTACACAAAGCCTGAATGGATATTAGGCATGTGATGCGAAACAGATGTGGCTACAAAGCCAGCTTGAGGAGAATGAGAATAAATACTATAGAGGAGTTATTCACGCAAACCATGGTAAAATAGAGCAAGTTAGTAATAAGATTTGTGAATAGACAGATAAAGGTAATAAATATGTGCACGAAGGTGAGAATATTCTAAATAAAAAATTTGATAATGAACAACAAGTTGGAGTCCATCAACAGCAGCAGCATTTGGATTTTGGAGAAACAAATTTGTAGCAGTACCTAATAAAAAATAAATAATATAATGGTGGTTTTTATAAATAATATAACAATATATATCAAAGTGCGTAGAAAGATGAATATGATAATAAATCTTTTGAAATGCCAAATGCATATAATGATAAAGAGCGGCTAGAAGACATTTATCATTTTGCGCAAAATAAGAACTATCTTAGGCAAATACACAACATGAATAATTCTGATCTATATAAACAGGCTGGAAAAAATATCAATGAGCAGCTAAATCATATTTATTCTCTTACGAAGAGAAAGAATATGCACAACAAAACATGCCAAATGCACACTATGATAAAAATATTTATAAATGGTCAAATGGTGGTAGATTTGCGCAAGGTAGGGAGGAGTGTTTTAAAAATAATAGTCAACAAACATGCTATATACAGCAGCATGAAGGTTCACGTGAACAATAGGTAAATATTGGAGCTAACAAATTTGAGCAGCCAAGAGATATTAAGTATCTCACACAAGAGGAGAAATGCCATGAAGGGAGAATGCACTCAAATAGTGGTGTAGATTTCAATGATTTACATCACTAGCAATCCAGAGGTTTGCATGAGCAGCCTTGTGCAAACTGAGGGCTGGGCAAAGATGGTAGAAAATTGGAGAATATTCATGCATAGCAGCATATCCATGATTGTAAGTATAATGTACAGGGTTTAAAGAAGGTGACCATCATGTTACAAATGATTATGATGAACAGCATAATGAGATCCATCAAAGGAGGTTCACGCAGCAATCTACAGGCTGGCGTGAGCAGCCTCATAACCATGTGCAAGACATTGATGATACGCAGCATCAAGACATGGACAAACAAAGGTATAATGTGTAGCCATGTGTGGATAGTTTATATTACCCTAAATTACATGAGGATACAGAGGAGAATATTCAAAATGGAAAATATGATATGTTCTTAAATCACTTGCCACAAGACAAAGAACCACATGGCCATCTTGAAGAGGAATTCTGGAATGCACAGCAAATTGGGAACTCATGTGACTTGCCAAATATGGGAGCGTATTGCAATGAGGATAAAGGTTTGCAGTGCAGAAAATTGAAACAACTTGCGCAGGTAAAAGGATTATATAAAAGAAATATTCTAAATAAAAATTATAATAGTAAATCTAATGGATTGCCAAATACACATAATGTGTATACTAGAGATAAGAAGTTGCACCATGAGATCTTCACACAGCCCCCGTATTGTTCTGCGCCAAATTATCAAACACATCAGCAAAGTGGTAAAATACATTATCAAAATATTAGTCTCCACAGTAAAAAATGTGACCACCACGTTGAGGAAGATGAAAAAAGATATGCCTATGGTAAAAATAATAATGAATTACATTATAACAAACATCCAGATTCACATGTGCATAAAGGGCAGAATGAAAATAATTATTATGAAAGAAGGATTTACGCAAATAACAATTATGTGCAGCGTGATGAGGAGTATGGTGAAAATATTAAAACCAAAGGTAGATATATGTGTAATAATATCCACCAATACAGGCATAATGAAAATGATTTTGATAATAAAATATTCACTTCAATTTTGAAAACATAAATAAAGATGTTTATTCACGTCAAGATAATTATTTTTATAACGGAAACATTAGTGCGGGAGAAAATAAAGTACATAATCAATATATTGAAGGAGAAAATAAATATAATCATGATCGGAATATTGGAGAATATGTAGGAAACCGTGTACAAAGCTAGGGTGGTGCACAGGTTTTTAATACTTATACGGATGATTTAAGCAATGAATGCTTGCAGTAGAGTGGAGATTACACAAAGGGAAGAGGAGAAAATTATCATATTAATGCACAGCCTAATAAAGGAAGAAATGGCATGTACACAAAGAAGGAAGATGATAATAATTTACGTGAGCAGCCAAATGAGCCTCATCAACTTGTGCAAAAGGGGGATGAATCATGCATGTCTCCCTTGAACGCATTCATTATTTTAGAACGGTATGATAATGAAAATGTGATGAGTTTGTTTATGAGGATGATGGATATTTTCTGTGAAATACCTTCTGATATCAGGCCAAATTTTTTAAACAAAATATACAGTTTAGGAGTAACTCGTGAGCAGATAAAGCTCATTCCTAAAATTGTATACGATGATTTAATGGAAGAAAATGAATGCATTGAGAAATCTATAGAGAGCCCTAATGAAATTTTATATGAAGAAGAAAATCGTGAACGGATTGAGGAAACATATACACCGGATCAGATTTGTGTGGAAACAAGTGAAAATCATGATCAAGAGGAAAACCTTCTCAATACAGAACAAATTTCAGACTATGAAGAGGATATCCCACAGTCAAAAAATGTGTCACATGGTGAACAAATTTATTACATTGGGAATTATGAGGATTGGCATGAAAATTATGTTCAGTGGATTTCAAGAAGGCATAAAATATTATACGACCAAAATAAAGTTTTCGACAGAGGTAAGGTTACCTACTCAGGTAAGTATTTCTTTTAGAAATCAATTCTTCTAATTATATTTTCTCTATAAGCTTTTTTTTTATATTTGATTTTTTCAGCATGAGAATTATTATTTTGGAGAGATAACTGAGTTTGTTTTCCTTTCGATTTAATTCCTTATATTTTGGTTTATTTATTTATCATTGTTTTATATCGTTAATACTTTATGTTTAGTGGTCTGCTTCTCCAGAGAACGTTGGATTCTCGCTCTGTCCAGGTATGGACCCACGTCCCCAATAAGAGCCACTGTTGACACTAAAAATTTCAGGTCCTAAAAGAACGAAACGTCAAGGAAGTATAGTATGCATGTTTCATATTTTATAATTTTCCTATGATAAAAAATTAAAAAAGAATAAAAGGCATGTATGTTTTCTATTTTCTATTTTCATGTATTAGGTTGTTAATTGTTTTATTTTAATTTATTTAATGCATATTCATTTTGAAAATAAATAATTATTCTAAAAAATAAAATAAGTTAAGTAAAAAGGCAGTGAGAAGGAGTTGAACCCTCGACCTCTCAAGCTGACCTTTTTTCCTACCTATCTACCCTCCTACCCCCTAACCAATTAATCTACTTGTTTTCTTTGAGAGGATTAGGAGGAGATATTTATTTATTTTTGTTTTCATGTGCAGGTGAGAAGTTAATACATCTTTTACACAGGGAGTAATTTCTTCCCTAATCACTTTTTCAAGTCAATGTGAATTATTATTTTCTCATGAGCTATTTATTTTCTAATTTTAGGAAAAAGAATGGGGAGAGGGAGTTGAACACTCGACCTCTCAACCCATCCCTTTTCCTACCTAACTACCTGACTCTACCCCCTACCAGTTACTCTATGTTATTCCTTGAGAGTGTAGGTGTAAATAAAGGTATAAGTAAAAGATAATCTTATTTCCTTTGAAATAAATTATAAAAATGAATATTTTGTGTATGAGATAGAAATTTCATGTTTTGTGATCTCTAATAATTTTTTTAATCTTAATTTATGTTTTACTCGTAGAAGCCCTAAAGTAAAAATATATATGATAAAGTAAATATATAATTTGATGAATATTATTATGTCTAGGGTTTTGAGAAATTTTTGATGTAAATTTTTAGTGTTCATATCCCTAAATATAGTTTAGTATTTTTCACCCTATTGTATTCTCTACATAAATAATTTTATTTTAAAGGGTGAAACAGTTTAGGTGAATTACATTATTATTGTAATGAATTGATTTTTCACTTTCTTGTTTAGGGTTTATGTTTAATAATACTTTATTTCTAAAATCCTAAATTGATTCTATATGGTTTACATTACAAGTATTATTAGTATTAGGGTTGTTATTGAGTGTACATTTTCCCTATGTTAAAATTATTTAAATAAAAAAAGTAATAGGATAAATGCCACTTTCTAAGGATAAATTGTAAATCCTTTAACCCTAATGTTTCAATATTTCAATATTACAGTGCATTATAGATATATTTTAAAAATATAAATATAAATGCATTATGTTTTATTTTAGAAAAATAAAAATAAAATTCTTAACATAATATCATTTTATTTATTATTTTTGAATATTGTCTCATTAATGTAATTCTTTATGATTTAATAAATAATGTGACTTCTATGTTTTTTATAAATAAAGTGGGTAGCTTATAATTATTATTTTACACTTTATTTATCAAATGGACATACTTGAGTTATATTATAATTTTATCAAATTTATTAATTATTAATTAATAAATAAATAATAATAATTGTTATGAAAACCTTATATATATAATGATTATTTTTATTAATACTATCTAATATTAGGTGTTTTGTGCAAGAACTTAACCATTGGATTATTAATGCACGGAGCACCTAAAAAGGAATAAGTTTAATTATACGGGAAATATTCCTAAGAAGCATTATTATGGTTTATTATGTATTTTAGGGTTAGTTGCTAGGATTAGGTCCTATGAAAGGGCATGTATTTTCATGGGGAACCATTGGGAAATATATTTATATTAGTTCATATTGTAAAAAATAAAAACAATCAATATCACAGTAAGAAATTGGGAAAACTCTCCCGAATTACAAATCTAAATATAATGTCCTAATTCTCAAGTGCAAATATTAGATAAGTGTTTATGCCTTAAAGTTAATGTTCAGGCTTAGAATTGTTACCTTACATCAGGCATTAAGGCTAACAACAATTCTATCCCGACAATGGAAACCTCTCCTAGCTATGGGTAGACTATAAATGAAGAGGAATCTCCGGATTCTAGGCCGGTTCTTATAAAATATGGAATATCACTTTCCTGATCTGCAAATTGTTGGGAAAAGGGAAAAGAATACTATAACTAAAAAGATAGGGTGATACACCAATGAATAATTCAGACTTCTCAAAAAGATGAATTTCAATCCTGACTCATAAACGAATACTTTAACAATCTGAATCTTTGTTCAACATATAGGTTAACAAACTCATGCTATCAAGGTTCTACCACAAACAGCTTGGAGAATTAACAACATACATTTCTCATGCAAGGCCTAGGGGCAGCTAATTTTTTTGAGAAGGAACAGAATTTCACTCACTTCCTTCAAATAATAACTAATTTAACACTTGCTAGAAAAGATGAAATAGGATTCGATATTGAAAAAAAACAAGTACACGAAATGGGAGTCAAATAATCTGGTTCATTTCTTCAAAAATCTGAGAAGATGATTACAAAAATGGCCTTCAAAGCACCTTGGAATGATATGTTCACTAAAATGCCCTCTCTCCAAAATCTGGAACCCCTAAAACTGACAATCTGACTCAGCTATATAGCCCTCCAAACCCTAATCCAGAAAACCAATTACCTAGAAATTAGCCCCCCTAAAAAAACTCAACTTTTAACTATAAAATAGCCTTCTTAAACTCACACCAAATCCTCCCCTAAAATACCCCCTAATTATTGGCCTTTTAATAAGGATAAAATCCTTTTACAATATGTGCCAATAATTAATCAAAAAAAACTATCTCCTAATATTGGTATTTTTTAAATATATCCTATTAAGACCAATACCAATATATATTACAAGATAAAAATTGAGTAAACTCAATTTATTAAAAACGCAGCCCACCAATAATCAAACCTAAATTCTAAAATCTCTAAGGCCAATTTTTACAAAAGTTAAACCAATGCCAAAATGACCCTTCGAATACAAATTATATCCTTAGCATATGCAAGCTGGAAACTCCAAATTCGATGCTGAAGCTGGTTGTCCACGTACACTGTCAAATTAATGGCATTTATTTCCCTCTGCCAGTGGACTTGAAATTTCATTTTCTTTTGGCACATTCTCAGTCTTTGATCCATTTGAGTCTTCTTTGTTGTTGCATTCGAAAATCTAGGGAAACTGATTGTTAACCCTAGCTTTATAGCCGCTATCTGCAAGAACTTCCTTTGTATCTTTTCTTCTCTGAGCTTGGTATCTTGGATATTTAACTCACAGTTTTATTGATAGTCGGTTGTCAACCATTTATCAAACAGGCTATGAATCTATTGAAACTCGGACTTTGCACTAGTGAATCCGGCCTTTTGAATGTTTAACCATGAGATGTGAGATTCTGGAACTCGGCTTTGATCGAAAGAAACTGTGAATAGCACTTAGCTTTTATTTGCTAATCACGAGATTAAATTTGGACTTGGGTCATTGTTTGCAACTTTGAACATGAGATATGTATATTTTCTTGTTCTTATGCTTGGTGACTATTACTCTCAGCTTTATCGAAAGTCAACTATCAAACATGACTTGTTTTATTCAAAAATTTAGTTCCTACCAATCTGAAACTTGGGTTGTGAAAAGCTCAAGATGGGCTTTGCTTGACCAATGATTAACTCAAACTCGAGCTTCTACTAGTACTTGTCTATTTGTTTAGTCCTATACTCGATTTCCTCAAGGCTATAAATTCAGCCATTGACTGTTCAACATAGCATTACTCCAAGCATTATGATGAACATGAGCTTGAACTAAAGCTTCTTGGCTTTCACTGGCAGTTTGACTTGTCTTGACTCGGAACTTGAGATTTATCAATGCTTTGAGATAAGTAAACCTTTCCACTATTGTTATTTGCTTTAGCTTGTACATATTGGCTCCTCAAGGCCGAACTTATTCCTCTTTCCATTATGCAATAAACTTAGGCTTTTCTTTACTGTTGAAAAGATGAAATGTCAAGAGTTTCCTTTACATGTACATGCTATGACATATCTTTGAAAGCCTACTTTATTTGTACCTTTCATTGCCTTTTTTTGGTACTCACTATGATCATTTGATATGAAACATCTCTACACTTCCTTTTCTTTTTTCATGAATCAAACTATTGATTATTGAAGTTGATTTCGTAAAACTTTGGACCTCTTCCTTGTTGTTTAACTCGAGTTCTTAAAGCTGAGAACTCGGCTTTTGTAACTGACACTTATCATGCTGAAGCTGTAACAATGAGCTTTATTTTGAATCAACATTCAAAACATAACCTTGCTTTTTCCAAAAACTAAGTTTACTGTCCCTTCACTGCTAGAGTATTGCTTGATTATGGCTATGACTGGTTTTTACATTAAAACTCACGAGCCAAGATTCTGCAGAAGTTTTTTTTTTTTTCCTTTGCAATGTACCCGGTATGAAGGCCCGAGTTCAACTCATAGCTTTTGACTGTGCTTATTATAAACTCATGCTGTTTGAAACATTTGAAATGCTTGGTTGTACATAGGTTGAATAGTCTTTACTTGTTGAATCTGAAACTTCTCTTACTATTTTTTGGAAAATAATAAATGTGACTGGAACCCACTTTCTTTTGGCTATAGCATTCACTATTGTATTATGAATATCAGTACACCAAATATCATTTTCTCACTATTCTTGTGTCATTTCATTATTGTTGATGTGTCTCCTAAAACAAACTTCAAAAAGCTCAATGATATAGTTCTTTCAAAACAACGTCACTGTGATATTACCAGTCATTTTATTTCAGCGTAATACATTGATCCTCCATACTCAGTAGCTGTTAGTATATTTCATTTCACCATTCAATAAATAAAACAGGCATGTTAGCATCTGGTATTTTACTTTGGCCATTCCTGCCTGTAGTCAATAATGAATCAGCACAATACAGCTCATATCCATTTATCCATTTTATTTCACATTGAGTATGAACTCTGTTCTTGCCAGCACAGGCACAAATTGTATCATTTTAACACTCTTGACAGCAAGAATCACAATTAATGATTGTATACTATTTGATACTCTGTTGTAGATCCATGATTTCAGATATGACAAGTTTATCACATAAATTTTCCTTTTAGCAATGAAATATGTTTATGGGGTTCGAGCATGGGCTTGTGACACCCATAAACAGATTTGATTTATATGTTCTTGTACTTATTTTTTTTTAAACATCTTCTGAACATATGAACAATATCTAAACATAATACTGCTTTTGTGAGGACCATGATGAAAAGTATATTGAATCTCTGTTGATTCTCGACTATGAAAAATACCAATCTGTTTTGAACAATGCATATCTCTATTAAGCTTAAAACATCAAAAATAACACTTTATGTTAGTGAACATGACCCAGTGGTCAATTTTGGGCATCCATCAGACCACTAGTGTGTTCACTAACATAAAGTTACACAGCTGTCTTTAAACATTGCTTTTCAGTCTATGTACATGCTCATTTTTCTATTGCATTGAATATCATAAATATATGCAGCCATGAAAGAATTGATTGTTTGTATGATGTTTACGTTCTCTGCATTGCTTAGATCCAGTAGGATCTAACAAACTCTTAGCCATGATGCAGGACAACTCCTAAAAACATAAGACCCAAACAGATGCAGACTCAAGAAAGAGACCCAGAGGACTAGGACCAGACACGACAACCAACTCCAGATATGCAAACAACTTCAAGGCAATGCAGAAGACTCACTCATACCCCTATCTCTTCTTTCTATTTTGCACTGTGTACTCTGTTTATTGATAAGAAATATGAAGTATGAAAGAAATTTTTTTTAAATTACATTCAGTATGAATGCACAATGTAATGATCAATTATGAATTTAGAACTTTTTGAAAAATGGTCAATACTTAGAGTACAAATGAAAATCTGATATGAATGCAATAACAAAATGGTGATTGACATAACCTAAAAAGCACTGTTTAAATGAAAGCACCAGAATGCACCCCTTACTATTTGTATATTATTTTGCATGATGAAAAATATGGTAACAGTTAATATAGTTTATTATTTTCAATTAGTTTTACGGATTACTCTGTGAAGGGTATCCTCTTGTGTTTTCTATCTGATGCATTTATTTATGATAAGTTTATATAGTTTGAATATCAGTAACATGGTCTAAAAACCTGTTATTGTTCCTTTGGGCTCTTAAGTTGGGTTAAAAACCATAGGATGAATTTTATAAGTTGTTTTAAATTTATGTTTCAATTGAAAACCTGTAGGTTGATGGTCTCGCTTTACAAGAGTAAGTTATCTTAAAACCATCTCCGTCTATACGTAGGATTGATATAATTGACTCTATTTCCAATTTGGTATCAGGCACTGGTCTATCTTTTCATTTGTGATGGTCATTTTTTTCTTTTTTTAATTTGCATATATATCTGCTATCTTTTTCATAAAGCATTCGATTAGGTTTAGCATTATTTTCAAACCTTAGTTTAGATTTCAAGTTATTTGACAATTAGGATATTAGGTTTATTTTCCTCCAAAGGATTGTTAACCCCTTTGGAAGGATTTTATTTTGTTGTGCATGTATTTGTGCAGTTAGAAAGCAATTTGATTTAGGCCTACCAACCTTGGCTAAATCAAGCCAGAATTACAGAGGCACTTGTTTGTACCTGTCAATTAGCCTCAAAACGGTCCAGCATTTTTGAGCACCAACAGGGCTTAGATTGGGTAAAGATAGGTTAGTTAAGGTTGAGTTAGTGCTTTTAGAGAAATTCAACCTTTGTTAGGTCCCTAGAAGACAAAGGGAACCATTTTGTTCATTAAGACAAAAGTTGTCAACAATAATGTTGCAACTTCTCAATGTTACTGAGGATAGTTTTTAAAAATCTTGTATCCAATATTCACAACCCCACACAAATTAGTTGGAATAGTTTTTTTTGGATACAGATTGATCAAAAATTGGGCATTGCATGGTTTTTGAGATTTTGAGAAAGAAAAACATCAAAATTTAATAAGAAAACTGCATTTTCTTATAAAAATGACTGGTGTTTGCATTCTTACAAACCCGTACAGGCTGGAATTCAAAATCTAATGGTAGGGAAGGTTTATAATCCCTCTTAGATTTTGTTTGAGACAAATTAGAGACTCTGAGGTTGAGCACGGAGGGAGAAACAGGTTGTTGATCACTCAAAATTGTGTTTGTACCCTAGTTGAGGAATTATGTGTTTTTTCCTCTCTTCCTCACAAATGAATCATTGAAAGACTCTACAAATTAGTGGGAAGGGAGTTTGGAGGATGTACAATAGGACTCTCATAGTTTCAAAATGGGAGGATGTAGTTGGAGGGAATTTGAATTGAGAAAAGGCCAGACATTTGAAATGTGACTGGCCCTGCTATAGTTGTAGGCCCCATAACTTACGCCTGGAGTTGAATTGAATCCTAAAACTTGGGATTCATGCTATTTTAATAAGCCTTAAAAGGTTCCCAATTCTGCCCCTAAGAAATCCATGGTTTTGTTAGGTGCCCCTTCATTAAGCACCATATTTAGGCATGTGTGAATATTGAAGTCCAGGGATCTAGGTGAGGATCCAACCATTTCCATTTTGATAGAGTGGATTTTTCATGTATTATGTTTGATAAATCCAATAGTAGTTGGGTCTTCTTTGGGACATGTACGTCTGTCTTCACAAAGATAGTTTGGAGGCCTAGAAGGGCATGGGTACAATAGATAAATCTATGTGCCAAGGGTCTTACTGATCAAATTGAGGGGCTGGATAGACTCTGTAGTTATCAATAGAGTTTATAAAATAGATCCATACTTGGTTTAGATCCCAAAGTCTTAGATTTGTCAGTGTTGACATAAATCAGGACAGTTTAGAATACTTGGATCTAGAGGGTCAATTCAGACCTTGGGGCTACATTTGATGGGCAAAATCTTGGAGTGAAGTTGTGGGGTTGGTTATGGAAAGGTAATAGTGTACTGAGGAAATACAACTAAGGTGAGAGGTTTGACTGAGGCACTCCATAAAAGAAGGGAGTAGTTGCTTGTTAGGAACAAGGTCACTCTTGAGGGGATACAAGTGGTATTTGATTGAACCTCTACATTAATTGGTATTAGAGCAAGAAATATCCTATGGTAGAGGATTGAGAACCATGTCAAAAGTAGATGGAGATGAGATCCCAACAAGGATAGTGAACATAGAACTTACAAGGATTGTGAAGGAGAAAATGGCAACAAATAAGGTACTATTGGAAAGAATTACAAATCTAGAAGGAAAGGTTAATAAGAGGGGTAGTGGAGACTCTGATGTGAATGAAGGAGGGAGTGAAGAAGAACCCCTTGAGTAGGAAGAGGAAGAGGCTCCTGCAAATTAGAGACTACTCTTGAAGACCTTGAATTCCATGGAGAGAAGGATGATGGATGCCAAACTAGATCTTCCCATGTATAGTGGGAAGATGGACCCTGATGCAGCAATGGATTGGGTTGATGCTCTCACAAGTTTCTTTGACTATGAAGATATCCCTTAGAATCAGAGGGTAAAGATTGCCAAGTCAAAGTTGAAAGGACCTACACTCACATGGTGGAATTTCACTCAAAATGAAATGGTGAAGAATGGAAAAAGACAAATAACTACTTGGAAGAGGATGGTAGCCTTGATCAGAGAGGCATACATCCCTAAAGATTATGAAGTTCAACTTCATAATAAGAGGATGATTTTGAGGTAGAAAGAACTAGATGTCTCAAGTTACACTTAAGAGTTTCAGAGGATGGTCGTGAAATCCAAGACACCAGAGCCTGAATGTGAAAACCTTGCAAGGTACATGTAAGGACTGAGGATTACAATCCAAGATGAACTCAGTTTGAGTAGCCCTAACACAATACAGAAATACTATCAATTAGCATTGAAGGTTGAGGAAAAACTCAAGAGGAAATAGGAACAAGGTGGTAGAGGAAGAGGACAAAGAGATTTTGGAAACCGAGGCAGAGGCATGTCTAGTGGGAGAGGACAAGTTCCCAAGGACTATGGAGAATCAAGCCATGAACATAATCAAGGAGAGGGAAAATCTAGGGGATCCTTTAGGGGAAGGAGATCAAACTCTAGAGGAAGATTTGGGGGAAGAGGCATGGATGTCATCAAATGCTTTAGGTGTCATCAGCCCAGGTACTTAGCATCAAAGTGTCCTGAAAAGGGAAACAAAAATGGTGAAAGGAGAGCCAATTTAGTGAGGGATGAAGACACCTGCAACGTACACTCACATGAATCCTTCATAGCACCTGAATAAGGAGAGTCACTCATGATGAGAAGGACTTTAATCAAGGCACCTAGTGCACCAGAGCCACCCCAAAGAAAGACACTTTTCAAAACTACATGTAAAGTGGGAAACAAGGTATGTAGAGTGGTTATTGATTCTGGTTCTACTGATAATTTGGTCTCTCTTAAAGCAGATGAGAATTTGAAACTAGAAAGTATTATGCACCCCACACCCTACAAGGTGTCATGGCTCACAAAAGGACAACATACTGTCATTGAAGAGAAAGCATGGATAGAGTTTCAGATTGGGAAGTACAAAGATAAAGTACTTTGTGACATAGTACCTATAGATGCATGTCACTTGCTCTTGGGGAGGCCATGGCAATATGACTTGGAGGCACACCATGATGGGAGGAAGAACACCTACTCCATAAGACACCAAGGTAAGAACGTAACTTTTCTACCCATTCCTGATGATGGTGAGGAGCAAAAAGATTCCAAGTTCTTGTTTGTAGCAGAAAAAGAATTTTTAAAGGTGTTGAAAGAGGAAGATACTCCTTGTTATGCATTGATTATATTACCAAAACAAGAAGAGGGGAAGGTATTGAAGGTGAAAGAGGAACCCAGGAGAGTAGGTCCTAAGGAGGTAGAAGATTTTCTAGAAATGTATAAAGAAATTGTAACCAAGGAGTTACCAAATACCTTACCCCCAATCAGAGAGATTAGCCATAACATTGATCTAATTCGTAGAGCAACACTTCCAAACAAGACAGCCTATAAACTCACACCCCAACAAAATGAAGAGATGTCCAAGAAAATTGAAGAACTTTTGGAGAAGGGTTTGATTACCAAAAGTTTGAGCCCATGTGTTGTCCCTACCCTATTAGCACCTAAGAAAGAAGGGACTTAGAGGTTGTGTAAAAATTCTAGAGACATTAATAGAATCATTGTTAGGTATAGGTTCCCTATGCCTAGAATTGAAGACCTACTGGACCATCTAGGGGGTGCAAGGTACTATTCAAAGGTGGATTTAAAGAGCAGGTACCACCAAATCAGAATAAGGGTTGGAGATGAATGAAAGACATCATTTAAAACTAATGAAGGGTTGTATGAATGGAGGGTAATTCCTTTTGGGTTATCCAACACCCCTAGCACATTCATGAGAGCAAGACTAAGGATGAACATTTGAAACATCTGAATTTGGTCCTTAAAAGATTGCAAGAGGAAAAGCTCCTGATAAACTTGGATAAGTGTGTTTTTATGCAGGAGGAATTGGTGTATCTGGGTTTTGTAGTTTCAGGTGGAAGCATAAAGATTGATCTAAAAAAGGTGGAAGCATCTTGAATTGGCCCTCTCTAAGGACCATGACAAAGGTTAGAAGTTTCCACGGTTTGGCTTCTTTTTACAGGAAGTTCATAAGGGGATTCGGTCAGATTTGTGCACCAATTTTGGATACAATCAAAGAGGGGTAGAAATGCAAGTTTGTGTGGACCAAGGAGGCTGAGGAGGCTTTTCAAAGTCTAAAACAAAAATTAGCAAAGTGGCCTATACTGGATTTTCCATATTTTCAAAATATTTTTGTTATTGAATGTGATGCATCCAATGTGGCCATAGGGGCTATTTTAAGCCAAGAGGGAAGACCCATTGCATTTTTTAGTGAAAAGATGAATGAGGCTAAGAGGAAGTACTCCTCTTATGATCTTGAGATGTACACTTTAGTACAAGCCTTGAAGAAATGGAGGCACTACCTCCTTCCAAAGGAGTTTATTATTTTTACCAACAACCAAGCACTCAGTTTTTTGAATAGCCAGGAGAAGTTGAGTCACAAACACATGAATTGGGTTGAATCAATCCAAGCATACGCATTTTCAATCAAGCACAAGAATGGATTTTATAACAAGGTGGTTGATGCTTTGAGTAGGAGGGTCATGACAGTGCAAGAAGTAAAGTTGCAAAGTATAGGTATTGATTCCTTGAAAGGTATGTATGAAAATGATGAAGATTTGCATGAGATTTATAAGGTTTGTTCTAATTTTTCTAAATCATATCATGTTGAATATGTTGATTACTTGATCCAAGATGGTTTTTTGTTTAAAGGACATCATCTATGCATTCCTAGGTGCTCTATGAGAGGCAACATAGTAAAAGAGAAGCATTGTGGAAGTATGAGTGGCCATTTTGGGCTGGATAAAACTCTTGAACATGTAAGAAGACATTATTTTTGGCCTAAAATGCAAGGGGATGTAAGGAAGTTCATTGAAAAATGCACCATTTTTCAAAAGGCCAAGGGCACTTCCACCAATGCTAGTTTGTACCAACCATTACCCATACCTACAAGACCATGTGAAAGTTGTAGTATGGATTTTTTAATGGGACTGCCTAGGACTCAAAAAGGTTTTAATAGCATATTTTTTGTGGTAGATAGGCTCAAAAAGATTGCCCATTTCATGCCATGTAAAAGTACAAGTGATGCAACCTATGTGGAAAATCTATTTTTCAAAGAAATAGTGAGGATACATGGGCTTCCTCAAACCATTGTATCTGAAAGGGATGTGAAATTCATTGGACACTTTTGGAAAACCTTATGGAAAAGGTTGGGACCAAATTTGAACTTTAATTCAGCCTATCATCGCCAAAGGGATGGGAAAACTGAAGTTGTCAATAGATCTTTGGGCAATCTATTGAGATGCTTGACAAAGAAATATGGGGACAAGTGGGATAATGTTCTTCTACAAGCTGAATTTTCCTTTAATGATTATGTGAATAGAAGTACAGGTAAGAGCCCATTTCAGATTATGTATGGTCATAATCCAAGAGGCATATTGGAGTTGAGGGATCTTCCTGAAGATGGGAAAGTGAGTGCTCATGGACAGTAGTTTGCTGACAGGATGAAATAAATCCATGATCAAGTAAGGTTGGCATTGTAAAAAAGTTCACAAAAGTATAAGGAGAATGATGATAAGAAGAGGAGGGATGTGCAATTTTAGGTAGGAGATTTGGTATGGGCATATTTGAGAAAGGAGAGGCTACCTAAGGGCAGACATAAAAAACTTCTCATGAAGAAAGTGGGCCCTTGCAAGATTTTGAAGAAGCATGGGTTGAATGCCTATGAAATTTCTTTTCTATCTCACCTTGGTGTTTCTCCTATCTTCAATATCTGTGATCTAACACCATATAAAGGCCATTTTGATGCAGGTTCAGAAATCCATGTTGATGAACTACAGGCAGATATTGTAGGTATTCCTTCCCATGCACCCAAGAAACCAAAGAAGATCATTGATACAAGGGTCATCAAAAGGACCAAGAACAATGTGTACAAGAAATACCTTGTGAACTGGTTTTCACAATCAGAAGAAGACACCACTTGGATGGATGAGGTAGCTCTACAGTAGCATGGTACTTCATTGGAACAACTTATCTCAAGTGGAATTGAGATCAATCCACCCAGGGAGTATGGTGCAGGAGCACCCAATGAGGAAAAAAATGAAGGAAGAAGGCCTCCATGAAGGTATTGAGTTGATTTCATAGGCCAAGTTCCTAGAAGGATTAGAGGATCCTTAGTATGTAATAACAGTCCTATTTTGTAAGCCTAGTGGCCTAGGGTGCACTATAAACCCTATAATTAACTATGGTCCAAGGGGCTTAGATTGGGTAAAGATAGGTTAGTTAAGGTTGAGTTAGTGCTTTTAGGGAAATTCAACCTTTCTTAGGTCCCTAGAAGACATAGGGAACCATTTGTTCATTAAGACAAAAGTTGTCAACAATAATGTTGCAACTTCTCAATGTTGCTGAGGACAATTTTTAAAAATCTTGTATCCAATGTTCACAACCCCTCACAAATCGGTTGGAACAATTTGTTTTGGATACAAATTGATCAAAAATCAGGCATTTCATGGTTGTTGAGAGTTTCAAAAAGAAAAACATCAAAATTTAATAAGAAAATTGCATTTTCCAATAAAAATGACTGGTGTTTGCATTCTTACAAACCCGTACAGGCTAGAATTCAAAATCTGATGGTAAGGAAGGTTTCTAATCCCTCTTATCTTTCATTTGAGACTGATTAGAGCCTCTGAAGTTGAGCATGGAGGGAGAAACGGGCTATTGAACACTCAAAACTGCGTGTGTGCCCTAGTTGAGGAATTTTGCATTCTTTCCTCCATTCCTCCCAAATGAATCATTGAAAGACTCTTCAAATTAGTGGGAAGGGAGTTTGGAAGATGTACAATAGGATTCTCATAGTTTTGAAATGGGAGGATGCAGTTGGAGGGAATTTGAATTGAGAAAAGGCCAGGCATCTGAAATGTGACTAGCCCTACTATAGTTGCAGACCCCATAACTTATGCCTGGAGTCGAATTGAATCCTGAAACTTGGGATTCAGGATATTTTAATAAACGTTAAAAGGTTCCCAATGCTTCCCCCAAGAAATCCATGGTTTTGTTAGGTGCCCCTTCATTAAGCACCATATTTAGGCCTGTGTGAATATTGAAGTCCGAGGATCTAGGTGAGGATCTAGCCATTGCCATTTTGGTAGAGCGGTTGTTTCATGGATTATGTTTGAGAAATCCAATATTAGTTGGGTCTTCTTTGGGACAGGTCGGACTGTCTTCACAAAGATAGTTTGGAGGCCCAAAAGGGCATGGGTACAATAGTGAAATATGTGTGCCAAGGGTTTGACTAATCAAATTGAGGGGCTGGATAGACTCTATAGTTATCAATAGAGTTTATAAAATAGATCCACACTTGGTTTGGATCCCAAAGTCTCATATTTGTGGGTGTTAACACAAATTAGGATAGTTTGGAATACCTATATCTAGAGGGTCAATTCAGACCTTGGGGCTGCATTGGATGGGTGAAATCTTGGAGTGAAGTTGTGGGGTTAGTTATGGAAAGGTAACAATGTACTAAGGAAATACAACTAAGGTGAGAGGTTTGACTAAGGAACTCCATAAAAGAAGGGAGTAGTTGCTTGTTAGGAACAAGGTCACTCTTGAGGGGATACAAATGGTATTTGATCGAACCTCTACATCTCTCTCTCTCTCTCTCTCTCTCTCTCTCATAATAATATTTAATAAGTTAATATTATACTATTATACAATAGAGAAATAAATAATAATATAATACATGCTATTATAAAAATTTATATTATAATACTAATGCTCTGCAATGAAACCCTAAAGTTGATGCCGCCATAAGTGTGAAGAAGGATTTGTCCGTTAGTTTGCATTTGTCAAGAGTGTTTTTGTGTTGAACGAAGGAAGATCGTGGGATTGAAGATGATGAAAAAGGGCAAGCTTCAGTCAAAATCTTTTAAGGAGGTCGTTAAGACAGGTAAATATTCTAGTTTTGAGTTCCCATTTCTAAATGCTATGCTATTATTATTTAATATTAATATTTTAAAAAAAAATTGTAATACATAACTTAAAATTAAAAAAAATACTCAACTGAATTAATATTAACATAAAAAAAATACAAATTAATATGTAACTTGAAATTGGAAAAACTAGTCCAAATGAAATTTTGAATTAGGCGGGAAGTTTCAGATATCCGATTAGGCTTGGTATTTGCCTTGGGCAATGCCAAACGTGAATGGTCAACCCATTAGGTGTGTTTTATAGATTATTTTTTATATCAAGACTTCGATCATGTAGCTAATGACTATTTTTTCACCCGAAATTGATGAAACGAAAAGGGTTTCTTAAAGACATTATCATCTTTCCATCAATATAATTGCTGTCAAATTTCAAGTTTAGTAAGTAATTATTACTTATTTTTCAATCAAGTTATCTTTAAAGTCGTAATTGACATACTAATTGAAAAATAACTATAACTTTCAAACCATTTAACTTTTTTGAAATCTAAAACATGCGTTACATTCTATGCTTCGGCTACTATAAGAAAAAAAAGTTTTCAATACAGTGTAAAGTTTAGAATTAGTTAAGGTGGTCAGACATGAGAGTTTTTTTACTCTAAAAAATTTGTAGCATAAAATTCATAATTAATTATTTATTTGGCAAAAAATTACCAAAAAATATGTGTCACATCCGGGCATGAGTCTACTACTTATATCTAGAATCTTGGAAAAATATATCATCATTTGATTGTGATTAAGGTGGTCAGACATACATGTACCTTTTATCTTTTCCCTAAAATTTTTGTACTACTGCATTGAAATCTAAAATTTTGAACAATTAGATAAAAAAAAATTCAAACAAGAGCTAGTAGTTTAGAAACTACATTCAATTTCTTACAGATTCTATTCTTACAACTTTTTCACATAAGGTTCATAAGATGTTCAACTTTTTACGTCAAGTTGACTAACCCTGATTTTCTAATTTTTCATTGCCACTTAAGGCCATAGTTTGGTATACCATGATCCTGCACATACCCAACTCTAGAATACCCTGGCTCGATTGCACCTCCATAATCATAATCTACACACACAAATCTTTGGTTTCATGATATAAATATCACTGCTCAAGCCCTAAACGTTCCACTAACTTAACACCTCATCCAACATATTGAAATCACCTTTCCAATATTTGCACCCAGAGAGATCACACCAAAACACATACCCCAAAGTGACAACCATCTTTACCTAACATGCCAACCACAAGATAGATCCAAATAATTTATTTTATCAAGAATATTCAAACACATTTTGACCAAATCAACCTTCATCTTGATAAAATGATCTAACTTGATCAATGTAATGATAACTCATCACCATAAATGAAATCAAATACATCAACATGACAGATGGAATATAAATCATTTATTGCAACAGGATCATCGATCAGCAATAAAAGATCTACCATCGTAACACAAAAACATTGCCACCGGTCACTGAAGCAACTTATGTATCCTCAAAACATGCTTACCGATCAACCAAATCAATTGTTGTCATAACCATGAACTCAACATAGAACCAAAAACATAATTCTATTATCGTGCCACCTAAATCACCATAGATTTGATAAGCCAATCAAATCATTCATTGTCAGCCACAAACTATTCTAGCAATTTCCCTGCCATACTTCAATCATTCATAACTTACACAAATAATGTGTTCAATAGTTGCGGTTATATAGTTATCATCTAGAGACATCCCCAAGTCTCCCTTAGGAATCATAACCACTAGAACCACTTGTAACATATAGTTAATTCTTCCCACATAATAGGAAACACACTAAGAACACTAGGTCAATACTTGAGATCAATGATAACACAATAACTAATCATCTCAATCACCAAATTTGTAGCATCACTGTACCATCACATCATCAATTATCCCAATAGAATGATGATCATTTTGCATGAATATAACATGTAATGTTCAACTTTAAGATGGACAATTTTATCTTGAAAAGAAAATACAAATCAATAATCAAGAACTTGAAGTGAGATTTAAATAGGAGGGTAAAATTAAAGATTTAAAGATTATCATTGAGAATTTCTATTATTGAAATGTTATTAATGCTTAATTCATTAAGGATGTTGTTGAAATATTTGGTGAGTTATCAACACATCTTATAGTACTTAGATTTTGAACTCTTTTCTTTGAATGAGCTAGCTAGGATAGTGATCTAGAAGAAGCAGTAAACTTAAATTATTAATAATAAGTAGATTATTATATTATTTCTAGTATATATATCTAGTGATCATAATAGCACTCAATTCTATAGTAGAATCCTATAGAATGGTATTGTAATTTCTTATTTGAAGTTCCTTAAGATATTTTCTAGTAAATAGATTATTCATTTAATTAATGAGCCTAGAAAATAGTAAGGACTTTCTAATCTTGTTTCAAATATATTTATGTGTGATTGATTTCTTATATTTTTTAACCTCTAGAAACATCAATGAAAATTGTTAGAAAATAGGAAATATTCTTAGCATATACATTTACATAAAATCATAGTAGAACTTAAATACAAAAGTATCATGTTGTTTATCACTTTGCAATAAAGGAATGAGAGTCATTTTTATGATTTGGCATATGCATGTTATACTTTGAAAAATAGTTTTCTTTCCTTGTGTGATATGGGTTTTCCTTTTGGGACAGATATTGAATATGGGCTATTAGAGAGAGTAGATATTCTTTTTAGGATCTACTGATTATGATTTGAAGTTCTTTGGTTAAAGCCATGTGGAGCATTGTAATAGATGAATGTTTAATACTTATATAATTTCCTCTGCCATATCTTGCTAGTAGGACATAACATGTTCATTTGTATAATGCATGTAGATATATCAAGTTGTGTAAGATTCCATCCTGCCTACCATATCCATATTGCTAGCCTTCTTGTGGAAGGTTGAGTATTCTTTGGGTAGGAAGAATTTTGGGGATGTGTAAACCTTATGGTTAGATGAAAAAGTATCTAAACTATGCTCTCATCTCCTACTTTGCAAATTAATATTGGGTTATTGGCAATTGGAGACTTCAATTATGATGTTAGTTGTATTCTTGTATCTTTACTTGTAATGTGGCGACTATTCAAAATAAGAGCCAAGTCACACTTCTTGTATATTATATTTCATGTACATTATACTTCTGACTAGTCACTATTGTTTACAACTGAACGTGGACCTCAAATTCAGCCATAGACTTAAACATGGTCATTTCTCATAAGCTAATTATGAAGATGAATATGAATTATTCATTTCACAAACATACTTGAATCGACCTGTTGCCTCCTATTTAGATGGGGTTTTGAATTACTCTCAGAATTGAGAGCCCAACAACCATAGACCAAGCTCTAAAATGGAGGATTTAAATGCTAAAAAAATGAAAGAATGCAATTGAAATTAAGCTAAGATGATAGTGCAAATTAAGCTAAGAAACTTGGAATGAAAGTGAGAATTAATCTAACAACATAGTAATCAAACTAGATTAAAGCATGAGAATGCAACATTATGCTAAAATAGAATTACTCTAATATGCAAGATTATCAAAGCTTAAGAATGTAAAAGATGAGACAACAATTTGACAGTGATCTGATACTCAAAATTTGCCTCCTCAAATGAGGAAAGAGAGGTCTCTAATATAGAAGAGCCCGGGTGGAGACTGAAGAGTTTCTTGCAAAGAAACGGTTGACTCTTCATATCCTTGGTGGGAGGTGAAACAATTTGGAGAGAATTATCTAATTAATTAAATGAAATATTGCCACATGGGTGGCTTTTCGAATTATTTGAATAATTAAATTCAAATGAGGATATTTCACTTAAAGAACTAAATAATTATTTAATTCCTTTTGATGTGTATTAGCTAAAGTGGGTGGAATTAATTTAATAAAAGCACTAGGACTTTGTAATTAAATTAATTAATCATAGGGTTTATTTAGCCAATAAATGTCAATATTTAGGAATTAAATATAGTATTTGATTAATGCAAATTTGAGGTTTTCTACATTTGACACCAAGTCAAATAAAGTCAATTAGGAGACAGAATTGCCTAGTACAATAGGACTTTGATGATGTAGAAATTTGAAGAAATGCACCAAAATTGATTAGAATTGCAAGGTGCCAATTTTGGGGTTACAACTATTACATGTGAGATGCAATATGCAATTCATATATTGATGATGTTTCATGTTGATTCACTTTTGTCTTTAGTGATTTTGAGAGCTCTAAGTGAAATGGAGAGTGTGCTAGTGAAATCACATCGATTCAAGTGCTCTAGATGACACAACCGGTCGGCAGACTATGACCCACCTGTGAGTAGTCGAAAACTCATCTTGTATTTCAAGTTTTTTAACACTTTGAGTAGATTTAGGCTAGTTTTTAGGGTTTTTTAAGACTTGTCTCGCTAAAGTTTGAGTGAGGAAATGGTTTCCTCGCGTATGCCTAGGTCATGTCTCATGCGAGGAAAGACCCAAAGGGGGCTTCCTCGCATGGGGCACCTTCGTGGACTCGCGCGAGGTGGTCGTCGATGTCGTGCAAGAAACCTCCCTTAGTGAGGATTTCTCATGCGAATGGAGATAAAGTCTCGCGTGGCTGTGAAATCTCGCGCGAGGATCATACTTCCTCGCGTGGGAAACTGCTGCAAAGTTTTAGAGCATTTGTCCAAATTGTATCAAAGTTGTGTAAGTTCAGCCAAGTAGAGCATCTGATAGGCAATTTAGGATAAGCGCATAGTTTCAATTGCTATTTTTACTTTGAGAACCATCATGATTGAGATATTGATCAAGTGTCGTCACTTGCATTGCAAGTTGACTTCCTAGATATCATGTTTTGATCTCATATCCAGTCATAGGGGAGCTAGTGTGGCGTCTAGATGACACGGAGGGTGCACATATCGACGGGTTAGGATTGGCTTTTCTATGTGATATACCTGACATTCGGGTAAATCATGGTCTACTAGGTGCATTGGTTGAGTGTTTCCACTCGGAGACTAACACATTCCACTTGCCTGTGGGGGAGATGACAGTCACCCCAAAGGATATATACAGGATTCTTATAGTACCCTTCCATGGTGCACGCGTGGAGTATGATGTTCAACCGAGACAGGGCACTTTGGCACTGAGGGCCATATTTCAGGATGAGCTGGTGATGGGTCAGGCCATTACATGGGATGACTTGGTCGGCCAGTATGGAGCAGGACACAGATTAGCAGATATTCTAGTAGCATTCCTAGGCTATTATCTTATGCCAAATCGAGGAAAACATGGTCTAGAGTGTGGTTGGGGGTGCATGCTACAGCAGATGTTAGATAGGCCAGCTATGAGATTCAAATGAGGTGAGTGTATGCTAGCCCAAATGTATCATGAGATGCACGAGATTGTGTATCAAAATTCTCAAACCATGGCTGCAGGAGTTTTTGTTCTATAGATATGGGCCTAGGAGCATATCCCTGTATGAAGGCCGGTGTTTCATGATACCAAGCAACCCTTGGAGCCATATATATACAGGTATGCCAGACCGATGACCAGCCAGCGCTAGGTAAGATAGAGCAGTGGCAGGCATAGATTGATGACATGGTTGCAGTGGTCTAGCGGCCATGGGTAGTGACAGAGGTATGGGATGACGCTCGACATGAGCTCCCACACATGTTTTGCTCATGTCCTCTAATTGGGTGTACCATTAGCATTACTGAGAGATTCCCTCTATCATAGGTCCTGAGGCAGTTTGGTAGGCCTCAAGACATATCACAAGAGTACTGTACTTATGCTCGCTTTACTGATGAGGTGAAGAAGGGCTGGTAGTCAAGGCTAGATCAGGGATGCTACATGATTGAGGCATGAGTACCACTAGCTCAGTGGGATTATCTGGTAGATGTTACAGATGTAGGGATGGTTCCATCATACAGGGCTCATCTATTGGCGCACCCATACCCTAGATTCACATACCCTGTTGGTATGGGTCAACGGGCACAGAAGGTGGTGCAGCTGCCACCACAGCAGCAACAAGTAGCTAACTAGCAAGTTTCACAATAGTAGCCTACACAACAATAGGTTGTATAGCAGTAGCATGTACAGCAGTAGGTACTCATACTGAGATTAGACAGATGGGCACAGATTCAAGTGCGGGTCCCAATGGTAGTCAAGATAGATCCACTAGGTAAAGGATTGGGGATACATCACAACAGTAGCCTCCTAACAAGGAGGCACATGTTGAGGATATAGATATGCAGGATTAGGCTACATAGGGACCACCCCAGGAGAACAGGTTGCATGGCTACAAGAGGCTTTGTGAAAGAGCCGAGATAGGGTCTGGTAGGTGTAGAGAGAGAGGGACGTACAGATCGCCATCTAGGATACCCAAATTGTAGAGAGGGACCGAGAGATCAGAGAGCTATGGGAGGCACTGGCTAGATCTTAGATAGAGACCTGATATGAGGCCACTTAGTCGGCCTATTATTATGAAACATACATTGGTGTAGTTCCAGATCTAGTGGAGCAAGTTCCACAATTTTTAGAGTATGTTGGGGAACCAGCATTTCCACAGGGGCCTCCACCACAAGCACCACCTCCATAGGCACCACCACAGGGAGACATGCCTCCACCTCCACCTCCTCTAGGTGGCGATGGGCAAAGTTAGATTAGGAGATTCATTTGATGATACATTGTAGCCCATTTTTGATAGACTGTGCTCGAGTAGCACCATTGTTTTGTACTGACATTTCATTGATCGATATATATAAATGAGCTCATCTTTTGGTATCATTGTACATGTTATATATTGATTTAGATGTTTATGTTTTACGATATGTTTCCTATATGATGAATGAGTAGATAGGCATGAGATGTGCATGGTTCCTTTATGAATATGCAAATGAATGTGCACATGTTTTATTGGTATATATGTATGCAATGTGAAATGCAGTGATAGATAAATGCAATGTATGATTTGATTTATGCTTATGATAGATGCACATGTATATGAATATGTAGGTGTAAATGTATGCAAATGAGCTTATGACAATGCACTTTGTAAATGCAATGGAAATGCAATGTATATGGTACTAATCATCTCTTGCAGGATGTTGCAATATACAACAGGTACTAACCAAAATAATGTTTGAAGATTGAGAGCGAGGCTCAGACACCTGTGTAGTCAAGATGAACCCCGGACATGAGATGAGAATCCTCAGTGAATAGATCTAGAAGAGAACAATGAAGTGAGCATCAAAACATTGTTGCTATGCAAGCCTAAGCTAGATGCAATCCCTAGGACTTGGTTGTTGGACCCATTAGATATTTATCATCATAGAGTTTTTAGTATCAGATAGTCGTAGGATGTTATACAACCCTCACTAACATTGCAATCACAAGAATATGAATATGACATTACTCTTAGATTTGTCGAAATGAGGTGTAAGAATTAAGGCACAAGAAGCCAGAATGACTTGAACACCTATTCCTTTTGATTTAGCAAGTTAACATAAGCATCAAAGCACATTTTCTAGAATGACCTGAATGTTTCTTACATACAAACATGCCAGACATGCAAGATTTCCTCTATTTTCTAAGTGAATGATAAGCATATCAAAGGTGCTCGCAGTGACCCTTACGTTCACTTCACAGGATGAGCATTTGCAATTTCACTTGTAGTAGAAAGAAGTCACTCAAACAAACAAGGAGAAGAACCAACTTCACCAAAGTTTCCATATAAAAGGGGTTGAGGTACACATGTTCATCCAACACAAGATGAAGGCTCTCATAGTGGACACACCACTTATATGGATCCCTTGGATCATTAGAACTAAACCAGCAAATAGAAAGCAAAGAAAAGATCATGACCCTAGTCTTCACTTCTCTCGATCAAAATAGATGTCTTTGAGTTGCTAAAGGAGGAATGATTAAGCAAAAAGACAAACACACAAAAGAAAAACTTAGCATGCTGCAAAGAGTTACAAATCCAATTTTTAGTTTTAGTTTCAGTTTGAGAGGATTGATGGTCGGATTAGAAGTATATAGCGTGGGAAGTCTCAACTGGGTGGCAACAGTAGACAGACATAGTGAGAACCACTGGTGACTAATGTGATAGATAGTCTCAAGGAGAAATCAGAGTGCTAAATGAAGTATCATCAGGAAGACACAGTGAGAAACACTAGTGACTGATACAAGAGATCCCCAAGGAGAGAGATCTAAGAGTGAATGAAACATCAGTAGGCAAACATAGTGAGAACCACTAGTGAATGATGTATGAGGGATCCTCAAGAGAGATATCAAAGTGATAGCTAGGTATCAATAGGTAGATGTAGTGATAACCACTGGTGACTGACACAAGAGATCCCCAAGGAGAGAAATCTCAATAATAGCTAGGCATCAGTAGGCAGACACAGTTAGAACTACTGGTGACTGATGCAAGAAAAATCCTTTGAAAATGATAGGATAATGCCCCCTAGACCAAGAAGGTGCCCCCAAGTGTGACCATTTTCAATCCATGTAGAGTCAAGAATAATCTTGAAGATAGCTGAGAGTGAATGCATGATCTAGAAAACTAAAGCAGGAAAGCAAGAAAGTGAAAAATGGGAAAGACAAGAAAGAAAACTGAAGTAGGAAAGCGAGGAGCAGTTGTACAAGGCCAAGCAGTGTTGTAATAGGTATAGCATTGGGGAACAAGAGGCATCTGTTTACTAGGTTTTCACCATCTTGGCAGAGATTCTATTTTTGCTACCATGACGCCTGTTTGCCAGGTTTTCATTAATGGCACATTTTTTCTTTTTCAATTTTTTTGTACTTTTCTCTTTTTTTCTTTTGTTTTTATATTTTTCTCTTTTTGATTTTTTTTGTATTCTTCTCTCTTTTTTTTTGTATTATCAAGGTGCCTGTTTACCAGGTTTTCACTAGGATAATAGATGCATCAAAGCATCTGTTTACCAGGGTTTCACTAAGATGATCATTTTTTCAGGATATTTTGTGATTTTTTGAAATTTTCATAATAGAGTATGTACAAGAGCATACAGAAAATGTCTCAGCTGTAGAACTACATTAGGTGTAGAGCATTGATCAGCTCTTTGAGTTGTTCTCCTTCAATAGTAGAGATTTGGTAAGCACCAAACCCAAATGTCACAGTGATAATGTACGGACCAAGCCAATTTGGTTCAAACTTTCCCTTTTGGATCCATTGTTGTTGATTCTTGGGGTTCTCTCTTAGGACGAGATCACCCACTTGGAATTCCCTTGGTCTGACCTTCTTATTGTAGCTCTTAGACATTCTCTTTTGGTATGCTTTGAGATGATTGAGCGCCACTTGCCGACATTCATCTAGTAACTCTAGCTCTTGTAGCTGAGATATTCTAATATCTTCATCAGTAATGAGGCCCTTCAGAGAGACTTGCAATGTAGGAATCTCGACCTCAATAGGTAACACAAAATCCACATCATAAACTAAGGCAAAGGGTGTGGCCCTTGTTGGTTTTTGAATGCTTGTTCTATAAGCCCATAAAGGCAAATTAATCTGGAGGTGCCAATCTCTACCAGATTTGTGAACTGTGCGGTGTAGGATCTTGAGAATCATCTTGTTGGATGCTTCTGCCTGTCCATTACCCTGGGGATAATAGATAGAAGACTAGTGCTGAATGATTTTGAACTTAGTGCATAATTCCTTCAGATCCTTTTTCTTGAACTACCCCCCATTTTCAGTGATTATTGAGGAGGGTACACCATATCTACAGAAGATGTAATTCAGTATAAACCGGGCTACAGATTTGCCATTAGCTATGGTCAAAGGTACTGCCTCAACCCATTTAGTAAAATAATCTATAGCAGTGATAATGAACTTGTGTCATCTAGAGGAAGAGGGATGAATCTGACCCACCAAATCAAAGGCCCATTGTTGAAATGGCCAGAAACTGATGAAGGGAATGAGCTCCTTGGCAGGAGCGTGGATTAGATTTCCATGGAGCTGACATTGCTTGCAAGATTTGGCATATTATGTAGCCTCTTTTTCCATATTTGGCCAATAGTAACCAAATCTAATAAGTTTACAAGCCAATGTCAGGCCGCTCGAATGAGAACCATAGATGCCTTCATGCACCTCAGCTAACGCACATTTGGACTCGTCAGGCTCTAAACACCTAAGGAGGGTACTATCTAGACCTCACCTATACAAGTCATTAGCCACAATGACATAGCATGAAGCATTGTGAATTAGGTGACATTTTTTATTTTGGGTGTAAGTTTCTGGAATAATTTGGTCCCAGAGGTAGGAGTAGATATGATGGTAGCGGGATGAATCATTTCCAATGACATACTGAACAAATCATCCTAGATTCAGGGGTATTGTAGGTTGGGTAGCATAATGTCTCCACCAGGAATTCATGTCTAAAGTCATTTTCTAGCATTTGTAGCATGGAGGCAAGAGTAGCCATGGAATCAGCTGCTTTGTTATCTGCTCTTGGAGCCTGTTGGAAAGTGATATGTGCAAAGTATTTTCTTAGATCATCAACCATCTATTTATAAGGCACCAACTTATCATCTTTAGTCTGATAGATGTCATTAACCTGATTGATGACCAATTGTGAGTCTCCAAAGACTTTAAGTTCATCCACATGCCATTCTATGGCTATCTTCATGCCATTGATTAAAGCTTCATACTCAACAATGTTATTTGTGCAAGGAAACAACATTGTGTATGCCTTAGGTAAAGAATATCTATGTGGTGTGATGAATAATACTTCAGCACCTAACCCCTGCTAGGTGAACGATTCATCGAAGAACATATTCCATGTTTGATGTGTAAGAAGCATTATGGACTCATCTGGAAACTCAATGTTTAATAGTTGATGATCCTTGAGAGGAGCTTCTGCCAACTGATCTGCAATTTCTTGTCCTTTGATAGACTTTCTCTCTACATACTCAATGTCAAATTCACTGAGTATCATGACCCATTTTGCCAGTCTGCCTGTGAGGGAATCTTTGCTGAGAAAGTACTTTAATGGATCAATTTTAGCAATGAGTCTTGTGGTGTGAGCAAGCATATAGTTCTGTAGTTTCTGTGAAGCAAACACCACTTCTAAATAAGATTTTTTAATGACTGAATAGTTCATCTCATAAGAGACCAGAGTTCTACTGATGTAATAAATGGCTCGTTCTTTGTTATTTTGATCTTCTTGAGCCAACAGGGCACCCAAAGATGTGTCTGGCACTGAGATATAAAGGATGAGTGGCTTCCCATGAATAGGAGGCATCAAGATTGGTGGATTTGCAAGATATTGTTTGATCTATGCAAGTCCTTTGTCACAATCTTCGTTCCACTCATAAGTCACACCTTTATGTAGAGTCTTGGTGAATGGTTGTGACTATCGGCCAATTGTGCAATGAAGCACTGAATGGATTGTAGTCTACCCTAAAGTCCTCTCATCTGACTAATGTTCTTTGGTGGAGGTATTTTCATGATAGCTTGAACTTTCTCGGGATCTACCTCTATGCCTTTAGCAGATATGATATAACCCAAAAGCTTGCCAGAAGTGACACCAAATGCACACTTTTTAGGGTTGAGCCTTAGACTGAATTGTTCCATTCGATCTATTATAGGACCTAGATCTGTAAGATGTGCCTTCCGTTGCATGCTTTTAGCCAAAGTGTCATCTACATAATCTTCCATTGTTTTGTGCATCATGTCATGAAAGATGGTGGTCATGGCCCTTTAATATGTAGCTCCATCATTTTTAAGTCTGAAGGGCATGACATTCCAATAGAAAGTTCCCCAAGCACATGTGAAAGTAGTATTTTCTAGTTGATCTTCTGGTGCAATCTTTATTTGATTGTAACCAGAGAAGTCATCCATTAGAGAATACATTTCATATCCTGCCATCATATCCACAATCATGTCAATATTGGGTAATGGAAAGTCATCTTTTAGGACATGCTTTATTCAGGTCCTGGAAGTCTGTGTAGACTCAAATGGATTTATCATGCTTAGTAATTGGAACAATATTGGAAATCCATTCTGTGTAGTCAATGGCTTTGATGAAACTAGCTTTGAGAAGTTTTTCTAACTTTTCCTTGACTAAGAGTGCCACATGTGGATGCATCTTACAAAGATTTTGTTTGACAGGCTTAACACCTGGTGCAATAGACAGATGATGCATGCTTAGATTAGGATCCAATCTAGGCATATTAGAGTAAATCCATGCAAAATTGATTTTCTTGCTTCAAAAGAAACTGGTGAACTCTTCTTTCTCTTCTGTCGATAGTGACTGTGCCAAATGAATAATATGAGGTGCAGCTTCCATACCCAAGTTCACTGGTTGGGTTGGCTCACTTAGCACTGATGATCTTTCTTGAAAATGATTGGGAAGGGTATCAAGTATCTAATCCTTGGGCACCTCAGAGAGGTTTTCACCCTTGGATACGTCTTTTATTTTTACTTTTTTCGGCTCTGACATTGCCACAATGTGGTTTTCACCATCAGAGCATCTATTCTTTTTTTTTTTTTATGACTAAGATACTTGATATTAGCTTCAGTCATGTTGATACTATCTTCACTGGTGGAGAACATTACAGGTTCGATAGCGTTGATATAACAGGAAAGAGTGTAGTCATTCTGGAACATAAGGACTTTGCTAGATGGAGAGGGAGAGTTCTAGTTAATGAGATCAGGATGGTGAAGTGAAAGAGAAGTGGCAGGCTCAAGTGCATTCACATTATAGTCATCGAAAGAGTGGATGAGAAAGTTGAGACCTAAAGAAAACTCATCCAGAGGTGTGTTCGATTCCTCTCGAGTCATCACAGTGGAAGTAGAGGGAATGTTAATGTCAGTGGAATCACACTCAGTCATCCTAACACTAGACCCTTCACCTACTTCGAGAAGTTTTTCATACACATGAACAACATCTATATCTTTATCAAAAGTTGTATTAGACAAAGAGTCAAACTCATACTCATGTGAATCAATGATGCTCGATATAGGAATTCCTTCAACACTTGCTATAACATCTAACTCATTTTCATCTCTTGTAGTATTGATGGTTTGCTGAAGTTGATCCTATTCAAACCGCTCTTGGAAAGATGACAGTATGTACTATTCGCCCTGAAAACTGGGATTGGAAATTTGCATTGCTCTCCATTGGTCATATGTGAGTAGATGCACTGAAGTGGTGTCATCAAAGTCACTATCAATCTCTACTAGATTAATAGGTATAATAGGATCATCTGGTTCTTCAAATAATGCAGCAAGATCTGGAGGAATGGGATAGGGAAAGATATCCTTGTCAGAGCTATCCTCTAGATTTGCAACTGTGGTAGTGTCTTCATATTTTGGTTGGAATTCTAGTTCTAGTATAAATTTGTTGATCCCTAAATGAAATGAGATTTTCTTGAAGCCTAGACCTGTAGTGTCCTTGGTTCAATGACCTATGGCTTCAATTGGTTCAAGAAAACCATTATCATTCACCCCTATAGGACCACTCCCTTTGTAACCAAAGTGTTTCATGAGCTTGAAACCTTCGTTGTATGGTTCTTGATTTATATCCCAAGTTGGAGTGATTGTTTTAGATGTGTCCTTTCCTTTGTAAAGCCAAGCTATAATAGCTCTTTCCTCATCCGCATCTTCTAGTGGCATTGTGAACTGTACAAAGGCACCATCATAGACTATTTGAGGGGAATTGGCAGAGGGTTTATTGCTCTCAGAGGGTCTCCCGTAGGAACGCAAAGATGGAGGCAAAGCTGCTAATGATAAAATAGGTTCAATCTGATACCCTCCCATGCCTATATCCTTGAGTTTTAGAGTCTGTTCCATTTCTTTGAGTTTGGCATCATAGAACTCAGTAGACTCTCTATTAGTTGGAACAAAACTGTCTGCAGATTATGTGAGTGTATTGCAAGAATAGTTTGTATTGGTCGGTACTGTTACTTCTTCTCCATGGAATGAGAACTTGATACATTGATGATATGTAGATGGAATAGCCTACATTTCATGGATCCATGGTCTACCCAATAGTATGTTTCATGCAAGAGGAATATCTAGAACTTCACAGATGATATCCCTCTCAACAGGCCCAACTCAGATTGGCAACACAACCAAACCTTTGGATTTTTGTTCTTCTTCATCATATGCCTTAATGGTGATTTTCTTATGAGCATCTATGCAGTCTTCATCATAGCCTAATTGGGTGAGCAACTTAGCAGAGAAAATATTAAGGCCAACACCATTATCAATGAGGATGCGGCGGACACGCTTTGGGCCTATCATGACTTCAATGTACAAAGGGGCATTGTGCAGATGGCCTAGCAAATGGTCATCTTCTTCAGAGAAAGACAAATAATGTGGTGAGGTCAGGTGACCCACCATGGATTGAAACTAATCAAGATCCAAATATTTTGGGACATTTGCCTTAGTGAGGGCTTTATCAAGAATATGCCTATGAGCAGGCAAGATCTTCAACAGCTCAAAGATAGCGATCTGAGCATTGGTACATTGCAAATAGTCTAGAATGTTGTAATTAGTAGTACTAGGCATGGGGATCGATTTCAAGCTCTTTTTGGTAGGACCAACAACAGTTTTATCCATAGTTTTCTTCGGTGCGGATGTAGAAAGGTTGAGACCCTTAATGGTGACCTTCACATGAGATTAGGTAACAACATTCGTATAATCCTGAGATGATTCCAGTTTGGAAGAATGAGACACAAGGCCTCGCAAGACAAATAGAGTCTTAGGCTTAGGAGCATCCTCACTCCCCTTGATAGTGATCACATCACAATATTTGACCTCAATAGGTTCAGCCATATTAATGACATTGTCATTAGTAGTGTATGTGTAGTTAACCTTGGCATTGGCATTCTTGGTCTTGGAAGATTCACCCTTCTCGTGAGGAGGAAAGAGGTCTTTGAAGGCCTGATGATCTGAGTTCTTGTTATGACTGCTCACAACAATGTCCCCATTGTCGATAAAATCTTGGATCTTATGTATAAGCTGAATGCAACCAGAAGTTTTATGACCCTTGTTTTGGTGATAATCACAGTCTACGATTTCATTCCACGAAGCAAGTTGTGGTTGTGGGTCATAGGGACATAAATTTTCCAAAGGAGTGAGGATTTGGTTTTGCACAAGAGTCTTGTAAACCATGTCAAGGGGTTCTCCCAAGGAAGTAAATTCACGCTTGAGTCTAGAGGCCCAAGGTTTGTTTCTGGAAAACCTTGAAGGTTGCTGAGTATCTGACATGGCCTTCTCAATGGCTTTGGGCACCTGTAAACCAAAGGTAAGGTTGAAAACAAACTTTTAAGGTTTTGGGGTCACATTGTCAACAACTCCATCATTTACAACATCTCTATTTTTGTTGAAAAACTTACCTTTTTCTTTGTTCGAGGAGGAAGACCCCTATTTGTTATCCTTGTTCAAGGTCAACTCTCCTTTCTTGACCATAAATGCTTCTATCCTCATAGCTTGTTTAATCATATTATCGAAAGTTAGGGGACCTTGCAACTATACTTGATATCCAAAATCGGGGATGAGATTATCGAAGAAGATGTCGAGTTTTTCGGACTCAGGTAGTTTGTAGGGATATTTTGTACAGAGTTGTCTCCATCTATGGAGAAATGCCAAGAAAGGTTCCCCTTGTCACTGTTTCAGATTACAAAGATCTTGGATATTGATCGAATGCTAGATATTGTGCAAATAATGTTGGAGGAACAAATTAGCAATTTCGTCAAAAGTCTTGATGCCAGTGGGTAGTCGAGAGAACCACTCCATAGCTAACCCACCCAAGCTGCGAGGAAAGAGGCACATGAGATAAGTCTAATCATGTATGAACTCCATGGACAGAGTGCCAAACTCTCTCAAGTGATCCTAGGGATCAGTAGTACCCAAATATTTGTCGTACTTAGGGAGTTCTACACCTTTGGGAAAAGGTGGCATGTGAAGACTTTTATCAAAGGGGAAAGGACAAATGTTTTCCAATGTGAACTGTTGTGTTGGTTTATCCTTATTCTTCACAAGTTGACTTATTCGGTCTTGCATGTTTCGGACCATATTTTGCAACTTAGCGGTCTCAGATTCCTCTTCTTTAACCATAAGTGTCTCTAATTTGAAATTTGGGGGTAGCTTGGCCCCTTGTTAAGCCAGTTCTAGAAAATGTTTCTCCTTCTCTTCTACAAGGAGAATTTCCATCATCTTGAGGAGACTCTTATTGGCTTTCGCAACATCTATGTCATTTTGGGTTATCTCTTCATCGTCATTACTGATAATTTCAAAAATGCTTGGGGCTTGATCTTGATTTTGGTCATTTTGAGAATGATAGTGATATTGTTGTTGGTTGTTTTGAGATTGATCATGACATTGGTCATTCTGAGAGTGATCATGACGTTGGTCATTCTGAGAGTGATCGTGACTTTTGTTGTACTCACCCTCTTGGAATTGGAATGGGTCTCCCATCTTATTGGTGTGCGAGTGTGCAAAGTGCACAAACTTGGTATGAGTTTGTGTAGTAGTATATCAAGAGGTCATGGCAATAGATTCGATATTATCAATAAGATCAATTGGGTCAATAGGGTCTAAAGGATCAATAGGGTTGATAGTGTCAATAAGGCTGGTTCGAGAAAGTGACCTTTTGGAGTTTTGCTGATCTTGGAACAATGGGTTGTGTTGTTCTTGAAATAATAAGTCATAATGTGTTTGAAACAATGAATTGTAATGCTCTTGGAACACTGGATTCTGATTCGGACTGATGTCTACGCAAAATGTTCACCTGACCCTAGGCCAACTGATAGGAGATGAGGATCAAGGGGGACTCTCTCGTAAGACTCTCGGTGAGGAGGAATGTGAGGACCCCTCTTGACACTTAGGTTGTGTGATAGGTTCTAAACAACCTCTTCCTTGGTTGCAAGATCTACCTCTACCTTGTCCAGTACCACGTATGGGGAATATGTTTCCACTTCTAGTTATAACAGGCATAGATGAAGATCAAGTAATGAGGGAGGACTTAAGATTATGCTCAGAACTTTGTCTCTGGGATAGCAAAAAAAAGATGATAAAAGTGAGATGCACCCGACATGAATCATCGAGAGTAAGGCTAGAACAGCCAAGATGTGACTATCACATCGCAAGGTACAAGAACATAGTAGGATAGGATAGCCAATAGAGAGACAATATGAGTTTAAGAAGTAATCGTCTAGTTCTCGACCCGAGACACCCAGTTTCAGGTAGTGGGCAATAGGAGAACAAGCAGACGGACCCCAGGCAAAAACCAGATTAGGTAGAAAGCAGTCAACGGGAAATAGCTTGTTGTTTTGAAAATCAAGGGATAGTCTCACGCAAAGAAATGTTGTCTCACGTGAGGAAATGTTGAACTATGCATGAGAGTGTACTATCTCACATGAGGAAATGCACAAGATCCTAAAATCTTGTATGAGAAAGGACCAGGGTTCAATAGATTAACATAGTTTTTGAGGCAAAAATCAAATTTCAAGACACAGCGTGAACTATTCTCTGGCATAATTTCTAGTTTTTGGACTAATTTGGGATAGTTTTGAATCTGCAAATATCAGTTTGAATGTTTGAAGCTAATCATTTACAAGCATAAAGTTCAGACCAAGCAATAGTAACGCAATCAATAGTCGCAAATAGTTCTACTGAGGACAAAACAACTCGAAAGAATCATGGGAGTCTTGACAAGTTTGATCATGTTGGACAGTTTAAGACTCAAAATAAACACTCATGTATCCCTACAAAGAAAATGGTAGAGAAGACAAAATCCATGCCTCACAACTTATGTGCATGCGTTCACCTCACACAGCCATGTCACCCCCTAGAGGCGCCCGTGTTTTTGGTGTTTCCAAGGACTCAATAATATATGTTCAAAGGTTACCCTTGAAGCAGGGGCTAGTGTCATATACCACCTTCAAACATCCAGGTGCATGCCTATGGTGAGAATCTAGGGGAGAGATTCTTCCCCCTCCCTATGCAAAGATTATGTCTCCTTTCAGAGGTAATCCAAGTAGGAAACTAACTAAGAGAGTGTTCAGTGGGCTTCCATTCACACTAACCTTCGGTGCCCCTGATACAGGGTTGGGGCCTCGCAACCACACCAACACCTAAAATTCATACACCCCCGCAAGAAGGGCTAGCAGCGGCACTGCTCAGTACAACAGACAGAGCTTCCTCAAGATGATAGTCATAATCAAGAGAAAGAAGTTAACATGACTTTGGAGTATTTAGACTCAACAAAGCTACTTTATTATAGTGAGGTGGAATCACCGGCAATAGGTGTGTACTCACTTGGGTCATTCCCGAAGGTTCAACTTATGGTAGGCTCTCTAAAGGTGACACGAACTTTGGCTTGGATCCAAGGGTCAGATTTTCTGATTCTCTCAAAGAGAGAAGAGCATACTTCTCTACCTCTTCACCTTACCCAAACACACAAGACATCTCTATCACCGAGCTAATTCCTCTTCAACCAATCCATAAGCTTTTGGGTTTCTAGTTCTCTCAAAGAGAGAAGAGCATAATCCCCTAACAAATGGACGTGTTAAAGATTCATTACCTTTCCTTGCTTCCTCGGGTATCTATCATGCTAGCAAAATTTGGGTCTCAGATTCATCCATGGGCATCACTTCCATGTAATGAAGAGCCTATTACCCTATCCTGCTATCAAGACCCTTAAGAAATCTTCACAAGGCCCTAATTATACTATGTGAATAAAGCAATAAACAAGCACAATGTTTTTAAATGTCTTCGACAACCATCCTACAAGAAAACCATTAGTGAGTTATGTCTTCGTCAAACGTCTTGTAGCCCATTGTTATGTTGTGTCAGAAAAATAGAGATATGAAAAACAACAACAAACAACAAATGTTAGAAATCTGCAACAGACAACACAGAAACTGATTTTTTTTTAAAAACTTGTTGTCAGACTCGCGCAAGGAAATGCACAGTCCCGCGTGAGGAAACACCTTTTCACGCGAGGAAATGCTAAGACCAACAAAACTTCACATAACACAGTGAGAAAGCTCGCATGAGATTCTGTACATAGTGATGTACGAATGTACGACAGAGTGTAGAATTTTTTCAGAAATTTTTTTGAGAATGAGGCCAGAAATAATTTTTCTGCCCCACGGTGGGCGCCAAAATATTTACAACTAAACGTGGACCTTGAATTCAGCCATAGACTTCAACATGGTCATTGCTCATAAGCTAATTATGAAGATGAATATGAATTATTCATTTCGCAAACATACATGAATCGACCTATTGCCTCCTATTTAGATGGGGTTTTGAATTACTCTTAGAATTGAGAGCCCAACAACCATAGACCAAGCTCTAAAATGTAGGATTTAAATGCTAAAAAAATGAAAGAATGCAATTGAAATTAAGCTAAGATGATAGTGCAAATTAAGCTAAGATGATAGTGCAAATTAAGCTAAGAAACTTGGAATGAAAGTGAGAATTAATCTAACAACATAGTAACCAAACTAGATTAAAGCATGAGAATGCAACATTATGCTAAAATAGAATTACTCTAATATGCAAGATTATCAAAGCTTAAGAATGTAAAAGATGAGACAACAATTTGACAGTGATTCGATACTCAAAATTTGCCTCCTCAAAGGAGGAAAGAGAGGTCTCTAATATAGAATAGCTCGGGTGGAGATTGAAGAGTTTCTTGCAAAGAAACAATCGACTCTTCATCTCCTTGGTGGGAGGTGAAACAATTTGGAGAGAATTATCTAATTAATTAAATGAAATATTGCCACATGGGTGGCTTTTCGAATTATTTGAATAATTAAATTCAAAGGAGGATATTTCACTTAAAGAACTAAATAATTATTTAATTCCTTTTTATGTGTATTAGCTAAAGGGGGTGGAATTAATTTAATAAAAGCACTAGGACTTTGTAATTAAATTAATTAATCATAGGGTTTATTTAGCCAATAAATGTCAATATTTAGGAATTAAATATAGTATTTGATTAATGCAAATTTGAGGTTTTCTGCATTTGACACCAAGTCAAATAAAGTCAATTAGGAGACAGAATTGCCTAGTACAATAGGACTTTGATGATGTAGAAATTTGAAGAAATGCACCAAAATTGATTAGAATTGCAAGGTGCTAATTTTGGGGTTACAACTATTACATGTGAGATGCAATATGCAATTCATATATTGATGATGTTTCATGTTGATTCATTTTATATATTTTTGTGATATCATCAAGAGTTGCATATCTTACATTGGTGAAGAAAGTGTAATAGTAGATTGGTAGCAGTCATAGTATATTGAGGAATGTGACAAGATAGTTGCCCACAAATAGTAGACAACTAACAAAGAGAAATTCTAAGATAGAAATACCTTGTAGATAAGATAAAATTTCTTCCTTGTGTATGGATTATTGAATTTGAGGTAGTTTACAAAAGGGATATTGTAAAAAGATCATGAAATATGAGACTATTTGCATTAGATTATGAATTGAAGATGCCTCCATGAAGAGTGGTAGAGTCTAAGCTATTGCTTTAATATTAATGGAAGGATAAAATAATGAGGAATGTTCATATCTAAGTGATTGTTGTTGAAGATGATAGAAGAAACATTTATAACCCTAGATATGGTAAGAGTGATGGTGAAAAAACTTGAGAGAGGAATTGTGCCAGAGAATACATCGCTTGCAAAATCAATTATGGAAGAGCACGAGGAATAAGATATAAGTTTGGTAAAGATGTTAAAAAATATTTCTAAAATTGACAAGAGACCCATAATTGTGGTTACAAATCTTGAATTTGATACTTTGCAATGAGAAACCAACTCAAACCTATAGTCAAGACAAAAAATACTTTTGAGATTAGTTGGGAGCTTGTCTCAATTTGGCACATACGTGATATTTTTCAATTGTATTACTAGTAAGGAAAGTTTGGATGTGTGTTTAGTAAACCTAGTGAAATCTATAGTATGTACATACATAGGTGTAAACTATAAAAATAATAATGGGTTTCTACAACATCTGAAGTACTTGTGTGAGAAAGAGAAAGCTATTGAGAAATGAAAGTTACTACGTTGTTGAGGAAAAAGGCGAAACAATTATAGAGAGTAGTTATTAAAGGATAACATATAAACTTGTAGGAAGAAGGCAAAAGTGCTTTCTTACAAATAATAGTCATGGGAATAAGTTTTTAGTAAAATTGGAGTAATTGATTCTAGACAAATGTTCGATCATTAGAATGGTTAATGGGGGTATTGTTATAAAAAGATAGTAATACACTGTTAGAAAAACAAGGAAAGTTGAGGAAGTTAGATTTTGTCTATCAAAGAGCTCAATAATAGTGATGTGGCTCTTGTTCAAATAGTTTAAAGTAAGACAATAATAAAAAATTGACAAATAAAAATGTTTGATATAAATAGAAGGTGAATTTTAGTAACATGGTGAGAATAGTAAATCTAAAAATAGATTGAATGAATCTTACAACATACTATGAAGAAGAATTCTAAATCAATTGTACAATATAGAAGAAGAAATATAAAATAGACAATTTCTACTCCACACTATCATTTCATTTTTATAAATAAACTTTTAATTGATTAAACTCTCTTATATAGTTTTAGTTAGCATAGTATTTCAATGTACTTATACGAAATGAATGAACATATTTAATCAAAATGACCTAACCATCATAAAACTAAAACCTAAAGATACAATTTTCTAAAACTAATGTATTTTTTTAATTAATATGCCGTATTGAAGTTTTCCCAAATTTTGACCATTGAATATATTTTTATATTCTTCAGGTCGCCTGCATGGCATTGATCTCAAAGGTCGGTGGATCATATAATTCCAACATAGATAGGCCAAAAGAACATACAATCACGCGACCATGTCACCATGACTAATACTCTTTCCAAACACATTTTAATACTCTTTGTTTTGTTTTCGACGGCTGAAGTGCGAAAATGATGTCATTGACTGGTTCTACCATGGACGGCGAAGAAATTGACGAGATAATAGGCTTGGTATTGCTTAAATTACTTACTACGTGTTTGCGTTTCGCTTAAATTCTAGTCATAACCAATTCAAAGGTAAATCGTTATTATATTCAACTTTTACTTGATCGTGTGGAATAATTCTAAATTGGGTTTGAACCTTTTGGGGGTGGAGGGCTGGACATCTTTACCAGGTATGATGGATTCTTCAATTCTCGATCTTAATACTGTGACAAGTTTTTCCCCGTGAATTCTGTGCTCTGGCCCGCTACACGAGATTGATCGTGTGTAACTTTATGCATATCTGCTTAAGTTTATTATGTTTATATGTTGCTTGTGGTTTTAACTTTCGTCCGTATTTTAAGATTAGAGGCTTTCAGCATCAGATTGCCATCAGTGGGTTTTAGCATCATGTGTATAGCACATCAGGACTGCTGGGTTTCAGTGTGATGTGTATCCATATGGCCTCAGAAGTATTGGGTTTGAATTTCTCGTACATACCCAATTGTAGACTGTAACAGGGTATGGATATACTATGTATATCTGTTTAGGACAATTCCCCCTGTTTCTTGTCTCAATTAGGAATGATCATTTTATAATCACAACTGCAGGGGCTTAGCGCTTCTCTTCGACCTCAAGGTTCTTGATTCTACGTCTGTTTTACCTCAAGGTTTTTGACTCTGTAACCCTATAATTTTTTTCTGTTTGCGATATGAGTTATGAGATGTAGGTTGTTCCAGATATATCATTTCCTATAATGTTTTCTCTCTGGATTTGGATATGGGTTTTACCAAATACACGAGTTAAATGGTGGTGGGTGGAGATACAGTTAAATCCAAAAGTGACCTTGTCTACAGTGGTTCAGGGTTGTATTCTTTTATTTCAAGTACAAATAAATCTTTTGTCTGCAAATGAGAGCATACGGATTTGCTAGATTTGAAGTAATAGTTTTTATCAAGGATACAGAGTTAAACCTTAAATTTATCAATAGACGATACTCATAAAATGGAGAGTCATACAATTGGGATTTGTGCCCTGTAAATCTCTGTTGGTTCTCAGGAGCACAATCTGTAGGATAACCTTCACAAAGAGTCAAATATTTAACCAGAAAATGAAAAACATATTGAAATACAAAATAATATACAGTAGCCTTGTAATATCCAAACAGAAACTAAAAACTACCTAGATTATTAAATATTAATTTGTCTAAATAAACTTAAACTAGGAGTAAATACTCTAACTATCTCCATAGAAAAAAAATGTAAATGTTAGAATGTATGAAATATGTATTTATTCTGTCACTAGATTTTACCAATTTTAGTTCCAGAGAACAGGTAAAACCCACTGAACATCTCATCTTTCCAAGTACATCTCTATTGTTGAGGATATAATTATTTAGGTTTAAGAGGAAACCCTTTTTAATTTGAATGTTTTTCATGAAAATGCTAGTTTTCTTAAATTATAGAGGTTTGTTCCCCCCTGCAGGGTGTTCTGCCTCCAGCCATTTAAATTTAGACTAATTTTAATTATTTGGTATCTTATTAGTCTTACATGTGGAAACCTCGTACTTGTGGATCATTTTAATTCACTGCTCGATTGAACTCTGCCTTGTCGTCTGTTTTGGTCTTTGCTTGTATGATGTTGGGATGGTTAAATTAGAAGGGAAGTTTATTCTAACTAAAAATACAACTGTCTTTCTGATAATGGCATTTGAAACATGATAATTGTCAAGAACTTTTTGTGAAGTGTTAAACAAAGGGTCGAAGTAGAAAATGTATCTGTTGTGTCTCAAGATAGGGTCTAAAATAAACAATATGCTTGTGATGAGTGATACTCCCCCTAAACTGGTCGATTCTTACAAGGTAGTTTGTTGAGTATGTATCATGCATACATGATAATGGATTCTGATGCAAGTTTTGGACTGTGCAAGGGAGTTGTACAGACATGATAGACAGTATGGAAGCACCTTATAATGGATCAGGTACTAAAGTCGATAGGGTGGTGATTGACACAACAGTTCCTTTTGAATCAGTTAAGGCTGCAGTTAGCATGTTTGGAGAAAGGGAAATTGCAGATAGAATACATAAGAAAAGTCAGGAAATTCCAATAGAAAAGGTAATTTAAATGTTATTTTCTGAAGAGGTTATTTTGTTAGCTAAACTAGAAATCTGTGCAGTCAAAATTTGAAATTATCTTATCTTTTTAATTTAAATTGACGTCTTGAAGCTATTCCTTGACGTTTCTAGGGCTCGCTATTAAAGGAGACTCAACTGCATATTCTACAGAAGGAATTAGTTAAGCTAAAGGAACAGTTAAAATCTATTAACTCAACAAAAGATCAAGTACAGGTTGAGCTGGTAGAGGCTAAGAAAGATGCTGGAGTTTTGTCGTTGAAGTTGGAAAAGATAACAGAATCGAGTAAAAAGGCCAATGATGCTTCCGAAATTTACAGGCTTCATGCAAAAGAACTAGAAGCTTCAAAAGCAGAGGTTTCAAAGGGTAAAATTATAGATTGGAAGTCAGAGCTTACTGCTGCAAGAAAGGATCACATGGCAGTGACAGCAGAGTTGGAAGCTGCTAAACAGGAACTTCGAAAATTGAAGCAAGAGTTTCAAAGTAGCCTTGAAGCCAAAGTATTTGCAGGTAAACAAGCAGAAGATGCAATGTCTAAAATGAAATTAAACTCACTCATGGCAGAGAAGCTTGCAAAGGAGATTGATGAAGCTCAGAAAACTCATATCAATGTAAAACTGGCATATATGGAAGCAGAGAAAGAAAAAAAATCGATCACAGCTGAAAGGGAAGGGGAAACACAGAAAGCTTCCCCGCTGGTAGAACAAATTAGAAAACAGATTAATGAAATTACTCAAGATCTTGCTAATAAAAAGAATTTGGAAAAGGAACTGGCTAACACAACAGCTGCTTTAGAGAATTTGAAAAATGAACTCAATTTTGCAAAAGTGAAGGAGTCTAACATTTGTACTGATACTTTCCATCCCATCAAAAAGCTTAAAACAATGATGGAAGAGATTGAAACTACACATAAAGAAGAACTAGACACTCTTTCTACTCTGGAATCAAGAAACTTTGAGCTTGCACAGGCAAAAGAGCATCTCAAGAAAGTTTCTGAAGAAGGACGTGCTTTAAAGACTTCTATGGATTATCTAAAAACGGAGATAGAAAAAAAAAAGATTGAATTCTTTGAACTAAATAAGGTAGAGGCACAAACTGAAGCAAAAGCAGCTGATCTGAATTCCGAACTTCATAGAGCAAGGATTAAATTAGAACTTGCAATTGCTGCTGAAGAAAAGGTGAAAAATGAGGCTTCATACCTTTCACTAACTATTCAAAATCTTACTACAGAAGCTCAAGAAGCTAAGAAGGAAGTTGAATATATGAACAAGGAAGCAAGTAAAGCCAAACTGGAAACTGAGCAGGCAAAGACAGAGATGGTTACCATTAATAGTAGATTGGAAGCTGCATATAAGGAACTTGAAGAAGCTAAGGCTGCTGAGGCTATAGCTGTAAAACAAAGAAATGATCTATCTGAAAGAGACAATACCGCTCAAGCTTCTATTTCAGAATCTGATGCTGAGGTTACAATTTCTCTTTCTGAATTCAATTCACTCGGCAGAAAAGTAGAGGAAGTTGACAGCCTTGCAGATAAGAAGGTAGCTGCTGCCATGGCCCAAAGAGATGCAATAAAAGCAGCTGACCAAGAAATATTAATGAAACTAGAAATAGCAAATCGAGAGATTGAAGATCTCAAGTCAGATCAACAGAAAGAACTGCATAATGCAGATATGGCAACGGCAGCTAAAAGAGCAATTGAAAGTGAGCTAGTAAGATGGAGAGAACGTGAAGAGAAGATGTCTGCACCTCTTAGGACATCTGACTTTCCAATATCTGCACAAGATAATATTTCAGTGTCCTTAGTAGAAAGCAAAATGTTGGATTCTCAACCGTTAGTGAAGAAGCTGAATGTGAATGATCCATCAAAAATGCAGGACACTTTCTGGTCAGCAACCCTCTCTTCACAGAAAAAGAAGAAGAAGATGCAGATATTCCCAAGTATCAGACGTCTGTTTACTGGAAAGAGAAGGTATGGGGCACTTACATTTTGATTTGTTTTTGTAGCCAATGGTTCACAAAGATTATATAAATATTTTATCTATGCATGTACCATCTACCCTTCTTGTTACTGGATCTTCTCTTAATTTTTCTTCCGTGCATATGGGGAATTCGTAAGTACATGTTACTTTTATTTTAGTTTTAAATCATGTGCAAGAGCCAAATGTCTGTATGATTTTTACAAAAGTCATATTTGTAAGTCCTCTGTTATGCTCATCTTGAAATCTACTTCATCCGTGTAAGAAAGCCTTTCTTGCAAATTTATTTACCCCATGAATTCAGTTGATTCATGGACTGATGTTTCCTATATATGAGATGTCATACATTTTAAATCATGAATAACACACATCAGAAGAGTTGCAATTAATTATATGCAGAGTTATTAGTGATTGGCCAAACAAGAAATGGATTGGTGTAGTACATGAGAGATCCAAGGAACAACTTTGCAATATATGCATTTACTGTAGTTGAATTTTTTTTAGCTTGTCACACCCTAGAGGACATAGTCTAAACAGTAAAGTCATACATAAAGGTGTTGCATTATCTGGACTCCACAGTGAACTCCATGTACCAGATATTATCAATATTATTTCATTGCTATTTCTCCATATTGTGTATCATTTCTAATTTAACAGCTGCGGCCCATGCCTCATCTTGATTACTTTCATTGCTAATGCTTTTGAACAGTTAAGGGAGGACCATATTGTCAACTTGTAAACAAGTGTGGATGCCGTATTCCACATAATCTTCTAAACGAAAAAGAAGCAAAACACTAGGCTTGAGTGTGATTGGTAAAGAAATTCTTAATTTTAAGGTTTTAATCTATCAATTGGTTTTCAAATCCAATGCTAATTAGTTTTGATGTTTAAAAACCATAATGAATGCTGGCGGTGTATGACTTTTTGTTCCTTTATTGATTATCACCTAATTCAGCTAGTGGTTTTGGGGCTTGAATTGACAAGCTGTCTATTTCCTTGACAGAGTTGGTTCCTCTTTGAGATGAATTCTCTCTCCTAGTTTGAAGGACAAATTAGAATACTTGTAAATTCTTTGAGGAATTTTAGAGGACACTGCTATCAATTGTATCTATCGCTTTGTAGGTTTCTGCACTCAAATAGGTTAAAAGTCTTATAAAATGGTAGCAATTGTATCATTGAGCATTTGGTTGTTCATATATGTGTACTTCATTAGAGCACTCACGGCCGCTTTTAGGTTTCAATGTTTGCATATGATATATGCAGATGATGTAAGATTATCGCTGAAAATTATGTATGCACAGTATTGTTTGTGTTTAGATCTTTCACTTGTTATTTTTATCTTCGTTGAGACCCACTAAATGCACTGTATAATTTTTTGAAGCTGTGTAAGGCAGCTTCTGCATTATTTCTCTTTATCTTTACTAGTTTTGGACCACGTGGACTAGTTATTCAGAGTTGGTTGGAAGCTTTTCAACCACCAAACACTTGAAAATGAATGAAATGGAATTAGAACTTCTTACAGGTTACAATTTATGCACTGGTAAATTTTCCAAACTCATCAAAACAGGTTCATTAATTTATGTCTAATGCTCAACTTTGTTTCTGAATTAGATTGTGTATTAGTTTTCTAATCAATATTTCAGATCACATTAAGTGATCCATCATCAGAATGTTAGATTGCAAATAAATAGCCTTTAAAATATTGGTAGATACTGAATTATATATATTCAGCGCCTGATATGGTTATGGAATGTAAAATTTGGTGTTGATAAGTCCTGGTCCTGTATCTATTCATCTGAGAAAGCATATTAGAAGTTGTTCAATCAAAGCTTATATAGAGGGGAACTATGTACCAGCATAGTAGAGAAATAGCCGTTGGCTTAGTACCCATATTAAATATTTTATTATAGTGACTATATAAAACCAAGGATCTGTTTACTTTTATTGATTACTCTGATCAGAGGCATGAATGATGGGGCATTCAAATGACAAAAAAGAAGTTTTCTTATAACATGTAGTTTTACCATACCCTCCTTATTTTAGTTGATCTTGAGATTAAATACATATTTGCTTCAAATCTGTAAATATTATTTATTTATCAAATATTCTCAATCGTCATATTTATATTGTTATTGAAATCTGTTTTGTATGATAGCTTCATGACCATCTCCTATGAGGGAAGAATATTATTTACAACCTTGCATTCAGCCAACAAGGGTGGATAAGTGATTTCCTTTACGCAAACTTCCTAAATTATAATAGGTTTATAATTATTAAAATATACTAATTTGAAAACAATCACTTCCAAGTGAAGCATAAATGTTTATAAATTTTGAAAGTAAAAACAACCAATAGTTTTATAGGGGTAGCATATCAAGTTGGAAACGTCTAAACAACAAACTAAAACACAGGTTTTTTTCTTAATGGTCTTTATATAAGATGTGTTTTAGTTTGTTGTTTGGCAATGGGTTATCTAGTTGGCTTAAGATGTTCCAAATATTTGGGCAATACTACAACTAATAAGATTGGAGAATCGTTCTAGGTGGGTCTTTATATAGCTAGATATAGTAATACTCAAAACAATCATGTAAGTGAAGCATAAATATTTTTTATTAGTGGAAAAAAAAGTTTTGAAGGGGTCCTGAAACCCTTTATAAACATATTTTGAAGGGGATCTAGAACCCCACAAAGATGAGACGCTGCAAAAGGTAAAACATTTCTAAAAAGCAACCCAAAACCAGCAGACAATCAATAGTATATGAATAAAATCTAGCAACGCACCAGCTGCCTAGAAAACAGAGCACGAGACCAAAGCCTCATCTCAAAGGGCTAGACACCCTAGTATGAAAATCGATGGGGTCTTAACAGTCTCCCCAAACTAGTACCTTGGGTTTTACCATGGCTCCCTAAACCATAAACATAATTCATCTTATAAGGTTGGTCATCATAAAACCAGCGGAAACCTTGGATTTATGTAGGGTTCTCCAAACCACAGTACCTAAAGTGGGGTTTTGTCAGGTTCTCCCAACCTTTACAATCAGCCTTGATCAATGACACAGTAAAAGACCAATCGAAACAAAACTAAGATAAAAAACTTGGGATAAAACAAGCACCCCGAACCAAAAGAGAGGGTTTTAGAGTGGAACCCACAACTAGGCCAAAACAACCAACTTGAACAAATCCTCCAAGAATCACCATCTCAGTTGCAACACTTTTTCACATCTCAATAGGGAAGACCACCACCTCAATAGGGACAGCTAAGGAGTACGCTTGAGAATAGTCCACTCCCCAGAAGAAACCCGCAATCAGACTGCCAGCAATAAGAATCAACAACATAGACTAACCAACTTTCTCTTCCCCAAAGTAGATAGCCACCTCAATAGAAGATCCATCCACCTCAATAGGAGCCAAAGAAGAAGAAGGGCACCAAACCATGAGCCAAAACCAAAGCAATGCATGATTGAAAATCCCCACCTCAATAAGGGGATGCTCCACCTCAATAGGAGCCTCATAGAGAAACCTCTAGGGAACAAGAAAAGGAGCCCATGAAATAGGAAAAACAACAAAGCTCATTGCTCCAAACAGGGCACCGCCAACCCCAAACCACACCACTAAGGGCCCTTTCAAAATTGCCAGCATCCGTTTTGTCCAAAGACAAAAGCTCCACAAAAGAACAAGGCAAGAAATGTATAGGGGGAGCCATCACAAGCCACCACAAAAATAAATCTTTGCTTAAGAGACAAGAAAGGAGAGTCGTGAAAGAAGAGCTAGGAAAGATTCAAGAGGAAGCAAAAATCACCTAACCCACAAAGGGGAACCTCAACAAATGGATGCCACAGTACATCTGTGACATTCAAGAGATAGCCAACAAGAACACAGCTATCCGAGCACCAAACAAAAGTCTCTAAGAAAAACCAACAAGTTTAAAAGCATGCAGAGACACCACACCAACACAAGGGAGAAGAGATAGGAGATCCCATAAAAAACATACACCCACCTCTTTCCAACCATCACTAGCATGCCACCAAGCACAACCTTGAGAGCCCAAAAAAGAACCAGAGACCACCGAAGAAGCCGATGAAGGTTGAAAAAAGAGCCTAGAGAAGCCTCAGCTTGTCCAAAGAAAAAGCCACCACGGAGAGAAGAGGGCGCCAACACCTTTGCTCCAACATTGTTGAAACAGAGCCCCTTAGCTGGAGAAGACATGACAGGATCTCTCCAATAATGGCAACAATAATAACCACCCACCATAGGAGTTGAGATCCCACATCACGAGCCCCAACCAAACCCAACGCAGGAAAAGGCACTCCCAAGCATAGTGAAAGAAGTCCACCAAGTGGCACCAACTGAAAGCCTCTCCAAGTTGGCTCCACCCTCCATTGCAAAGAAAACCATGACACCATCGCAGCCAAATGCCCCAAAACAACAACCATCCATCTAGCTTCATCTCCATCCTCATCGTCTTCAAACCCCTCGCTCTCATCCACCCCTACACACAGATCTTTGAACGCTATAAAACTTAGCGTTCAAAATCACCTCCTGCCAAATGCTCCCACCCATTGTTCCAAGTGAAGCATAAATGTTGAGCATTATGCTTATAGAATTTTTTTAAGTAAAAACAACCATAGGGGGTAGCATATCAAAGTGGTTTAAGATGTTTCAAATGATTGGTAGATAGTACAACTAATAGGATTAGAGAATTGTTCTAGGTGGGGTCTTTATATAGCTAGATCTACTAACACTCAAATGTCAATATTGTTCAAGTACAATATCACTGAGAGAGGGGGGGGGGGGGGGGGGGCGTGGTGTGAATCAGTGATATAAAAATTCTTAAGTCAATTTTTAGTTAAATAAAAAACTTGAAACATTGTGCAATTGAAACAAAATGGATAACAAGACATAAGACACACACAAGGTATATAACACAAATTTTGTCCTGAGTGGAAACCCTCTAGGGAATAAAACCACTCAAATTGCCTCACTGGCTTATGTGAAAATATCCTTTTACAATGCCTCATGGTTGTACGTATATCTCATTGATAGACTTTTCAATGCCTCATTGGCTTTTTCTTTCTTTGCAATCTCTGATTTTTATATAGAGTCGGGATATCTGAGAGAATTAGTAATCATAATCCAATACAATACATTTTTGAGTACATGTGACAGTATGTACCAAACAATGTATAATATTAAATTAAGATAACTGCATTCTCAACTAGATATTTCTAATTTTGAAACCAATGTGCATAATAAATAATGAAGGTTTCATAAAAACCCAATCTCTTTCTTTGTACACAAATAATATCCTCATTGACGTGTTTATATAATATTTCTCACTAACAAACTGAAATACAATTGCCATGTAAAACTTATTTGCAAGTTATTCAAACTGTCTTTGAACATGTGACTAATTAAATATCAAAATCTAATTGCCATTAAATTGTTTGTTCATCAAGTAATCTGAAATGTCTAGGTTTGTCTTCAAATACCTTTATTTACCAAATTTTACTCATCATAAACATAGAGTAATTCAAATGATAAACTAAACCCTCATAGATCTGACACTAGGGTAAATACAACATTAACAACTGGGTATATCAACATGAGTCAACATTAACCGGAAGCCCCTTGACTAGAGTTTAGGTAGTGTACATCAAGGAAAGAAAAAAAGGCCAATGCATAAACTAACTCAGGTTAGACATAACCCTTAACCAGAGTATTTTTTAGTGGAGAATATTTGCCTTTTGGCAAAATCTAGGAATTATCGTTGCCGAAATTGGCAAATCGTGTCCAATACACGGTGGCCCAAATCGCCCAATTTTAACATGGTAAAAGGTCTATAGTCTTTTGATTCACCATTAAGATTTTGTCGTTTGACGTGGTTGATCGGTATATTCGCCTTTAACCAGTCTGATGTGGTTCTTGTAATGGCATTTTAATTCGCCAATGGTTATAAATTATGAATTGAATGAATCAGCCCATTTTACTCCAAACAATTTACATTGCTTGGTGGATGACCGTTATATTTGTCGGGATAGTTATATTGACCAAGACCTATTTTGCCAACCGTTTGTTAATTCCGACAATGTGCATTGAACAAGTCGGCACATTTTTTGCCACACTTAAATCAAGATGTTAATGTATTTTGAAATGCTCGCGAATTCACAAAAAATGGAAATTGGAATCATGGATTGATATAAATTCAAATCAGTTAATTAAAAGTTTGAAAACTTAAACACAATTTCAGATTTGTTATAATTTTTTTGTTTCCCATTACAAAATTTTGGAGGGCTAGATTTACAAATTACAATCTTGCAACAACAAATAGAGGATTCAGCATTTCAAAGAAAGCGTAAAGGACGAAGGCAACCAATTATTTGTTCACACTTCACAATATTGTTATTAATTTTAATTCCTAGAATCCTAGTGACTAGTGAGAGGTCAAGATGTCTGACAATGGTGACTATCCTGAGTATCCTCAGGCTGATGAAGGGATTGAGATGTCAGGGGAGGTTAAGACTCAGACTTCTCGCTGTGGTGATAGCACTAAATGGATTTCCATGTCAAACATGGGCAAGACTAATACTCCTGAAGGAAGTGAAGGGATTGCAAATGAAAGGCCAAGCCTAGAAGTTGACAAGGCGAAGACTCCTCAAGGCATTGAAGGGATTGGAAGGGTAGACAAGGGTAAGACTCCTTAGGGTAGTGAAGGGATTGGAAGGGTAGACAAGGGTAAGAATCCTCAGGGAAGTGAAGGGATTGGGAGGCCATCAAAATGCCCAAAACTTAGAGATACTACCATAAAAGCTTTCTCTGGAATTGGCAACATTTTTGCTCCATCAACTTCTGCAATTGCAAGTGCAAAAGCCATTCACAGTAGCTCACCAGTACCACCACCACAAGTTGGGGTTGTCATTGAGTTAAATCAAAAGCATCAAATGAGGATAACAATGGTGGCACAACAGAAGATGTTATAAGGGATACACAGAACTAGTTGGATGAAAATGCTAGCAATGAAGATAATATTGATGTTGGTGGGAAGAAAAGAAAAAGGAAAGTAAAAATGGGGCGGTAGTGAGAAATGACAAGAAATTTTAAGGTTGATTGGGTAGAAAAGTACTGGTTCATTGAACCAATCCAAAACAATGATGAACAACCAATAGAATGCATGTGTAAGATTTGTACCTGGAAAACTAAAATAGAGAAGTTGCAGCTAAAGCTTGACACTATAGAAAAGCATATTGGTAAGGTTTATGAAAAATAGACCATAGACAGACAATAAATATTAGTAGTGAGATGGAAATCAAAGGAAGAATGTCTTCATGTTAAGTACGCCATAGAATATGAAGAGCATAACAAGAGAATGACAGTAATTGCTAGTAGTGGAAATCCAATCAAGGTTTGGTTTAAACATGCAGCCAATGAAGCAAACCTGGCAAAGACCATTCAGATGAGTGTTGTTTTTCATATTCTTTCGAGAGGGCGTCCTAAGAGAGACTTCTCAGAATATGGTAATTTATTATTTTTTTTAGAGTTCCTCACTATCCTATGTCACATTGGTCAACAAATGTTGGATGGGAAATGGAAAACTGTCTTTCTGAGGTGGAAAAGAAAATTTACAGAAGAAAGTAAAACGGTCTAGAATCATTTCATTATCCATAGATGAAGTTACTACAGTAGATAACTATGCTTGGGTCTGTATGCATGTGTATACAGTAAAAGAACATGTTTGCCAAGCTCATCTACTCTGTGTTTGTAAAATGAGGGGCAATTCAACAACAAAAAAATTATATTTTGAAGTCAAAAAAGCTTTGAATGAAGTTGCTGGTATGGATGATTTGACAATGGGCAAGAAGTTAGTGTGTGTTGCAGATGATGGAGCTGTAGTAATGCAAGGCTAAAGGAATGGTCTTTGTGCAATATTACAAAGTAGTATTGCACCTTACATGTTTGGCATACATTGCATGGCCCATTGAATAAATTTAGCATATAAAATTGTAAGTGATTTTCCTACAGTGTCAAAATTTGAAGATCTAGTCCGCAAGCTATACTCTTACTTCTATAGAAGTCCTAAACGTTTTGAAAAATTTAAGATTTCTTTAGAGGGAATAACACCAAGAAACAAGCTTCTCAAGGATGTTGAAACCAGATGGATCTCTTTGCATGGACCAGTGCAATGAGTTCTAACAGGATATCAATCCTTGATCAGACTAATATATGAGCAGCGCCTCACAGTAGACAAATCTCTTGATCTGGTACATAAGTGATATAGAGACTTTGTTAACTTTAGCCAGTCTTCTCCCCATGTTGGATTTAATGAACAAACTTGTTAATAAAGCCCAAGACATAACTATGTATATCCATGAGTATAGTAGTTTACGTAGAATGACATGCATTGCCCTAGATGCTCTGTATTCAGATATAACAACACTTCAAAGCCCAATTTTTTTCAAGTGGCAGATAATTATAGATTTGTATCATACTGATAATTTTTTACAATTTAACGCAAGAAATGTTTTATTTGTGTTTGTGAAAGGATATGAAATACCAATGCACCAATCTAATACGGGAAAGCAAGGCAAACTACTTCTAGTTAAAAAGGCATATTTTGACATGATTGTTAAATTTGTTAGTCATAATTTGAAGTCAATTTCCTACCAACTTGCAACTGAGATTCGTGAAAGATTCCCTCAAGAAGAAATTCTTGAAGCCATAGGTTGTGTGTTTCCTCATTTTTGGAAAAATGTCAAAGATAAACAAATTGATGCACATATCTTTCATAAAAAAATTAATGAATTGATCAGAGAGTTTTCAAAACCTACAACTTGCAATGAACAACCAATTGAAGGAATTTTAGATTCAACTAATCTCAAAAAAAAATGTAGACAATTTGCATCATGTATGAAATTCCAGTTGAAAAACTTTGAGAATCCATTTGAACTTGGTGCAATAACCAGGCTTTGGAAAAGGATAGAGCAGAGCGAAGTATTGCATGATTCAATATCAAAATATTTCAAACTTGTTGATTTATGTCAAACAGTGATATTGGGGTCGGTGTAAGATGAAAGAGTTTTCAATGCATTGGTGTTTTTGAAATCAAAGATCAGAAACAAACTAGAAAAAAATTTGGAAACTTGCTTGAAGTTGTTTGTAACTTAGTACAATGTTACAGATTTTCTTTATGATAGGGCATTGGCAATTTGGAATTTTGTGTGTGAAAGACACTTCAAAACCTGGTGGTGCTACTTCTAGTTTTGAGACAAACAATGGATTTTGGTCCCAAACTCAGAATGAAGATGAAGAATTTTTTGATTTTGAATACCCGACTTAGAATGAAGAGGAACCTGTTACTACTAGTCAATCTCAAGAGCTAGATTCCATGTGGGATATAGAAGCATCAGACTGCTCACTAAGTCAGTGAAGTGATTTAGCATTCAATTAATAGGTATTTATACAAATACTTCATATAATGTATTACATTTACAATTTACAAAACTATTGTTCATGATTTTTGTAATTTGAAGTATAATGTATAATGTTCATGTTACTGTATTAAAATTTGCTGTATAATGTGTTCCTAATTTCCTAGAAATTTGAAGTATAATGTATTGAAATTTGAAGTATAATGTATTCCTAACTTCCTAGAAATTATCATACTCATTCAAAATGAATACATATTTCATATTGTATTATCAATAGTCACTACCCAAGTATCAGAATGAATACAATTGATTTTCATATTCGTTACAATCACTACCCAAGTATACTATCCATTACAATATAATAATATTAGTCTATATCCCAGAAAAAAATCTCCCTTGTATCGGTTGTGGTATCCCATCTTATACAAAATCGATGGGATGCAAACAAGCTTCCAACTGACACATCTATTCCCTATAACTAACTAACTACAACCAACATCTTTAAGATAACAACAAGATAAACAAAACTAAAACATAAAGAAAACTAATCCAACACAATTATTTCCTCGTCGACGTCCTTTTATGGCACTTCCTCAGGCTTCTTCAAATACTCAATTATCCATCTTGTCACTTGAACATGTGTGGGCCATTTGAAATGTGAAATATCATAAACAAGCAATATTAGATCGTGCTATTTCTTCCCAATGACCATACGGGCTTCAACCTAAAATCTGGAGAACTTGACTTCCAAAGAAATAATTTTGTCAAGAATATAATTAAATCTTTCAATTGTAAAAGTATCTTCTCTTTTCAATTGATCAACCACATTTCCAGGTGATTCCTCAAATTCAATCTTCCATTCTTGAACATCCTTTACCTTGCCATTTTCATCAATAATATTTGGGATTGACCAGTGATTATTTGAAACAAAAGAAGGCATCCTTTGGTTCACCTTGTCTTCTTCATGTTCAATATAACTTAGATTATTTGATACAAATTCAATCATTTGTATAGTCGATTTGATTTCTGAAGGAGAATCTGGATCCCTCCTTGTAACTTCGTAAACTTGACTGAGTTCAAGATGAGAAGGCCTCCATTTTCTCATTATCTATTGCAGCTTAGGCTTATTTTCTTTGAAATAGCTCTCCATGTATACCAAGCTATTGTAACTTGTGTGGACTTCATCACATTGTTTCAACACATATTTTACTCTGAAGGACAGTATATCCTTTAAATTTTTACATTCACAATCCTTAGAAATATATTCTTGTTTATCAAGATCCTGTTGTGAACTTTCTGGAATCCATGAAATAGTTTGTGGAACTAATATTGTCATGCTAGGCCCTGGGGTTTTACATTGCATCAATTCCTTCTCCATCTTTGCCACCTTCAAATATAATTCATTAATTATTAATTACCTTGTTGATCTCTACTTCCTTGAGTAGAGATTCTTCCAACTTTTCATGCATATGTTTAACTTGAGCTCTAATAAACATAGCCTTGTGCATTAACTCTGAGACTGAGGCTAATGGATTGGTACTATCAATAGTTTGAACAACAACCATACCTTCTGAACCTTTTTCCATATCGATCAACTTGGGCTTTCTATCACCCTTAAAAATGGCCCATGTGGCTAGAGTCTATTTTTGGATCAAAGATGGATCCTTTAATCTTCTCCAAAGTATCAAACTTTGCCACAAATGTGGGATCATCTTACTTTATGACTTGATCCAACAAGAACAATTCTTTCACTGTAAGCCCTAACAAAATCAACATATTACTTTTCATCACTATATCCCTTGCTTCTTCAATAGTACAAGTGATATCATCAAGAATCAGCTCATCAATCATTTGTTTGATTATGGTTTCATGTTGAGACTCTTCAACACCCATAAGCCTTAATTTCTTATTTTTCTCAAAATCTTTCATCTTGTATTGTATCCAAAAATCTTTAAATTCTTGTGTTTTTGTAAATTCATCCTTTTGAAGGAACCTAAGAGAAATAGCTTCTCTTTCATCATTTGTGTAAATGGAAACGACATCCTCAAGAGTTTGGACTTGGTATCCATGAACTTCATCTTGGAACATAGATGGTGGAGATGTTGTTCTTACTTTCTTCTCCTCTCTTAATCCCCTTAGGATATGTGCCACTTCCTCTGAATCACATTCATCAACCGAATCATTGTAAGAAACAAGTGGGACAACATTTTCTTCTTGCTGCACTGGAGGTGGAGAGTCTGTATTCGAATCATGCAAAATCAATTTTCTCCTTTTCTTAGGAGGAGAAAGTGCCTTCTCAACCTTCTTAGGCTTTCCCTGTTGTTGACTCTGGCTGAACAACTCCTTAAAATTCTCAATGCATTTCTCAATTCTCAACACTTCAAACTTTTCTTCATCATAAAATCTAGGTTGTCCCATTTTTAATCTTTCTCCTTTGATCTTCAAATGTTTTCCCCACTTGTTAACCTTCTGAATAATGGTTGATATTTCATCACAATTTCTTATCACATTTTCATCAATATTCAATTGATGTTTGAACTTGGCAATCATGGATTGGATATGTCCCTCTAGGTCATAATCCTTGCTCTTCTCACTTTCCAATCTATAATGATTTTTTAATATATTCTTGTAAATCAATTAACATATTGGAACCAATGGTGAATCTAGCAAATTTTACAGAATGAGGCATATATGTGCCTTTCTTCCTTGGAGCTATAATCTCCTTCTCCAACCACAATAATTTTTAAATGATTTAGCTATTTTCCATTTTATCAATTGTTGATGCATTAACCTCTCTATCTCGGTAGCAAAATCAAATTCTAAATAGCAATTAGGGTTTTGAATTCTCATTGACATGTACATGAAGTCTAGAGGCATTTTTGACTTGGCATCCTCTCCACATAGTTGTGCCCATGCATAGTATTTATTTTGAAAGAAACCAGTAAAACTATTTGTCAAATGTGGGCCTTTACTATCCACTACTATCATTCGATTGTTGAGACCTTTCTTCATGCAATATGAAAACTCTCTATAATTGGAACTGCTCGCCATTCTCTCATGTTCAATGATAGCTTGATCTCTGTCAATTTTGGTTAGAGCTTTCTTGATTAGGTCAAAACATTCTTCTATACATGCCCTAGAAATATTTACCATAGGTGAGCCATATGTTCTCCTTATCATTCTAGTCTCTGGCATGTAGCACTCAACTATAACATTCATCAACTCTACATCTGTATACACATTTGGCACTATGACCTTTGCCAAGTCCAACCTCCAAGGATTGCACCTTGGTTCCTTTTCATCTTGGTTTGTATAGAAAAACTAGAATAAGGACCTACTAGACTGGAATGGTAGAATCTCTACATTCCCCCCATTCATCTGAAAATTCATTCTTTGCACTTGTATCTGTCGACCCTGGCAATAGGCTAAGCAATGTGCTCAATGGGGGTTTCTCTTTAGCCACATTTTCTTTCTCGAAAACTTCCTTCTTGATATCTACTTCCTTTTTCGTAGTCATTTTCTAAAAATGCAATAAGTTACAAGCTCGGTGGAGAATTTTACTTACTGGTTTGAACTGGGCAAACTTGTGTCTTCTCAACTAGGTCCATTCACTCCACTGGCTCAACTCGATCTTCAATGTTTTTGACAATCCAAGCCAGATTAGTCAATCTTTTATAATCGAACAATCTTAATGCCCATTAATTTCCATACTCCTCATGAGACATTTTGTATGTGCGAAACATCTGTTAGCACGCTTAACCATTAATTCGGCCACCCTTCATTAAATGTTTAAGCTTTTTCCATTTCACAACTCACCAATTTGTCCTTTGTGAAATAGGAAAACAATCGTTGTTTCTCTGTCCCTCTTAATGTTTCCTGTGAAATAGAAAAAAATCACTATCACACAAGTCTTACTATATGTTTCACTATTCACCATTTCACAACTCACTAATATGTCCTTTGTGAAATAGTGAAAAATTGTTGTTTCGCTCTTCTACTTAATGTTGCCTACGAAATAGCGAAAAATCGCTATCACGCAAGCCTTACTATATAATCCTTGCAAAATAGCAAAAAATCGTCATTTCACAATCTTCACTTTCTGTCTTTGCGCCAATATGAAAAATCGACATTTCACAACTGCCAATTTCATGACCCGTGAAGTAGCAAAAAATGGTTCTTTTTTCTTGTTTCCAAGGTGATTTCACATTTTAATCTTTTCAATATGCCTTTACTCCTAATTTATGAATAATGTTTACATTTCAAGATGTCAAATTTCAAAAATAATTGGGTTTCCTTGATTCTTTATGTTTGGAATATTTGTATGAATGATGACTTCCTTATGTAGATTGATTTATAAATGAGATATATGGTAGTTCTTCCACTAGGGATGTTTACTCCTTTATTATGTATTATGTGTATGCTTTTTTGTATGACATGTGTGTAAGCCTATACCCTCACGAGTATTCATTGCTTGAGTGTTTAGGCTATGTGACTATCTCCATGTGCACAATGGGTGAACCTATGAATTCTACATGGTCAAGTGGTTTCTTAGAACTATTTTTAAGAATTTGAGACCTTGGCCTCATAAAATAGCCTTACTATATAATCCTTGCGAAATAGCAAAAAATTGTTGTTTTGCAACCTTCACTTTATGTATTTGCACCAGTGCAAAACAATCATCATTTCGCAACTGCTAATTTCATGACCCGTGAAGTAGAGAAAATGATTCTTTTGACTCCTAATTCACCCACAAAATTAATGTTATACTATAATTTTTTATTTTTAGTCGTCAATATATATATTTTTTAGTTTTGAAAAAAACACAATTCGCCCAAATTTTTCACATAGTTTCAGGGAGCATGAATGATTATCCAATTGAGATTATTATTTTTTATTTGTAAACTAAAAAAATTTGCCAATAAAATTTATATTTTCCTCGGTAGTTTTACAAATTTCGCCAAATTTTTACACCTTTTTTGAAGGGGGATTTCTTAAAGATTATTTTGCCCTTAACATTTAGATAATGAAAGAATTGACAACTTATGTTCAACCTAGGGTTTACCAAAGAACCCTATCACAGTGATAACACAAGAATAACATCAAAGAAACGTGTTCTCAAAAAATAAATAAACCCTAACTAGGGTTTAAAGAAATTAAACCAAATGAATAAATGTTAATAAAAAACTTACCCTTAATTACAAAGAACACATAATCTCTATTTTAATATAACTCTTAGCCAAATATACATGAACAAAGACAAAGAGGAAGAGGTAGATCCTATGGTGAGAATAGTAGATATGATCAAGACAAAGGAAAGACCGAGTAGAAAAGTGAAAGTTCATTCCGAGGAAGAAGTAACTACTCTCGAGGTGGCTATGGAAGAGGAGGATTTCGAGGAGCTTGTTACAATTGTGTTGAAGGACATAGATCATTTGAGTGTATACATGCAATTAAGAAGGTCGGTAGCAGTAGAAATGCTTTGGTGCATGAAGGTTCACCAGATGAACTTGAAAAGGTAGGAAACTTGATGGTCAGAGGAGCATTGTGGAGTGAAAAGACTAAGGAAGATCCAGTAAGAAAAAGTTTTTCCAAGACCAAATGCAGAGTTGCAAACAAAGTTTGGAAAGTGATCATTGACAGTGGAAGCTCAGAGAATCAGGCATCAAAAGAAATGGTTACAAAGTTGCAGTTGGAAAGATTGAAGCACCCCAAGCCCTATCAGATTTCATGGATCAAGGATGAGCATACACTTATAATAAGTGAACAATGTTTTGTGAATCTAAAAATTAGAAAGTATTATGATAAGGTGTTGTGTGATATTATGCATATGAATTGTTGTCATATTTTGTCCGGTAGACCTTGGCAATATGATAGACATGCTATATATGATGGAAGATTGCACAAATATACTATTTAGGCCGATGGCAAGAGAAAAATCTTGTTACCTTTGATTGACGAATAGGTTGTTAATATATGTACAACTGTGAAAATTTGTTTGATGGAAGGAAGACATTTTGTTAAGGATTTGAAGAAAAATGATGTTTGTTATGTTGTGATTCCTAACAAACCAAGTTAGAAAACAGTAGATAAAACTCCTAAAGAGGTTGAGAAGTTGCTCATCGAGTACAAGGAGATCATCTCAGATAATGTACCTAAAGGTTTTCCACCGATGAGAAGTGTAACTCATTGTATGGATCTAATTCCCAAAGCTAGTTTGTTGAATAAGGCACCACACCGACTGACACCAATCGAGAATGAAGAACTCAACCGACAACTTTAAGAGTTGTTGCAGAAAGGATTGATCAAAGAAAGTTTGAGTCTATGTGTAGTACCAGTTGTGTTGACACCTAAGAAGAATGGAGAATGACGAATGTGTACTTATTCTAGAGCAGTCAACAAGATAATAGTTAGTATTGGTTCCCTATACCAAGAATGGATGATATAATCGATTGTTTGAGTGGAGCAAAATATTTTACCAAGATTGATTTGAAGAGTGGATATCATCATATCAGAATTAGAGAACGTGATGAATGAAAGACTACTTTCAAGACAAAAGAAGGTTTGTATGAGTGTTTGGTTATGCCTTTTGGTTTAACTAATGCACCGAGTACTTTTATGAGGTTAATGAATGAGATTCTAAAGAAATTTGTAGGTAAATTTGTGATTGTGTACTTGGATGACATTCTGATATTCAGTAAAACTAGAGAAGATCATTTTTTGCACATTAGATGGGTATTATAGAGATTGAAAGAGGAAAAGTTGCTAATTAATTTGAAAAAGTGTTCCTTTGTGAAAAAGGAGATTGTATATTTGGGATTTGTGATTTGAGCTGATGGTTTGAAGATGGATCCTGAGAAGGTTGAAGCTATTCTTGCTTGGTCTACACCTGAGAATGTTGGTGAGCTAAGATCGTTCCATGGTTTAGAAATTTTCTACCGAAAGTTCATTAGAATTTTCAGTTCAATTTGCAATGCTATGACTGAGACAATCAGAAGAGATAAAAGATAATTCAAGTGGACACATGGAGCTGATAAGAGTTTTGAGACTTTGAAATATAAGGTTGTTGAATTGCCTGTGTTATCTTTACTTGATTTCAATAAGGTATTCCAAGTTGAATGTGATGCAAGTGGAAGTGCAATAAGAGCTATGTTGAGTCATGAATGTAAACCTGTTGCTTTCTTTAGTGAGAAGTTGAATAATGATAAAAGGAAATATTTTGTGTATGATCAAGAATTCTATGCTATTGTTAAAGCCCTGAAGAAATAGAGACACGATTTGATGCCAAATGAATTGGTGTTGTATACTGATCATAAGGCTTTACAGTATTTGGGTAGTTAGAATAAGTTGAATCAGAGACATATGAAATGGGTTGAGTATTTGTAGAATTTCACATTTGTGATAAAACATAAGAGTGGAGTATCTAACCGAGTTGCTAATGCATTGAGTCAAAGAAAATCTTTGCTGACTGAAATGAGAATTGAGGTTCTTAGTTTTGATGACATGAATAATTTGTATGAAACTGACCCTAATTTTTTTGAGTTGTGGAGAATGTGAAGAGAACCTATTCCAGATCAACTGAATAAGTGGGAAGACTATTTCAATCAAGAAGGTATGTTGTTCAAAGGAATTTAGTTATGTATACCGAGAGGATCAATGAGAACTAATTTGATAAAGGAAAAACATAGTAGTGGTTTAGCTAGACATTTTGGCACTGATAAGACATTGAGCTTTCTTAAGGAAAGGTATTTTTTGCCTCAGTTGTATAAGGATGTTTACAAATGTGTGAAGAGTTGTGGAGTTTTTCAAGTTGCAAAAGGAGTAAATCATAATACTGGATTGTATACACCGATTTATGTTCTTGAGAAACCTTGAAGAGATATCAACATGGATTACTGAGGAGTATTATCTCTAACCGAGACAATAAGTTTGTTGGCTACTTTTGGAATACCCTATGGAAGAAGTTGAACACCGAGTTGAAGTATAGTTCTACATGTCATCTACAAACTGATGGACAAACCAAGGTTGTAAATAAAATTTTGGGTAACCTATTGAGATGCTTATTTGGAGACAAACTGAGTAATTGAGATTTGATGTTGGCACAAGCATACTTTTCATACAATAATTCAGTGAATAGGAGTACTAGCAAGTCACCATTTTAGATTGTTCTTGGCATACAATTGAGAGGTATATCAAACTTGAGAGATATTTCTGGAGAATAGAAGAGGAGTGTTGAAGGGGAAGAATTTTTTGAGTTTATGAAGTCATTGCATGAGGAAGTGAAACATAAGTTGGAGCAGAGTAATTGGAAATACAAGGATAATGCAGATAGGTCAAGAAGACATAAGGTTTATGAAGTTGGTGATAAGGTAATGGTTCATTTGAAGAAAGGAAGATTTCTTGTTGGAACATATGGTAAGTTGAAAATGAATAAATTTGGTCCCTGCAAGGTATTGAGGAAGTTTGATAGTGGAAATTCTTATGAAGTTGAATTATCTGATGACATGGATATATCACCAATATTTAACATTTCATATTTGTATGAGTACCATGAACCTGATGAAGAAATGAAAGTACCGAGTGATTGTCCTAAGAAGAAGACAAAAGAAGTTGAGCAGATTTTGGAACAAAAAGTTAGCAGAAGCACAAGAGGAAATGATTACATGGAATACTTGGTAACGTGGTCAAAGAAGAGACCAATTGAAGGATCTACATGGATTTCTCAATATTTGTTGGATTCAACTCAAGTTGTACCTCACTCATGATTCAAAGAATCATTTATTTTCAACCCTGGGTGTCTGATGCAAGAGCATCTTGGGTTTTTGGCAATCGTGTATCTCGATAGCTTGTTAGATGTGCTCAGTAACTGCTTTTAATTTCTCGGTGGAGTATTCTTTTTTTTCACCGACGGTCTTGGTTACCTATTTTATTCTCGGTGCCTTTCACCGAGTGGCTTTATTGTGTTCTTTCACCGAGTTGGTTCAGTGTTGTTCAATATTGTGTGTTCTTTCACCAAGTTGGTTCAGTGTTGTCAGTGTTTCTCGGTGACCTAGTTCACTGAGGGGTTTATTTTGGATCTTTTGTTAAGGTTGACATGTGCATTTAATTTTGGTCATGATTTTAATGTTGGGATCATTCATTGGGAAATGTTTGGACCTAAATCTAGTTCGTTGATTTCTCCAATGTTGGATCTAAATGTTTCTTTGGGCCGACTTGTTCGGTAGCCTCAAGTATAAATGAAATAATTTTTTTAGATTTAGGGAGTGGAATAGAGAATTCTAGAAGGAAGATAGTCATTTGGAAATCGTGGATCTCACATGTATGTGGACTATAATGTTCTGTAATTAAATTCTATATGTATTGGTCAAAACTAGGAAGGCCTCACAGCTCAACATGTATGAAGTTTGATGAATAAATCATATTGATCTGCTTCCTTTCTCTTTGTTTCTGAGTTATTGCTTCCATGTGTGATTTTGCGAGGTGGTCTAGTACTTGGGTGAGCCTTTGGCCCCACTTATATGTCCTCTCCTTGCGTCACATTTTCTAGACCATTTGACCTATCCTTTTAAAAAACTTTATGGGTTGACTAGCATAACACATCATGCTAAACCATTTGATCCCTCTTTTCACAAACTTTATGGATTGACTATCATAACACAACATGCTAAACCATTTGAGCCCTCTTTTTCACAAAATTTATGAGTTGACTAGCATAACAAAAATTGCTAGACTATTTGACCTCTCATTTGCATACTTTTATGAGTTGACTAGCTTTCTACACCATCAACTCTCTTTATACTAAACTCTCCAATGGATCACCAAGCACAACACAAATGGATAGCCTATGTCATCCATGGCTACTTTTTTCTCCTCTCCATGATTCCATAGCATAACATACTTTTCTATTTGATTGGATTATGGATTCTTGTCTTATATTTGGTGTGTGCTCTTGCCCTTTCCATGTGACCACTTGTACTTTTGTAATAGATTTATAAGTGTGATACTAGTTGTTGAGACATTTTCCTTATCGAGGTCTCTTCAAATAGTTGACTTGGAACCTTAGTAAGCTTTAGGATTTTTTCTTTGATTTATGTGTACCTTTATACATGTTTGTATGAGTTAAGATCCTTAGTTTAGGTGTTTATGTCCTTAAACTTAGCGATCTCTTATCTCTTTTCATTTTTTCCCATGATCATATGTATTTCTCTCTCTTTCTTCTACTTTACCTTGGGCATAAGGTAGACTCACTCCCACTAAAGTGGGGTCCAAATGTATCATCCTAAATTATAAGCACCTATAATTAGATATTCAATTAGGCTCCATTTTAGCATGTATGGGCTCTCATAATAATTTTGGTACTCCAACCACGTACCGCTTATCATTCTGGTGTCTCTACAATCTCTATTCCTGAACCAAATTTCAATGAATCTTGGGGGGAATAGGTCAACCCAATTGACCTAGTCCCAAGAACAGGTCAACCTAGGCAACCTCATCCCGAGAACAAGTTGGCTTCAAATTAATTTTACAGGTCAGTTACATTCTTTGGACCTTATTTCTAGCATCTAAATTGAGCTATTTGAATTATATCAGTATGTGCATCTCAAAACTCTCCTTATTCTTCTATCTAGCCCTCTATCTTATATCAATCAATCACATCTCCCCAAGAAATCCTCAATTACAGTTAAGGATCATTGCACTCACTTATCTCTTTAAGCATAGTTGAGCCTGGTGAGTTATCTTCCCTCTAATGTAATAGAGGAAATAGAACCATAGGATCATTAGTTTATCCATTTGAACTAGTGATCCCTATTTCTTATGTTACAACTATATCTAAAACTTTAAATAAGTAAGGAACATTTGAATTTATCATGCATTTCTAAGTGTTGAAATAGAATTAAACCCCTTGGTTTCATATTTATGAAGTTATCAGTTGGAAATATAATCACTATGTTAGAGGGGAAATTTGAAATAGTACAAGCCTACCTCTTATTGGCTTTTTCTTGTGCCTTAAGTGATTATGTATAGGTAACCATTACTATGCGAAGCAATATTATCTTAATAGATAATTAGATTGAATAAGGGACTTGTCCAACAGTCACGAGTTAGGATTTGTCTAATTTTAGAGAACTTGGTCTATATAATCTTGAGACAATTGAGTTGGCAACTATAATACTACATTCTTGAATGCATGAATTATAAAATTGGTTGACCTTAGGAATGGGAACATGTGTATAGTTTTAATTTGAATGAAAATATGATTTCATATGTATAAGGAATCCATTACGATGTGGATATCTGAATAATAGGGCTATGTGACCCTTGGTGAGTCTAGTGGTGATATTGACTGCATAGGGATTGTGCTTGTAATTTTAAAACCTTGGACAAGGTGATACTATTAGCCAAGATAGTAGTCGTCAGTCACTAGAACTAGTAGTGCATTGTCTAGCTATGAAGATCACCTAGTAGGAAAATATGTATGTAGGATGGTTGGATACAATAGTTGCAAGTTATACACTAAGCCTCGAATATCAAGAAAATGGAACCATTTTTGTGTGCCCTGTGAAGGGTTGGGCTACTTTTGTGTGAAATTTGTGTCGGTGACCATTAGGTCATGATCAAAAGGTTCAATGTTGGATGGTAAAAAATACTCATGATAATCTTTCACCCATGGAGGATGAAAGCTAACCAAAGAACAACAGAAATGGGAGAACAAGTATAGGTCTTATACTTTGATAGTTAATTATGTTATTCCATTTCATAGTATTATAATGTATAGTTATCTTCTTTAGTAGTTAGGTTTACATTTCTTATTAATTTCCTATGTTGCTTAAGTAACAAAATAAATTAGATAAGTTTAGCTTCATGTTAATAGTAGTTAGTAACTGTTGATATTTGTAGCATCGGTCAGATAAATAATACTGACTATATGATTATTATGAGAAATGATTTATTATATATATATATATATATATATATATATATATATATATATATATATATATATATATAGATTATATTTATTCTCATAATAACTAAATAGTTAAATTGATAAAATAAATTAATGAATAGGCATGTCCCATGAAGGGACATGTCTCTTCTTGTCCTTGTCATGTATAAATACAAAGAGATATATGCATTTGAAAAACACATACAATCAGATAGTACTAATACATTTGCAATGATCCTAAAACCTTAACGTGGTATCAAAACCAAGTTGTAAATGTAAGAGAGTAGTTTGTTGATGGTAAATGTGTGACTGTCTTAGAAAATATAGTCTCAGTACGAGGACCATATCTCACAAATGCTCCGTTGGATTTTTTTGAATTTTAGATATGTTGGTGATATAAAAAAATTAGAAGAATCTCACTAGAGAGATTGGAGAGAAAATGTTAGGTTCAAACGTTATGACCGAATGTGTATGGGTCTATGCAAAATCTGTAAAAGAGCAAGGTTCCTTCTTTAAAAGCCTAACCGCTTGAAGGGAGATCCAATCATATTGAAGGTTGTCATAGTGTATAGAACTTTTGGATATTCAAGATATGTCATGTCATGAAGAATTATGGTAATGTTCAAGAACGACGACATCATTTTGTGAATTTGCATGATATTTTCTATATGGTCTCACCTTACAGAATGAAATACTTGAAATTTATAAAAGATAAGTATTTCATGTTTTATTAATGCACATAATATTTGAGTTTGTAATTCATGCTATACTATTGGTTAGTAAAATCTTATATGCTTCTATCATTGGTATTTCTGGTCAAGATAGTTTAGTGAGCTATTTGTAATCTCTCTCTAACATACCTTCAGGACAGAAGCATAAGATAATTACATTCAAGGGAGAAATAACTTGATGCTTGCAAATGAATTGATGATTAAGACTAGATGCAAAAGGAGTCTGAAATTTCAAAAGAGGTCAAGAAGTTGATAAACTTGAGCTTCAAAGGGAGCATATGGTTCAGTCAACTTGTGACAATTTTGATCATATTGATTGAGAGGGAATTCACTATTGAAGGTGAAACACTTCTGAGGTAAACTTGATATAATTGATTATTATACTAATGAATCATGAATATTTTTAATGGGCCTTCCCCTTGTGTAAATCATGAGGAAGTGACAAATTCAAAATTATTATCACTTGTATTTGCAAAAGTTATTGGAAGGTGACGATCTTACAATAACTTGATCTTCTATTGTGATAGACATCTTATGATGGCTGAAATAGATCATAATAGATGGCATCTTCTATTGTGATAGACATATTGTGATGGTTGAAACAGATCATAATAGATGATGTGAATGTTCTTATAGTTAGTGTACATTACCTATGAACATTTGTTGAGCACTTGGTGGATATCATGAGACTTGATATTTTGTAGGCCATTACTCTAAGCACTTGGTGAATATCATGAGATTTGATATTCTTCAGGCCAATGCTCTTGATATCATGATATGATATCTTTATGAACTCTTAAGTAGTTGGTGGACATCATGAGAATCGATGTTGGTAGGCCATTACTCTAAGCACTTGGTGAATATCTTGAGAGTTGATATTATGTAGGCCAATGCTCTCAATATCATGAGATGATATCTTTATGAACTCTTGAGTACTTAGGTGAATGTCATGTGTTGACATTCTGATAGACCAATACTCAAGATATCAAATGGATAGAATCGTCGATGGAGGCAATCCACCTGAGGACTTGTGGATAGAATCACCGATGGAGACAATCTACCTAAGGACCTGTGGATAGAATCGCCGATGGAGGCAATCCACCTGAGGACTTGTGGATAGAATTGCCGATGGAGGCAATCCAGCAAAGGACTTGTGGATAGAATTGTCGATGGAGGCAATCCACACATTGAGACTATGTTTCTATTAATTACATCATGAGGATGATGCCTTTATTTCTTACATCATATAATTGATGTTTCCAAGTGTCTTAAGTGTTGACATTGGATTGTTTATCCTCCCTAGCTAAGAGGGAGTGTTGATGTTCGTAGCATCAGTCAGATAAATAATACTAACTATATGATTATTATGAGAAATGATTTATTATATATATACATATATATCAATATATATAATAATTGATATTTTAATCACCTAAAATTGGGCTAATAGAACCTAAGACCCTATGTTCCCTAATTCGAGATAAACTCCTAATGGTGTTAATTAAATTCTTGATTATTAACATAATTCATCAAATTTGATAAAATCAATAAAAAATTATAAATCAAACACTAATCATCAATAATTAAGTAAAAATCATATTGATTACCTCTAGGCCTAATAAATTAAATCATTCCCATTAATTGTGTGGCTAGATTAATTAATTAAAATAAATGAATAAAACACTGAAAAATGACATGTCACCTCTCAAGCGAACAACAAAGACACTTTTAACCAATGAGAGTTCATCACATGGATCAAGTTTGGAGGCATCTCAACCATTCCTCATGGATGCATCTCAACCGTCCAAATTTCTAAAGTTCTATAAAAGATGAATTTTCAAACCTCAAAAGATATAGTTAATTGAATTCATACTTACATGTTGCATATTTCATTTCATAGCTAATTAGAGAAAAATTCAATTTACATGCTTAATGGTCAATGAATTAATGACTTTTATGAATGAATCTAGTTTCTTAGTTGCATTTTGATTTGAATCTCTCATTCTAACATACATTGTCACTGTTTAGAGTCTAAATCTGAGAGTAAATTTATATTTATTCCATACTTGTGTTAGTTAGAGAGAAATAGGATGATTTCATTTAGTTTAATGGCTTTAAATTGCTTTCAATTTGATTTAAACTAATAAGATTATGTTGTATTGAAGTGTTGTGTTGCAGATTCACATTGACCACAAAATACACACACATTCCTAACACCCACCGTGGGGCCAAGCCCCAGATTTTTGCATTTTAAACTAATTTTTTGTCATGTTTCTATCAGGAGAAGATCACATCTAGGAAATTAAATCGCATCTCATAACCAAATGCGCACCTAGAATTTCTTGGATCCCATATGGGGTTTCCTAGATCGCATCTCGTAAGGTATCACAATCTGTTAGCTTTGGATCGCATCTAGGACCCTTAATCGTATTTGGGAAATAGGATCGCATTTAGTCAAATTATGGATCGCATCTAGGGTCTTTTGTTGTAAATTTGGTTTTTTTAACGTCTAATGGGTGATCTTTGTGATTTTTCTGATTTATGATAGCCTAACAGTGGTATGCAGGTCGAATTGTCCAAGACATCAGCAAAGATAAGAGTACTAATTGGTTTTTTGCAGGTTGTCTTGAAGGAGAAATCAAGCAAATATTATGCTTGTTTTTATAGGAATATTTAATACAATTAGAGGTCAATTTGCAAACTAATTAGGGGATTATGCTCTTTTCCCTTTGGGAAAATCAGAAACTCAAAAATTAGCTTGCAATTTTGGGTCAAATTGGAGTAAATGAATTGTTAAAGCTTGCATGATGTGTTTGCTAAGAAAGGTGGTTTGAGATAGGAGATTATGCTTTTCTCCTTCATGGAGAATCCTAAATCCATACCTCTAAGCCATTAATCCTCATTTTTTTATTGCATACCTATTAGAGGGCATGTCGGTTGAGGAAAAAAGTTCCCGAGAATGACCCAAGTGGGGACAAGTTTTAAGACAACTCTTCCACCCCAGTATAAAATTTGATGCTTCCTTGAGATGAAAATCTTTGAAGACATGATTGATCTTGTTCATGGAACCTTGAATTGATCTTTTCCATGAAAATGCTTAGATCTTGTCTAGAGTGGAGCTGCTTGAATCTTGCTTGTGAGACTACACAGATTTAAGTACTCATAGGGCTATAGGTCTCAATCCTAGTTGTGGGACTATAGGAGACAATATTTTTGAGTGGATGCCCTCATTAAAAACCCTAAGTTAGATGATACACGAACTACCTCTGAAAGGTTGGTAATTCTTATGCAAGGAAAATAGTAATTGCCACAAGAAGTTCACCATATTGAGCCCTCTTTGATGTTACTACTCGGCTAATATGGCCTCCAACATCTATTGTGTGTTGTTGGACTGTCATATTCCGAGGAGTCATTGAGTGTGTTCCTAAGTTAGTGAACAAGTATTTCCAATCTCCACCTAGTTCAGGAAAGGATATGTGTGTTTGCTCCTAAAAATGAGTGCTTGATGTGTTTGAAGTACAAACCTAAGATAATCCCCTTAATGAAAAAATCACAAACACTTTCAAACACCTACAACTCCTTGGAATCAGACAGAGAAGATAATTTTTTATAAAGTTGACAAAATTTTTCGTCAGACAGTCGCATCTAGTATCCTGTGTCACACCCCATATCCCAGATCGCACTTGGTAAAAATAGGATCGCACATCAGATACCCTAGGTTGCATCTAGATTAGGGATCGCGCCCTGTGTTTCTTGTGTCGCATCTGAGACCAAAATCTGTTAGTCGTATCTGGGACCGTAAGCATTTATGTACCTATCACAAGCTAGATTTTTGTATTTCTGAGTACCATGTTGGAAACTACAATTGAAATAATTGTTATATTGTCATTGATGTCAAATCTTAACTAGTAAGACAGTTTCTATCTAGGAGAGTACCATATCTTTTGATTGATGAAAAGGATTTGAAAAAAGGGAAATAACAAGAGGACCTAAGGAAAGGTTGAGTTATGTGATACTTCAATGAGTACTTGATTAGTTGGCACATTGATAAGATAATGTGTTATTTATCTCTAACATCAAGTGAAGAAGGAAGACTAGAAACATACGCTTAATCGAGAAAAAGTGAAGAAACCTAGTTTAAGCCGAGTGATGTTAGTGTCGACCGAGCGCCAGTATATGCCGAGAAAATCTAGTGTCGACCGAACATCAATAATTTCTGAGTGACAAATAATTACCAAGCAAAGACAGTGTTTTTCAAGAAGGAAAGTGTTAGCAATAACCGAGATATCTAGTAATGACCGAGGAGATGAACACAGTATTGACCGAGTGTTAGTAATTTACATTTTGAGAAGGAATTGAGAATCCCAGCTGACATAGTTGAATTCTTGGGATATGTAAAACATGTTGACATTATTAATGAATGGTATGAAGCATTTGATGCATGGTAAATCATTTTCTTATGGATTCAAAGAGAATTTTGGAGATGTATCTAGAAGGAAAAAGAAGGAGAACATAATGATGGAAGGATTCGATGAATCTGACCTAAACCTAAGATCTACAGAAGAGATTAAGCGAAAAAAGATTAATCTACCTGATCAAGGAGGCATAAGGATGACCTATTTGTGAGGTTACAGAAGAGAGGAGAAGAGGTTGATGTTATTGACTGATGAGTCTAAGCAGAAGGCTAAAGTGAAGTTGTGAAGAGCTTAACAGAGTTGTGGTGATTGCTTAAAGAGAATTCTGAGCATATCAAAGATGGAGATGGAAAAGAAGGTTAGTCATTAAATCAGCATATGAGCAAATTGGATATGTATTTGCAAAGTATTGAGAACTTTGCTTCCTATCTATGTTATCATAATTTCTACAATTCAAGAATCAAGATGTAACCTTCATAATGTCCTAACTTTGGAAAGTATTGTTGGCAAGCTTACTGCTTTTGAGTTGTCTAACTCTGATAATTTCATTGTTCATAATATTGAATCTGCATTTAAATCTCAAATGGTTCTTCATGGGCCTAAGAAGGGAAAAGAAAGATGTGTGAGCAATGACAGCAACAACAACAATAATAGTGACACTTCTTATGATGATCTAGATGATCTTGAGGCACTTATGGCTAGAAGGCTACATAGAGGAAAAGGGAAATACAAAGGTAAACTTCCTATAATCTATTTTTCATTTAACAAAGTTGGCCATATTGCAGCAAGACGCCCTGATAGGACTGACAAAGATGAAAGAAGGGAAAGCAAGTACAAAGAGAAGAAATGACAGATATCACAGAAGGTACAAAGACTACAAAGAAAAAGGTAAGAAATCTTGCTATATTGTTGAAGGGGAAACTGACAGTGAAACTCGTGAATCTGATGAATGTGATATAGAAGTTGTTTATATTGCTATGAAATATTATTCTGATGAGGATGAGAAAACTGAACTTATTTAATATATGAGTAAAGGTGATAAATGGATTATTGATAGTGGTTGTTCACATTACATGGCTGGAGATAAAAGTAATTTTGAAACCCTTAATCATTACAAAAGTAGAAGTGTTAAGTTTGGTAATGATGCACCATGTGTTTTGAAAGGAAAAGGATCAATAAGATTGACTGATAAGATCAGATGTGATAATGCTTATTAGGTTGAAGGTCTTAACTATAATTTGCTGAGTTTGGTACAACTGAACAGTACTGGTTACCAAGATAAATTTCATCACAGGAAAGCTAAAATATTTGATGCCACCGCTGAATTAATTGGAAGTGGAGAACAGACAAGAGGTAACTTGTTCTATCTAGACCTATCTGAAGAAACATGTTTGTTTGCACAATTTGATGATGTATGGTTATGGCATAAGAGGTTGTGTCATGTGAACTTTGACAAGTTGGTAAATATCAGTAAGATGAAGAAAGTTAGAGGTTTGCCAAGATTGAAGAAACCTGATAATATGATATGTAAACAATGTCAATTGGGAAAAATGACAAAGTCTAGTTTTAAGAGCAAGACATATACTTCTGACAATATTTTAGAATTGGTTCATATTGACCTTTGTGGATCTATGAGTCTACAAAGTTATTGTGGTGATAAGTATTTCATCCTGTTTGTTGATGACTATTCTAGAATGATGACTATAATGTTTTTAAAAGATAAATCTGATGCATTTCAGTTGTTTAAGTGGTATTTGGAAAAAGTTGAAAAAGAAACTGGTAAAAGATTGAAATGTTTGAGATCTGACAGAGGAGGAGAGTTTATATCAAATGAGTTTAATCTATTCTACAATGATAGAGGAATAAAGAGATGGATGTTTGCACCTAGGACACCTCCGTAGAATGGTATAGCAGAAAGAATAAATAGATCAATTATGGATTGTGCAAGAATTGATGATTGAGAAGAATGTTGCACAAAAGTACTAGAGAGAAGTTTTAAGTACATTTGTTTATACCTTGAACCGAGTGCAAATCAAGAGAGGTACAAATGCTCTATATTTTGAGTTATGGTATGGATATACACCTAATGTGAAATATTTTAAAGTCTTTGGGAGTAGACGTTATATACTAAAAGACAATAGGAATGGAAAACTTGATGCTAAAAGTGAAGAAGGCATATTCCTAGGATACTCCACTAAGAGAAAAGCTTACAAGTTTTTGAATTCTAACACTAACAAAATTATGGAAAGTGAAAATGTTAAAGTTGATGAATATGAAGAAAAGAATGAAGTTGAGTGCAAGAAAGAGCCTAAAGATTATAGATCTTTTGTATACATGGAAGAAGGAGAGGCTAGTAATGCACCTAACCCAAATGTTGAGGAACTGCATGAGCCTGCCAAGCCACAGCAAGATATTGTCGAGGATCAAGAATATGTTGTCGAGCATCAAGAGGAGGATTTCGAGCAATCAGAAGAAGAGGCACATAATTTACAAGATGAACCAGAAGATCAAGACCAAGGCAAAAGAAAATCTGAACCTACATTGGCACGGTATGTGAGAAGACATCATAAGCCAAAATAAATCATTGGAGATAAAGAATCTAGAGTTATGACAAGAATTAAGTTGAAAGATCATACATGCTTACTATGTGAATTTGAGCCTAAAATAGTGAAAGATGCTTTAAAAAATGAATATTGGGTATAAGCCATGAATGAAGAAATAGAGCAGATAGAAAATAACAAAACCTGGACACTAGTGTCAAGACCAAAAGACAAGAATGTTATTGGAACAAAATGGGTATTCAGGAATAAGCTAAATGAACATGGAGAAGTCACTAGGAACAAAGCCAGATTGGTATGCAAAGGATATGCACAAGAAGAAGGCATTGACTATGGGGAGACATTTGCCCCAATTGCAAGATTGGAAGGAGTGAGGACTCTACTTGCATATGCAGCATATAAAGGATTCAAAGTATATCAAATGGATGTTAAATTTGCATTCTTGAATGGGATATTGGAAGAAGAAGTATTCATTGAACAGCCAGAAGGATTTGTTGACCCAAGCAAGAAGAATATGGTTTGAAAGCTACACAAAGCACTGTATGGATTAAAGCAATCCCCCAAAGCATGGTATGAGAGACTGTATAACTATCTGATACAGATTGGATTTGTAAGGACAAATGACAACAACAATATGTATATGAAGACTAAAAAAGGTAAAGGGATTTTGTTAGCTGAAATATTTATTGATGATATCATATTTGGAGGACAAGATGCCCTATGTCAAAACTTTTCAAATGAGATGCAAACTAAATTTGAAATGTCTATGTTTGGTGAGATCAAATTCTTTGTTGGTTTGCAAGTTTATCAGATGAAGAAAGGTATCTATATTACTCAATCTAATTATGTTAAGGAGATATTAAAAAAATTTGGTATGGAAGATTCCAGACCAGTAAGTACACCTATGGCTACTAAAACTGATGATACAATTGAAATGAATCAAACCCTGTATAGATCCATGATTGGAAAGCTACAATACGTTGTCCATAACAGACCAGATATTTCCCTAGCAATTGAGATTTTTGCAAGATTTTCTACAAATCTTAAAGAGAGTCACATGATGGTAGTGAAAAGAATATTGAGATACCTAAAAGGAACAAAGGACTATGCATTGTATTATAAGAAGAATGATAAGTTTTAATTGAAATTCTACTCTGATGCAGATTAGGCTAGAAATGTTGATGACAGAAAGAGTACAAGTGGTGGTGCATTCTTTCTAGGAAAGAGATTAGTCTCTTGGACAAGCAAGAAATGGAATAGAATTTCCCAATCTACAGCAGAATTTGAATATGTAGCAGTAGCAGTGAATTGTTCAAATTTAGTGTGGATCAAGAAATTGTTAAAAGGTATGAAGGAGGAAATCACTAAGCCGGTTGTTATTTTATGTGATAACACAAGTTCTATTAACATATCAAAAAATATTGTTATGCACACTAAGACTAAGTATATTGCTATCAAGTATCATTACTTGAGAGAGTTAGTTCAAGACAAAGAAGTGAGATTAGAATATGTGAATACAAAGGAACAATTAACAAACATATTCACTAAAGAATTACCTAAAGATGCTCATGAATGCCTTAGAGGTAAATTAGGGGTGATTCCCCTAACTGAGGCTACCTAGAAACATATAGGAGCACTGCATCAAATGTGCTAATAAGAATATCTGACAATTTGATGCAGAAGAGGTCACACTTTAAGAGTTTCTTAGAGTTGTGAGAAGTAAAGAAAAGATGATAATCAGTCATAAGCAAGATGACAGAGGGAGTATATAGCATACAGAATTGACATGAAGACAACTACATATTTAAGATGTAAGTGACAAATACAAGCTTCTTTTTCATTGCTATCAAAGAGGGAGAGATTAAATGAACCAGAGAAAGAAATACAGAAAATTAGATGACCCTAAGCAAAGAGGGAGAGATACAACATTGAGGGAGAGATTCAGTGAACAGGAAAAGCCAAATTTAGCCAAGAGGGAGTTGGTACTTGGATGTGTTGGATGTGAATCATAATGAAGCTAAGGATATTAATGAAGATCTGTTGCACAGAGAGTTTTGGACCGTATGGTGAATCGTGTGATGTTCATGTGGTGTTGCCATCAATCCCAAAGAGGGAGATTGTTAGAAACTACAATTGAAACAATTTTTATATTGCCATTAATGTCAAATCTTAACTGGTAAGATAGTTTCTATCTAGGAGAGTACCATTTTTTTTTATTGATGAAGAGGATTTGAAAAGAGGGAAGTAACAAGAGGACCTAAAGAAAGGTTGAGTTATATGATACTTCAATGGGTACTTGATTAGTTGGAACATTGATAAGATAATGTGTTGTTTATCTTTAACATCAAGTGAAGAATGAAGATTGAAAACATAGGCTTAACCAAGCAAAAGTGAAGAAATCTAGTTTAAGCCGAGTGATTTTAGTGTCGATCGAGTGCCAGTATATGCCGAGAAAATCTAGTGTCAACCGAAAATCAGTAATTGTCAAGCGATAGATAATTATCGAGAAAAGACTATTTTTCGAGAAGGAAAGTGTTAGCAATGACCGAGGAGATGAACACAGTATTGACTGAGTGTCATTGATTTACATTTTGAGAAGGAATTGAGAATCCCAGTCGACATAGCTAAATTTTTGAGATATGTAAAATGTGTTGATATTATTAATGAATGGTATGAAGCATTTAATGCATGGTAAATCATTTTCTTATGGATTCAAAGAGAAGTTTGGAGATGTATCTAGAAGGAAAAAGAAGCAGAACATAATGATGGAAGGATTTGATGAATATGACTTAAACCTAATATCTACATAAGAGATTAAGTGGAAAAATATTAATCTACCCGATCAAGGAGGTATAAGGATGACCTAATTGTGAGGTTACAGAAGAGAGGAGAAGAGGTTGATGTTATTGACTGATGAGTCTAAGCAGAAGGCTAAAGTGAACATGTGAAGAGCTGAATAGAGTTGTGGTGATTGCTTGAAGAGAATTTCGAGTAGATCAGAGATGGAGATGGAAAAGAAGCTTAGTTAGTGAATCAACATATAAGAGAATTGGATCTATATTTTCAGAGTGAGTTGTATATTTTCATATCAGAACCTATTGTTACTTTCTAACCATTGTATCAGTCTAAATCCTTTAATCAAGGTTGACCTAACAGTCATTGTATAAACCTTTTAATCAATGTGAAATTCTGCTGGAATGTTCTTAAGCCCTCTAACAAGACCACTCTTAATAGGGTGATTAAATCCTTTAATCGGGTCACACTTAATAGTGTATGTTGTAAACCTTTAACCGAGTTGGCTTCTCACAGAGCTCACTTCAAAAGAGTGAAAATCAGTAGCATGTTACAAGTGGTTTTTCCCAAATTGGGTTTCCACTATAAATCCTAGTGTTATACTTGTGTGAATGTTGTTTGATGTGAATGTTATTGAAAGTTTTATATTCTGCAAGTTAATTACTTTTGGATAGTGGACTGCAAGTTTTATGTTATTGATACATGTTATAGAGACCAAGTTGAAAACTGATTAGATCTGAGTTTGTTGAAAATCTAGAAATTTTAATTGGTACATCTAGACCTGAGGATAACTAATTCACCCCCCCCCCCCCACCTCTCAGTTATTCTAAAATCATTCTAACGTACCCTTTTTGGCCTTTTGTCAGATTCTATTGTCAGAACCAGTATACCTACAAGCCTAAATGATTTATTCCTTGAGTGTGTCTTATTATCCCTATTTGGTCTATATCATGCATTGTTCAAGTTGTGGAGTTCCCTTGTCACACCAAATTCATTCAAGTTCCCAGCTCACTATCAGGGCACTCTGACCCTTTGACGTTGGAAAATTCAAGTATTTTTCAAACAAATCCACTTGCACTTTGTTCCCAACTCACTATCAGGGCACTCTAACCCTTTGACGTTGGATCCTAAGACATTTTCAAACCCACTACTGCAACCTTGGACTCACACTTGGAAACTTGCATATTTTCAGACCCACTTACACATAAGGACACTCAAAAATTCCTTAATCAAGCTTTCATGGTTATTACAAGACATAAGTCTTACAAATTGGAAAGAAATCCATTCTCGAATGAAGTGTCATTAATAACATTTGAAAGAGGACAAACTTCATGAATCAATCCCCTATTTGGAGCTACTCCTAGAACTACTCACATGGTAACTCCTAACGCTACAAACATGTCTAATCAAAATGAATTCTATTGGATTGAGAGACAAAATGAACAAAATAACCAAGAAGAAGAATGGCATCAAGAAGCACGTTATGACTCTGACGATGATGAAGCCCCTACGGAACAAGAATATAACCAAAGGGCTTTGAGAAGAAAAAGATTCAATAAAATCTTTGAAAGAACATTGGAAGAGAACAAGGAAAAATACTTCTTAGAACTTGCATCACAAGGAGTAAAATTTCATAAGGACTATGATTTGAATAAACTCAAACAAAAAGAAGATCTTATTCCTATGTCCATTTTGACACGACAATTACTTTCCATGCAAGCAAAAATCCAAGAGCTAAAGAAAGAAAAGGACAAACCGATAAAATGATACTCATTGGAGCATAGGTGTTACAATTTCCTCAGCTTGTTACAATTCCAAAATATGACAAGTACACCAAAAATTCCGACCCTCAAGACCATGTGAGGAAATTTTTCACATCAAGTATGGAATTCATGCACGAACAAACTTACCTAATGAGGTTATTTCCACAAAGCTTAGGTGGACAAGCAATAGACTGGTTCTCAAAACTACCCATGGGAATCAAAACATTTGAGGAACTGGTGGATAAATTTATCCAACAATACTCCTACAATATCCAACACATAGTGACTATGTTAGATTTATGAAAAAAAAAATAGAAAAGTGGAGAATAATTCTTGACTTGCTTACAATGATGGAGGAAGATATTCATATGATACACTCAACATATACCTAAAAGAGAAAAGATGGACATCTTTATCAATAACTTGGTACCTGAGATGAGTTTTATTATACAACTACAAGGTCCACCAAGATTTGACAAAATGATAGATAGTGCCATCAAGATCGAAGAATTCTTAATAAAAAAGGTACAAATCACTATCAATAAAGAGAACAAAGACAAGTACTATCCCAATAAAGATAAGTACAAGTATGGAAACAAGAACAAGAATGTGGTTAATGAAGGAGTTGTGGATACTCCTAATACAAAACCAAAACTAGAAGTCTCCAATCTTACCTCAAGTCTCCAAGCGAGAAATAATTCAAATTCGACAGTGACACCAATGGCTAATAAGACTTTTAATAAACCTAATACTTGAAATGAGCCTTGGTTAGCATGACCCAAGAGAACATTTACACCTTTGGGAGATACACTAGAAGTGGTCTTAAAGTCACTCTTGGACAAAAAAATTATTACAATTCTTGATTCCAAACCTTGAGAACTAGAAGTAAACCAAGGTGGTGGAATGATAATGACTACTACGATTTTCATCGCAATAACAGACACAAGACTAATAACTACATGAAATTAAGACATTTTATTCAAGACTTAATTGAAGAAGGAAAAGTTAAGGTGGATGGACATCATACCAATAATGATCATAAAGCATTCCAAACTCCACTTCCTAACTATGAAAAAGGATAATCCTCTAAGAGTAACAAAATCAATTACACATACTACTAATGATAACGTGATCCATATGATGGAACCATACAAACCGTCCATCCATGTGATTACTCTAAAAGGAGTGCAAAATAAAATTGAATCCTCTAATGCTATGACGAGGAACCAAGCTAAGCTCACTCTCAAAGAGGCTTCAACATCAAACCCACGAGCTACAACAACAGGACCTAAACAACTAGCATTACCTCCAAATTTCAATCTAGTAGACCTGTTGCAACGCATGCCAGCCCAAATCTCTATTTTAGAGCTGTTAAAAATCTCTCTGAGCCATAGAGAGATCCTTGATCAAGCTTTGCTCAATACCAATGTACCTAAAGACCTAGATGTGGACAGATTCCAGACTATGGTTGGTCACCTAAATTCTCCGCATTACCTATCTTTCTCTGAGGAAGATGACAAGTCATTAAACCAACCACATAATCAACCTTTACATCTAGAAGTTCTCATTCATAAATACTGTATTAGGCGTATCTTGATAGATGAAGGCGTTGGTTTGAACATATGTACCTATAATTTGGTAAAACAATTGGGATTTTCTGAACACACAATTGATCCAAGAAGGAAGATAACAATGAAATCTTATGATGATGAAGAGAGATCCTCCAAAGGATTGGTTGTCTTGCCTATTAGAGTGGGACCAGTGGAAAGAGACGTGATATGCCAAGTTCTTGACTTGCCACTTGCTTATAATATTCTTCTTGGAAGGTCCTGGATCCATTCAATGCAAGTTGTGCCTTATACTTACCACCAATGCATAAAGTTCCCTCACAATGGAGTTGAAGTGACTATTCCAGTTGACACAACATATCCATGTAATAGTCTCAAACAGACAGATAGCATGGTCCCGCACAACAAAAAAAGTTCTAACAAAGCGAAAACATCCAAGGAAATGGTTTTACAAAGCTTTTCTAAGAAGGTCAACATTCAAGAAACTAGTATGGGCGAGTACACGATAGATTATGCAATGTCCCTGACAGATCTCCAAATATCTCCTAGGTCTCAAGGAAGGCCTTCATCTACATTTACACCTTATAAAGATAATGCTCTAACAATCCACGAAGGAATAGGGATGGTCAAAGAAAAGGTGTCCCTTGAAGAGGAAAATGAAGAGAAGGTTATCTTGCAATGGCTATACAAAGAGAATGATCAAGATGGAAATATCAAGAATGTTGAGATAGCCACTGATAAATATGGAAAAGGCTATGATATCATGAAGCAAATGGGTTACAAAGGCAAAGGACCATTGGGACAAAGCAAACAAGGACTCATGGAGCCGATACATATGGGTTTTAGAAACTCGAGAGATAAAACTAGACTAGGCTTTAAGGAAGGAACATCTCATCCCGTAGCAGAAAATGGTCCTGTATTTGATAGATCAAGAGATTCAGACGATGAAGAAGAAGTGGAAGGACAACCTATTTCCTATGAACATTTTCTGCTCTTGCAAGGAGACCCATTATCAGAACTTGGTACTAATCTTGAACATGAACAAGAACCAGAAGAAGGACAAACAAAAGAATCTGAAAGAGAACAAGAACAAGGACATCCTATTTTTGATGAAGAATTGAACATGGAATCTCCACAAGCACCTTTTCAAGAAGGAGAGAACAATGATGATGAGGAAGCTAAAGTACCAATGACTATTTCCCACTTCTTGGTGTTTTCAGATTATATTCAGGTGGACTCACATGAATATGAATGGGATATTCTTTATGATGCTACCATGGAAATAGAAGTGGATGCGATACATAAATATGCACCTAGAGTCCTAATTGAAGAGGGGGAGAATTATAATGCTAGGTCGTTAGAGTTAGACTTACATAACCTTAACATGAACTCTAATAATAACGATAATGACTCTAATAATCCTAACATCTCTTTAGAAGAAAACCTAATGAAAAACATCTTACAAGTTGATGACATTGATAATAACGTGGTGTTATCTCTTGAACCTAGTGAATCTTTGTCCTTAATACATCCTGAACTAATAGACTGGAATGAGCCTACATCCACAAGCTTGTTATCTTTTGACAATGACTATTTCCTAGCATGTTATCTAAATGCTTGTGAACCTTTCTTTTCTTCCACTAGTGTAAAGAGAGAAAACATGACTGAGGAGGATATCAAGTTTCTCAGTATAAAAATGAAAAACAAAAAGAACAAGAAATATGATGGTGAAAACCACCTGTATCAGATTCGAAAAGAGAAAAAGAAAAAGATGTATCCAATGGTGAAAAACTCCTAGAGGCACCTAACAATGGGATTCTTGATATCCTCCCAGATCATTTTTAGGAAAGATCTTCAGTGCTGATTGAACCAACACAACTCATCAATTTGGGAACAACATAAGCTTCTCAACTAGTTCACATTGCTCAGTCATTGACAGAAGAAGAAAAGATCCAATTCACCAGTTTCTTTAAAGAGAAGAAGTTCAATTTTTCCTGGTCTTATTTAGATATGCCTGGATTGGATACAGATTTCATAATGCATCACTTGTTTATTTCTTCTGATGTGAAACCGGTAAAGCAAAAACTAAGAAAAATGAATCCACATGTGGCATTGCTAGGAAAAGAAGAACTGGAAAAATTATTGAAGGTTGGATTCATAAGAGCCATTGACTATGCGAAATGGATATCAAACCTAGTTCTTGTTTCCAAGGCAGACAAATCCATAAGAGTTTACATAGACTTCAGATATTTAAACAAGGGTTGAACAAAGGATGACTTTCCACTCCCCAATACAGACATGATTGTAGATTTGACGGTGGGCTAAGAGATGTATTCATTAATGGATGGATTTTCGGGATATAACCAAATAAAAATTTCTCTTGAAGATCAAGAAAATACCTCATTCACATGTGCATGGGGAACATACTATTGGAATGTGATGTCATTTGGTATCAAGAATGAAGGCACGACTTATTAAAGAGCAATGACTATAATATTTCATGACATGATGCATAGAAACATGGAAGACTATGTAGATTATACATTGGAAAAATCAAAGATAAGAACAACACATATAGAAGATCTAAGGAAAATCTTTGATAGAATGGAACAGTTTCAATTAAGGCTTAATCCCAAGAAATGTGCATTTGGGATATCATCTGGAAAGTTACTAGGATTCATAGTCTCAGCAAAAGGAATTGAGGTTGATCTGGCAAAAGTGAAGGCAATTCTTAAAATGCAACCACCTAGGAACATTAGTCAAATGAGGACACTCCAAGGCAAGATACAATCTATAAGGAGGTTTATATCCCAATTAGTTGATAAGGCTCAACCTTTCACAAAGCTAATGCGCAAAGGAACAACATTCACTTGGGATGAGCAATGTGAAGCAAATTTTGCACAAGTCAAGGAATATTTGATGAATCCTCCTATCCTAATGGCTCCAATATATGGGAAACCCTTGCTGTTATACATATCAGTGACAAATACGTCATTGGGAGTATTGCTTGTGCAAGAAGATGAGGCTAAGAAGGAGAGAGTTATATACTACATCAGAAAAACTTTGGTCATATATGAGTTGAACTATTCTATGATTGAATTTAAAGCATGCTTAGCAGTAGTATTTACATCCCAGAATCTTAGGCATTACATGTTGGAACATAAGTTGAAGCTAGTGGCTAAGATAGATCCACTTAAATATCTGTTGACTAAAGCAACATTGACAGGAAGACTAGCGAAGTGGGTCTTGGTTCTAAGCAAATTTTATATTGAATATGTTGACAGAAAAACCATTAAAGGATAAGTGATAGCTGATCAACTTGTTGAAAAACCATTAATAGATGGTGTGCCATTACATGTTGAATTCCCTGATGAAGCCATTATACACTTAATAAAACACTCATGGAAAATGAATTTTGATGGATCTTTAACATAACAAGGATCAGGAGTTGGATGCGTATTCATCACCCCACGTGGATATAAAATTCCAAAGGTATATAAAATGATTTTCCATGTACAAACAACATAGCAGAGTATGAAGCTCTAGTGAATGGATTGAAGCTTGCAATAGAATGGAAAATCATTGAGGTACACATTTATGGAGATTCACAACTCATTATCGATCAAGTAAATGGAGAGTATCAGACAAAAGATGATAATCTAATGCCTTACAAAAGAATGGTGGATGACTTGAAGAAATATTTTGTCTTCATCACATTTGAGCAAATTCCAAGGTCATAAAATAGAGCAGCAGATGTGATGGATACTTTAGCATCAATCTTAAAACTTGAAGAACATCAATTTTTCTATGACTTCCTGGTGGAAGAAATCTCCTTTCTAGCTTATGAATCACCCGAATCCCAGATTGTCTATGCCATTGAAACTCAAGTTTTATCTAGATATGTCCATATCTACTCTTACCTAAAAGACCAAACAATCCCTTAAAGCTATTCAAGAAATAAAAGAGATGCCATATAAGAGTAGCATCATGTTATATAATCATCGCTAATGACTTGTATAGATGTGGTCTAGATGGTATGCTACTTAGGTTTTTAGAAAATGAAGAGTTGAATTGTGCATTAAAGGAAGTCCATGAAGGTGTGTGTGGGTCACACTCGAACAACTTTTCATTAGCCAAGAAACTCTTAAGGGTGGGATATTGCTGGCCCACAATGGAAAAAGATGCTATTCAGTATTCTAAAACATGCAAAAAATGTCAAGTCCATGACAATCTAATACATGCTCTAGCTAGGGAGATAATTCCTTTCATAACACATTGGCCATTCCAGCAATGGTCATTTCATCTAGCTGGATAGATCTACCCAAATTCATCAAATGGACACAAATACATCATTACTGCAACTGGGTATTTTTAAAAATGGGTGGAAGTTGTGCCACTATCTAATGCAACATGAAAACAAATTTCAATGTTCATCTTGAACTATATCATCTATCGGTATGGAATACCCTCGTCGATTGCGACTGACAATGGGGGTCAATTTAAAAACAAAGACATGCATTACTTGTCTTCAGTTCAAAATCACTCAGCATTGTTCCTTGATCTATTACCCTCAAGGTAACAGACAGGTTGAGGCAATAAACAAAACCTTATTGAAAATATTACATCAGACAGTTAGTAAATCAGGAAGGGACTGGCATTTACAAATAAATCCAGCATTGTGAGCATATCACACTAGTATCGAATACCAACTGGCGTAACTCCTTTTGCACTAGTTTATGGAATCAGAGGTGGTATTACTAGTCGAATTAGAGATTCCATCACTAAGGGTATCATTGAAACATGTAGTCACTGCTGAGGACTATAGAGTCTATAGATTGCAAGAACTAGAATTGCTAGATGAGCGCAGGCAACATGCATTTGATCATCTCAAAGTCTATCAAAAGAGAATGTCAAGAGGATACAACAAGAAAGTGAAACCAAGAAATTTTCAAGTAGGAGATCTAGTTTTGAGAGAAAATCCAAAGAATCGGAAGAATCGAGAGCAAAAGGGAAAATTTGAACCCAACTGGCTGGGTCCTTTTGTCATCATAGCATCATTTGGCTTAGGAGCATATCAATTGGCTACACCTGAGGGAGATGTTTTACTAGATCCAATTAACACTCTAAATCTGAAAAGGTTTTAGGCCTGACATTCTTGAGGTAGCACCTATACAGTGAAAAGAGTTCCTGAAAAAAGTACAAAAACAACAGAAAAAGTTCCTGAAAAAATTAAAAACAATAGAAAAAGTCTTGAAAAAATGATTATCTCGGTGAAAACCTGGTAAATAGACACCTTGGTGAGTCCAAAAATAATAGAAAAATAAAAAGTACAAAAAAATTAGAAAAGAGAAAAAGTATCTTAGTGAAAACTTGGTAAACAGGGACCATGATAAAAAAAATAGAAAAGTTTGGCCAAGTGGTGAAAACCTGGTAAATAGGTGCTGCTTATAGTCAACACTCTATCTATCAAGGCAACGCTTGAATGCTTGGCCAATGTAAAGTTCAATTTGTACATATCTTTCAGTCACTTTTGTGACAAACTAGAAATCCTAAAGCATACTATCAGAAAATTGTATCTTCCTAAGGATGGAATCTATCTATATCAAGGTCCTAGGCAAATCATTTTCCTAGGGGAAAATGATCAAAGTCACGCATGTCGCAAAGTCTCTTAGTATCTATTAGGACTTTCTACTAGGGTGTCGCTTATCCCTAGTCTGCAATAGATGTTAAACTACGAAAACAAAGGTATTTCTTAATGCCACCAACAATAGTATTTCTTAATACTTTGACCTAAAAAGTGTTCCTAAACACTATGTCATGACAATAAGGGTGTTTCTAAACACTAAACAAGTGAGACACTTATTGATTAAAAGAAAATTTTATGATTGAAAAGAATTTCTATGTGTGTTTGCAAATTAATCAAATGTGTTCCTAAACACTACAATCACAATTGTCTATTCTTAAAGAAAATACACTAACTATAATGAAGGAATAATGAGTTTTTCTTTATGACGTATTATCAATTTATGATTGTTATGTTTCCTTGAGTGACTTGATGATGTCTAAAAATGAACTAGAGAAGCAAGGAATGGGGGCATAACGTTTTCTTTGTCTTCTATTTGCGGCGATAAATCTGATGATCTAAGGTGATTGTAGGGAATGGGTGTCTATAATAAGTGCCTCCATCACGATTGGAACACTATGTATACCTCGACCTGTTTCCTATGAAAGCTTTAGTGAGGTCAAATTTATTTCCTTGCCTATTTTAAACTAAAATAAAAACTACTTCCTAGTAAGGTGCACAATACATTGAGAAAATACCCAAGGATATGAATATAAAATAAAAGGTCATTGAGGGTATATATACATTTTTCACAAGAACATAAAAGGTTTATATTAACAAGAAGTAACTGACATAATATTTTAGCCTATATGCTTTAATGTTTAGGTTAACTTCCGACATGACAAATAAAAGGGAAGTATTCTTAATTTTATGATTGCTAAATCTATCAGTGAAAATTGTACTAACCTATGAGGTCCCAATTACAAATGCTCTATGATGATAATAGACTCAATTTGAATAAATAGTGACTATCCTAGGTGTCTTAGTCTAGGTGCATTTCATTATTAATTTCATTTACATTCATGTTAGTTTCATTTTCATATTAATTTTCATTAGATTCATTTTAGATGTATTTCATGTTTTAGTTGCATTGAAGTTCATTTTAATTGCATTCATTTTAATATAGTTGCATTCTTTTTTTAATTGCATCAGCATGAATGTGTCAATCTAATTAACTAACATCAATATAACTGAAAATTATAAAACCATAAACATTTTCCAAGTTTGACTAAGTACATCATATAATCATCATAAAACCTAAAAGAAATGATTGAGTATTTATCACTGATATCTATTCACCTACATAATCACGTCAGTACCATAAATACACCTACATATTGCATCCATAATCATCCATACATAAACAAAATTGAGATGTCCATACATCACATCGCATTATATCTCATCCATACATGTGCATGCATAAAATTAAAAATGAAAACATTATCATAAATCATTGCATATATCTGCATTCATACATCCATAAAGCGCTAAAAACACAAAAACATATGCATATATTAATGAAATAATATAATGATGTCAATATATCATAATTTGTCTAATCTAGACATCATAACCAAGTATCCACATGAGACAATATCCAGAGCATGAGAAATATATCAAAGATTACAACACGTGCAGAAATCAGAGAACATCATATGCAAGCAACATAAATCAGATAGTACATCAATATCATATCAATGAATCATCAATATCAGAAAATATCAAGGTACCATAGTATCAGTGAATTAGAGAATAAAGAGTATCAAAGCATCAATGAACCAAAGTAATAGTGTATCAATATAAGAGTCAAAAAATATATCACAATGTACATTGATCAAAAATGGTACAAGATACAATATATGTCCATGAGGTATAAATGTTTGTTATACTTGAAATGTGAAATATACAAAAGATCACATATGACTAGCACCTTCATCCTCTTAAGGAGGGTCGGGAGGAGGAGCATCTGCTCTGCCTAGAAAGGGTGGAGGCATGGTACCCTCGGAATGTTGCGCTATAATAGAATATGAAGGAGCCCTCTATGTGGCAGGTACAACAGCACAATACAAAGAAAAATAATAGATGGCCCTCTATCCTTGATGGGTGGTCGTATGAGCATGGCTATCTCACTCTGATATGATCTTTGCAAATTGTGTATCTCTCCCTACTAACCAGGCCCTCAATGTGGCAACCTATAGGCACAAGGCTACTATGTCCTGCTCACAACATGATATGGGATCCCCATCAGAACCACCTATAGGAGGACCCCTAGGAGGCTGTTGATCTCCTCCTCCACCACCACTTCCCCTGCTACTCTCTATTGTTGAGCATGTTGATCCCTATGTAATAATGGGCATGTATCTATCTGTGGTGGGTGAACCCTCAACCTCCTCTGACAACTCTTCTTATCACCGTCCACACCAGGTACCCATCGTCTCCCTCCATCTCCACCACCCCCTCCTCGGGCACCTTCTATGCCCTTGTCTCTTCCTCTACCCCTGTCTCCACTGCGGCCAACATGACGTCAACCAGGACCATCATCAACAGGATTATAATCTAAGGTGTCCTCAAGGCGAGGAGCGATCTCATCCGAAGAAGTAAATCATGGAAATGGATGTTGTGAGTAATGGGCATATAACCCATCTATAATACTACCATCAGTAACCTTCGATAGGAAATCCCAGGCTGCTAGAACCATCTGAGAAATCTTGTGTGATGCATTCTCATATATCAATTGAGATCCCTACTGTGCCTCCTCATCTCTGATACGGGCATATACAGTCGTCTCTTGGGGCATGCCCTAAACCTGACCATATTGTCTCATCACTTGGGTGATAAGAAATCTCTCAACAATGTATCTGGTCCTACCAATAAGATATCGCAATTGAAAGAAAAATGGCATATGTCAGACATCTAACTGCCACTCCTCACAGTCCAAGTAGGGTTGACATACAACATGTGTAACATCATTAAGCACCCAACACCAATAGTCCATCTTTCCCAGTTGGGGCTGTTGAAGCATACCGGAATACATATAAATATAGGGAAGCTCTAGATCCCTCTGCCTATCTACTACGGGTCATGTAACTGGGATGTGATCCTAGGCCCAAATTTGTAACACTAGGATACCAATAGTCGTGGTACATGAATGCTGGTATACTATCTCATGTAACTCTCTATACATGTGTGCTAAAATATAACTACCCCAAGCAAATCAGCGGAGTGACTGAATCATCTCCTCAATGACTTAGGACCAGCCGCACATAAAATCTTGCTGACTGCGATCGAGCATCATTAGTCCTCCAATAAATTCTACAAGATACACTGGTAATCGCTTGTAGTGAGCCACCATATGATCCCACGAGAGGTACCACCATGTAATAGTGTCATCATGGAATAGGCGTCATGCATCTTCCATCACCAGAGTGTTTCGACCTTGTACTCCACTCATGACCCCATTACCAAAACATGCAGAATCTGCCAGATGTCCTTTGAGTGCCATCTCTTGGCAAGAGCAGTCAACAACCCTTGATTCACATGAATATCGGGTAAATCTGCAAGACTCTAGAGTCTGCATCGAGAAATCACTCACATCTCAGGAGTGAGATGCTCATGAAGATCTAGCACTTGTGTTAGTCTAGGAGAATGGAAGGACACAACACTGAACTAGGACTGCACAACAAAAAAAAAAAGGGAAAATATGTTAGCATTAGACATGAAAAATTGAAGTGAAATTGCCTAAAAGGATCAAGCAAACAAACAAAGTTGACTCAAATTTCAAAACAGACCAAATGCAATCCTGAAACCCATATGTGATTTGGGATACATGGGATGCGACACCCTAACTAGATACGACACTTCGCATCCGGGATGCGATGTAGGATACGTTGGATGCGATCCTTAAACTAGGTGCGACTCTGTTTTGACCAAATGTGATAATCTGGTCGATTGGCTTTAAATTTGGACAAAAATAACCGAATGCGACCTAACAGGGTATGATCCAGAAAATTCAGGATGCGATTTGAAATTTGGTAAAGTACCAGATGCGACATGGGATGGACTGGGTGGGATCCTCTTTACGGGATGCGACCCTAAATTAAATTGGACATTAAAAGCATAAAATAAAGCAAAAATGAAAATGAAAATTTAAATGGAGGTGTTATCGAGTACTCACAGGTATCATGTAGTGTGTCAGTCGGTCATGACGTCGCACTAGCTCAAACAGATGTCGCTTAGCAGGGAACACCATTTCGCCAGTCAAAGCTCAAGAATTACTATGGATAAAAGTGAAAATGAATAGTAAAATGGCCCTTTTTGACCTATTTAAGCCTCCCGGGGACCCCGATGACCTAGGGCACTTTCATGGCAAGATGTCACATAAGCTTCATATCGGGACCGAAATCGAAATAGGTGATCTATATCACTTAAATGCAGTAAAAATGAAGTTACCGAGCAAAGTCAATCTTCAAAAGCAAAAGTCAACTATGGTCAAATTGCAGTCAAACAGGGGAAAAGTAAGCAAAGATGACACCGTAAACATGGCAAATAAGTTCAGTGATGGTTATCAGTCAGATGCATAGTCAACCAAAGTCAAAGTTCAGTCAAATGCAAGTTACGCAAGCTACACAGAGCCTAATTAATGCATTAAAAGCTTATCAAAAGCTGTGGAAAGTGAATTTCTCACTCATCATCAAATTTTCAACTAAACATATTGGTCAAACATTAGTCAAACTTGGTCAACCCTCATATTTTCTTGGTCAAACTTGGTTAAACAATGTTTCTTTGACACTAAAATTAATCCTAATCAAATTCTAACACATTATAGACAATTTGTACTTGATCCAAATCCATTTCAATCAAAGTAATATCTTTTAAATGCTTGAAAATAATTATTTTATCACAATTCTATTCCAATTTCAGTCCCAAGGGGGCATGATCATACCAAAACATAACAAATTCAATCAAATTTTCAAACACCAGGGGCATGACAGTTATCTCCAATCAAGTTGATGTTGTTAATCTTTTTGACATTAATCAATTTCATCGCTTCAAATCAAATTGGTTATTTGTCATCATATTCAGTTATTGCAAATCAAATTTAACTAAAAATTTCTATCTAACTCTCCTATCACTTTTCATTCAATCAAGCTCAGAGTCATTATGGTCAATTCTCGTTCAATCAAGTTCAGAATTGATGACTTTCAAATCATCTAGGAATTTGTTCGATCAAGTTTGGAATTCTCAAGTTCAGAGTAGTTATCTTTACTGCTCTCTAAATCTTTCAAAGTGGATTCACTACTCTCTAAATCTCCTCAAAATCAAAGTGGTCCTCACTGCTCTCTAAATCACTTGAGTTCAGAGTAGTTCTCGCTACTCTCTAAATCTCCTTGAATCTATCACTTTTACTAAATCATGCACTAAATCAAATTTTCTTTGAATCCATGTGTTGTTCGCAAAGCAATTCAAAGATGGAAAAATGTAATCACCTAAAATTGGGCTCATAGAACCTAAGGCCCTATTTTCCCTAATTCAGGATAAACTCCTAATGGTGTTAATTAAATTCTTGATTATTAACATAATTCATTAAATTTGATCAAATCAATAAAATATCATAAATCAAGCATTAATCATCAATAATTGAGCAAAAATCATATTGATTACCTCTAGGCCTAATAAATTAAATCATTCTCATTAAATGTGGCTGGAGTAATTAATTAAAACAAATGAATAAAAGACTCAAAAATGACATGTCACCTCTCAAGGGGACAACAAAGACACTTTTAACCAATGACAGCTCATCACATGGATCACTCACATGGATCAAGTTTGGAGGCATCTCAACCATTCCTCATGGATGCATCTCAACCGTCCAAATTTCTAAATTTCTATAAAAGATGAATTTTCAAACCTCAAAAGATATAGTTAATTGAATTCATACTTACATGTTGCATATTTAATTTTATAGCTAATTAGAGAACACTTCAATTTACATGCTTAATGGTTAATGAATGAATGACTTTTATGAATGAATCTAGTTTCTTAGTTGCATTTTGATTTGAATCTCTCATTATAACATGCATTGTCACTCTTTAGAGTCTAAATCTTAGAGTAAATTTAGATTTATTCCATACTTGTGTTTGTTAGAGAGCAATAGGACGATTCAGTTTAGTTTAATTACTTTCAATTTGATTTAAACCAACAAGCTAATGTTCTATTGAAGTGTTGTGTTGCATATATATATATATATATATATATATATATATATATATATATATATATATATATATATATATATATATATATATGTATATGTATATGTATATGTATATGTATATGTATATGTATGTATATATATATATATATATATATATATATATATATATATATATATATATATATATATGTATATATATATATATATGTATGTATATGTATATATATATGTATGTATATGTATATATATATGTATGTATATGTATATATATGTATATGTATATATATATATGTATATGTATGTATATATATATATGTATATGTATATATATATATCTGTATGTATATATATATATGTATGTGTATAGATATATGTATGTGTATACATACATATATATATACATACATATATATATATATACATATACATATATATATATACATATATATATATATATATATATATATATATATATATATGTATATATATATATATATATATATGTATATATATATATATGTATATGTATATATATATATATATATATATATATATAAAGTATATAAAGCTAGATTATAATTATTCTCATAATAACTAAATAGTTAAATTGATCAAATAAATTAATGAATAGACATGTCCCATGAAGGGACATGTCTCTTCTTGTCCTTGTCATGTATAAATACAAAGAGATCAATGCATTTGGAAAATACATACAATCAGATAGTGATATTACATTTGCAATTATTCTAAAACCTTAACAATAACTTCTTCCTAGTTAGTTAATGAAATTTAATTTTCATGCTCATAGGAAAATGAAAGGAAGTTATTTCAATTATATTGTTATTATACTTCACTTTCCTCATAAGAAATTTTAATTTCCTTTTTGTCTAAGGATAGTATGGTTTGAGTTGTTACAAAGAAGGGGATCTTTATACAAAGAAAGGAAAAAATATATTCACAAGCATGATAAAAACAATAAGGAGAAATTATATGATGAAAAAAAGAGTCTCTATACTTACACACATGATAGTTCATATGACGAAAATGATTGGGACAGTTATAGAGAAGAGATACTTTTTATGGGATTTGAACCATAAGGCAATATCATTGGAAATAATAAAGGAAAACAAGGACTGACATGAGGAAAGGAAGACTAAATCTAACAATGAAGATGATTATGAAGATAACTTTGATAAAGAACTCTATTGTTCTATAGAATAAATTGAGAAACTTAGAAAGAAGAATTCAAAGTATAAGCTATTATTTCAAAAAGAATGTAAATCAAAGGCCAATATACTTGAAAAGGTAGTCATAGATTTGAAATTTCAAATTGAGAAAGTCAAATGAATTGTAGAAGAGATTATAACTAATTAAAGGTAAAGGAAGAGAATTGTAAAGACTAGAACATGAGATTATCTCTCTAAGAAAGGAATTAGAAGAAAGTACTATGAAACTAAACAAAAGTCTCAAGTTTGAAAAGAGGCCAAACATTTTGAATAATATCACTTTTATGGCCAAAGATCACCATCTATAAAAAGTGGTCTTAGTTATGATGAGAGCAATGAAAAGGCACAAGTGGAATCAAATAAAAAAAATCAAAGAGATATGTTGATGCACATAAAAGTCCCATCAAAGGAGAATGTGGCAAAGAAAATAAATTCATGTTGCACTAAAACTAAGCACATATAAAAGCAATAAGAAGAAGACAAAGGAAAGCACATATGACTACGTTACATCATCCTTCTATCAATTATTGTTTCACATGAAAGCATGTTAGTCATAAGGCAATAAATTGTACGACTCATATGATAAATTCTGGTTGGAACAAGGATCTTCTCCTCTACTTAACAATATTGAATTTTATAAATGCAATAACTATGGACACAACACAATTTTCCAAAACTATTTTCTTAGATCCCTAAAAATAAGACAAAAAGAAAGACATCTTTGTGGAACCAAAAGAGAAGAATTAAAAAGTATTGAAAAAGGAGAAAGTAGAAGAAAGAAAGAAAATATTCATGTTAATGTACAAACTTCCCTACATGCTCAAAATGATGGAGAACGATGGTATGTAGGAAATGGTTGCTCATGTCACATGACAGGTGAAAAAGTTAAATTTATTACATTAAGAAACATAGATGAAGGAAGAATTAGTTTTGGAGACAATGCTACAACCAATATTGTTGTAAAAAGAACTATTAGTAAAATCATATAGGACTAATAATCTCTACATCATCAATAAAATCAAAGGTAAAAAAATATTTTATGAAAAATAATATGAAAGTTGGCTTTGGCACAGGAGGTCATGACGCATCAACTTTGAAAATCTTGTCAAAATAGACAATACATAGGCAAGACGAGATGTACCAAAACTATCAGAACCCTCAAATACCATTTGCAATCATTGCCAACTTGGGAAGCAAAAAAAATTCATCTTCAAATTAAAGGAGTATTCAGCATCTAAACCATTTAAGCTAGTCCATCGAGAACTCTATGGACCAACCCATACAAAGAGTATGCAAGGTAAAAGTTACTTTATGTCATTAATTGATTATTATTTTAGATTTACTTGGGTAACCTTTTTAAACAAAAAAATTTAAGCCCTTGGGAAGTTTAAGATCATTAATGCATTAGTTGAAAATCAAATTAAGATCAAATAAAGGTGATGAATTCACCTCAAACAAGTTTGAGGAATTCTATGAAAAACATGAGGTTAAGAGCCACTTTCAGCTACAATAACATCACAACAAAATGGAGTTGTGAAAAGGAAAAATATAATGATAGAAGAGATGGAAAGAACCATGCTTAATGAGTCCAAGTTATCAAACTTGTTCTAGAGAGAAGCAATGCATACAACAGTTTATATCCTCAACTTGTTGGCACCTTCAAGTTCCTTCAGAATTTGAAGTGGCCATGTTTAAATTTTGCAAAGGCACAAGAAAAATGCACCCCTAAAAGCTATACTAAAAGGCCCACTTTGAGAATGAATAGCTTGATACCTAGTGACTATTATGAGATACCGCTTGGGGGATGTGTTCAACTCCTATCATATAGTATAAGTACCAATTGAAAAGCTCTTATAGTCATTATTGACAAGTTATTTATGCACATGTTTTTAGGGGTTTGCACGTAACTGCATTTTGCACATGTTCGGGAAAATTCAAGTGCCTCACTTTGGAAGCATGTACCTTACAACCTCTCAATTGTCATGACAAAAGAGTCAGTCCCTTGTGTTGTAGACATGAAAATGGATACTTACATGCAATTTGAGGCCTTAATGAGCTCATTTTCTAAGTTTTATAATGTCGTTCGGATTACAATCTATTTATATTTTCAGTATGGATAGTGTTGCATCGGTAAAGTGTCTATTTTTAAAAAGTGATAACTTGTGACCCATTGATCTCCGTGAGAAGCTAGTTGTTTCCTTGTACTTTCTATATTTGAAAGTACCTAAATGCAAAGTTTCGGGTCCTAGAGAGTTTGTTTCATATTTTTACTAATCCCAATCCAAATCCAGTTTATTTAGTTTTCAGTTTGCATGTTCAAAGCATTGTGAAAGTGGTCATTTTTTACCATTAATAACTTGTAAATCTGAAGGAGTCTGGCGAATCCATTTGGCATACATGATCTTTGTATCTCAGTGAACAAGTCCTCTTAATGATGGGTCCTCGATGAGTTATTTGGTATTAGGGTTTCACACAAGGTCCTAGTATGTTCAGTTGTAGAAGAACAAAGTGGCTAAGTTTGACAGTTAAGAGCTATGTCCTTGGGCAATATTAAGCGAAGCTATTTTACAAAGTGATTCCTAGAATATCAATTTGTGTTCCTACCGACTCCTAGGGTCCAATGATAGTGTTTGACCACTTTTCGAATGGTGTTTTCAGAGGCTCCGTGTTCAGTTTGGGCACTTATCAGAATGGTAAAAAGTGCAAGTTTCAGTGAGCTCCACTTCATTTTTTGAATCTAGATGCCCGTGGAAGTTGTTCAGATTGGTCTAAGGGTCCAGTTGGTATGAAAATGAGATTGTTTAGCTGGGCCCACATTAGGACCCAACTTCGTTCATGGCATGTTACAATTATCATTTTAAAGCTGGATTTTAAATGTTTTAAAAATACATTTGGAAAAAGAAATTATATCCCCGAGATTGTGTTTTTAGAATTGGAGGTGACTCTAAATTATCGTGGAACCTGACCCAAGTCTTTGTAAGAAATGCACAGGGTAAATAAAAAATACTTATTTAAATATTTTTTAAATGCTTCAAATATGCACAGGGATATGTGGGCCTTTCACATGCAATCTGAATGAAAAATTAAATCAAAATGTTTTTATGTCCCCAAAAGGAAATTTAGCCTTGTGTCCCTGTTGAGAATTAAAATATTATACTATTTGGGAGCATGATAGAATGTAGAATCAGTAGTTGGGCAGAAAGGGAAGGAAAAAGGGCAAAAGGGCAAGCGGGTTTCAGACCTAGGCATTCTACTATTGACCATTGTGTCACTCTTAGGCATTCAATAGAGAAAACATGGGACAACCAGGGGGGAGAAGCCTACTATTGTTTTGTGGACTTCAAGAAAGTCTTTGATACGGTACCGAGAGACAAGCTATGGAATAGAATGGAAAAATTAGGCATTCTGGATGTGTATAGAGCAGCAATACATGGACTTTATGAGAGGGTCAAAGCTAAAATCAAAAGTAAAGATGGTATGTTTGAGTGTTTTGGTAGTGACATCGGTGTGAAGCAAGGGTGTCCGTTATCCCCCACTTCGTTTGATTTATATATTGATAAACTTGATGCTTGGTTAGATAGAATTGGTGGTGGGGGGGTCCATTTGGTGGGGTATGTGGTGAAGCTTCTTTTATATGCCGACAATCTTATCTTAATTTCAAAAATAGTCCAGGGACTAAGAGATCAATTGGCGGCTCTGGAATGCTTTTGTCAGGAAGTGGGGATGCAAGTGAGCATTACCAAGACAAAAATCATTATTTTTTGTTTGAAAAGAAAAGAGAATCATATTATTTTTCTTTTCGAAGACAGCCCATTAGAGATTGTGAAAGAATACAAATATTTGGGGATTGACTTTCATTATAGGCTCAGCTGGGAAACCTATAGAGCAAAAAGGATACAGGGAGGTTGGAAAGCATTCTATTTACTTGAAAATAGGTGCAGAAAAGCTAAGTTGTGGGACTGGAAAACTAAGAAAATTATTTTCGATTTGTTGGTCACACTAGTTGTTCTTTACGGCAGCGAGGTTTGGGGGGCAGCATGACAAAGTGTGGGTGGAGACAGTTAGAGAGGATTCAAAAGCACTTAATCACTAGAAATATCAAAGTCAAAGCATCAATACCTTATGAAATTCTTTTAGCTGAAGCTGACATTTTCCCATTGGAGGCAGCATCGATTACTCGGTTAATAAGTTATTTAAAGAAACTTGAAAACATGGATAATGAACAATGGGCCAAAATTGCAATGAAAGAGGGTTCAGTTTGCAGGAAGAAAACTTAGATGAAACAAAACATAAAGTGGCCGAATAATTGGAACATCAAGCTACAAGATTGTCCAAACACAAATATGAAAATAAAGAATTTTGTCATGGATAAATTTCATATTGCCATGTGGTCTAATAATATGGGGTGGAAAAGGGAGCATTATATAGAAGTGTGCAACCCCTCCCGCAAGCATAGGGATAAGGCTTATCTGGGGGTAGTTATTAAAGATAAACCTAGAGTGGTGTTAGCTCAGCTGAGGGCGGGCTCTCATCATTTGAGATGCACAGAAGGTATTATGGGTCATGTGGAAGTAAGGAGAAGTATCCCCAGGTTAAGTCTATTTTTGATAGACTATATTTGTGAGTGTTTTAATCAAATGATGCATTTATGGAGTTTTTTTCCCTAAAAAGGTTTTCCCCATGTATATCTTGTGTAATGTGTACATATATGGCTATTTGATTCTCATCTTATTTATTTATTATCTTGTGTATAATGATTAGTATCCTAAGATCCTAATTTACAACATGGTATCAGAGTGGGTTAGGCTATACTAATCAAAATGGTATCAGAGCGGATTAGTCAGTCAATTATGAATGTTTAACATTTTTTGTTTGGAAATCAACCATCTTTATGCTCAATCAATGCATTTGCAAGACCATCTTTGTAGTTAATTTAGTGTGCATTTTTATTAGTTTAATATTTATTGTTTGATAATTTCATATCACATCCTTATGATTGGTACGCACCATCCTTAAAAAAAAAATCATATCCATTTTTATATTTAGTATTTAAATTTTATCTAAACAATTACAAGTAGATAATCTATAAAACTTGATAAAACATTCATTAATTACTTGACTTGATCTTGGCTACCTCTCGTTATTAATTAATTTTATATTAGTTTGTATCAAGACCTTATTTCCTAGAGTGGGTAATAGGTTACTTTAAAATATTATTCAACACTATTTTAAAAAAAAATTATTTAGCTTTACATAGAACTTATTCAAATATAATAGTTCAATACTATTTTAGATATTTTTTTCCCTATTCAAATTTTTTTTGACATCCTTTATATATAAGAGTGATTTAAACAAAATCTCAACTTTTTTACACCAATACTCATAATCATTGTATTTTTTAACAAATCCATTTTCATTGCATTCAATACAATAATAATACACGATACATATAATTTAGGCTCAATTTCACCCTATATAACAATAAGGTTCTATTAAAAAAAAATTGTGAAAGCATTAGGTAAAAATGGCTTCTTTATAGACTAAGATTATTAATTTCATGATGTGCTTTCAAACATTAGTCAACTAATTTCTAAGGTTACAACCTTACACGTAACCTAACCCAATAGATCAAATTTAATAGATTCTTCTCCACATAATACCACCAATATTTTATAACCATTTGATCTTGAGCCTTTTGTTGAATTCAGACATTCAAGCGATCTCTTTAATAGATTAAAATTCATAGAAATGATAACGGACATGTCTCTTTAGAGAGGCAAGTGAGACCATTAATTTAGTTTCACGGGCATTGCACGGATGTCTCATGACAGAGTAGATAACACCAACTATCCAGAACCCACCTGAAATGTAGCATCCTACAGCTTTCTTGTTCAATTCTTCACTCCCTTCATATTTCTATGATCCTTATAATTAAGGTCCTGTATTGTTTCATCTTGTTGTAAAATTCCTAATTTCATGATGATCCTTTAATTGGCCTTAATACTGAGCATTTCAATCTCTGAGGGCAACAAAATTGACTTGTTTGTTTATCTATGCATGAATCATAGAATAGTCAAAATATACACTATAAGAAAACAAATGTGGATCCATTGAATAAGTTTGTGTCGTCATGTGTAGAATACCTAAGATAGCTTACGTAATTTGTCCAATATCAAAGAATCCATCTGATGACGTGTGGTTCTTTTACAAAATATGAAAATTTGATGGAACCACCATTTGTATAAACATCAATCCCAATGATAATTATTCAAATGGCTGTGATATACATGTCACAAGCGTTCAATACTTGTTAGCAAATCATTATGAAATTTAAGAAGGAAAGGATTCAATATTAAATTGGCTAATTTTTTCCTTGAACCCCATGTTGAGAGTTTTCTTGATTGAACTTACTCGTGCTATTGGTACTTGACAATAGGTAAAAGTGCCAAGTAGGGAAGTGTTTAGAAAAATGTCACATTTCTCTAGGCTTTTTATGAAGTGGTTTTGTAATGTTAGATTTGAAATCACATTCTAATGGTCTATAGAGTTTCTAATAATTGTAGCATAATTCAAAATTAATGTGCACCTTTGTAAAATCTTCTATCTTAACTTATAATGGGTAGTTATATTCGACCTAATAAACCATTTGGGGAGCAACCTTGGAAAGGGAAAGGATAGATCTCTTATTGTTTAAACTTTTTATGGGTCATTAGCATATGCAATAGCATGTCTAATTTACATTTGAAAATGATAACTAAATTATTCATTCTTATACTCATGAAAATATAGGTTGATATCATTGCTACTTTTATGAGGAATGCTATATGATCTTTGGCTAATGATAAATGCATAATATTATGTTTTTTCTTTGCACAAAAAATCAAATTTAATTGATTAAGTATATTTTTAATATTAATTAGCATCATAACAAGAGTGGTGACCCTTACACAACCATAACCCATTGGCATCAAAAGAGATCAACAACAATATTGGATGTTACAAGTGTAGGCCATGAATGGCACACTGATAGAATAGTTAGTAGCCCACTTCAAGAGTGGGTAGACAGTGCACCCACAACATGGAGAGGAGAATGAGAGGTTATAGAATGGTTTTTTCTACGTTGTTGGACAACTATCCAATCGGTACTATCACTAGGATCCCCACCACAAGGGGAAGCAAGTAGTGAAATCCCATTAGGGAAATTGTCAACACAAAATGCAAAGTGTTGAGAAAGCTACAACTTGTCAACTGAAGATTGGAGCAAAGTATGAGCAATAGACGGAGAAGTGTCCACACAACCAAAGGGGACTGTACCAACAGTAGGAGGCACATGGGCAATCGAGGCCAGATATATTGCATGAGCATCATCAAGATATGTAGCAGGAGCATCATCCCAAGGGGAGTCATCATCAATCTATGATTTGTAATCAAAGGAGGAATTAGAAGTCCAAATAATCAAATGTTCATCATTAGCATCCTTCCACCAAGTGGGAACGTCTTTACATCGCAAGAGAAAATAATTTGTTCTCATAATAATTACATGGATGGAGCAATACTATTATAAAAAAGGCTACCTCCTATTGTTACTTGGATTAAAGGGTGAAATACAAAAGTTTCTCTTGAAGAATAAATGTGGCTTTGAAGTTTAATGGAATAGTTCAAATGGATACATATAAAAATACCATATTAATTAAAGGTATTTTACTCTTTCTAAAGAATATCATTTCTAAAGAGATAAAAGAACATTGAAGATCATGGGCACTTCACTAAAGTAAAAGTATTCTATCATAAAAACTCTCTCTAGCTCCATCATAAAAGCACGTTGAAGATCATGGGTACCTCACTCAAGTAAAAATATTCCACCATTAGAGATCTCTCCAGTTCTATTCAAGCGGAAGGATGCTATGATATAAAAAAAAGATTGGAATATTAGCCATCACTTATTAAAACCTCTATGCAGTGATTGGCTTTAAGGTGATTCAATTTAGGGGGAGTGCACATGACACCTCCTAGTGGCTAAATCCTAGATGAAAGACCTAATAGGCGTAAGACCTTTAGGCATTATATGCTTCAAATTAAAATCAATTATTGGCCTCAGGTGGTGCCATTAAGGATGATAGTGCATGTCAATGACACCACCTTGTGACTAAATCTTAGTTTTAAATCCTACGAGTAGGCATAAATAAGTCCTAATATACATAAAATAAGACCTATATAGCCATCAATAAGTCCTTCAAGCATTCAGGTAGACATAAGTACTTTATTTTGAATGTTGCAAGTAGGCATTAGTAAGTCCTACCATTTGTATTAAGTCTTACGAGCATATTGTAAATTATTCTTCTTGTAAATATTCCACTTGTAAAAGCATTGTATTAAGTCCTACGAGTGCTATGTAATAACCTAGGGAAAGGCTAATTTGAGGATACCGTGGCTCCAGTATAATTTTTATAATACCTCATAGCACCATTTCTAAAACATTGGGATGATAAATTATGACAATATGTAATATCCCCGCGGGATATTTTTCCCAAATTCTCTCAAATAATTTTCAAAAATATAAAAAGGTAAAATCATGCAAAAAAATTTAGATAACCAACAAATTCCCAAATAATATATAATAAAAAATGTTATTGCATTTAATATTCAGTAGTACAGTAACATAATCCAATCTTAAATACAAAAACTACAGCCAAATTGGATAATAAGAAATGAACCTAAAATGAAATGTGAATTCTGTCATGAATCCACCTCAATGACGAACTGGATTTTCGTCCAATCCACTAAGGAAGCCTGAAGGTTTTCATCCTCGGGTTTCTAAATAGAAAGTTGGTAGCTACCCAAATCTCTCCTAAGAGAAATAAGAAAGCAAAACATATCCAAGCATATTGAAATGAATCAAGCTTTCTTCTTTTAATGCCCAGGTCCAATGACTCTTCAATTTCCCCTGTCTGTCTCATCATCTTCTATTCTTATATTTAAAATGTCTTTTTTTCCACTTAGGAGAATAAATGGCCCTTTTAATAATAAAGTGACTTATTAATATGTGCCTTAATTTAATAGTCACTTTATTAAATAACTATTGAATCTTTTGGCATTAAAATAAATAACCAAAATTGCCTAGGCCAAAACTTTACATTGATCCCAATAAAGTCCTAGTTAGCCCATAGGACCATGGTGAAAAGGGCTAATGATGCATCAAGAAATAATGGGCTAGAAAAAGAGGACATTACAATCCTCCCTTCCTAAAGATTGATTGCCCTCAAGCAATTTGTATCTACATGTTGTGACCAAAATGTCTAGATCCCATACCAACCTCAAGGAAGTTGCTCCACCCAGTCGTTGTGCTACTCTGATACAAACAACATGTCCATAATTGTGAAGCCACTCATCAATACCCCAAAATATAAATGCATCAAGCATACTAATATCAGGATCCCAAACTATCATGTTGTCACGAACATCAAATATGAAGAGATAGAAATGTCTCAAGGAGCTATCCACACTAGACAACTCTCCATATGTGAGTGATCTCCTAAGGAAATGTATATCACCCATCCTATAATAAATCATAGCTGCCCATCCTAAACTACTAATGTAGGAATCAAACTACTCAATAGTTGAAATCAACACCAAAGGTACAGGAAGGCTAATACTACAATCATCAATCTAAAATCCCCCTAAGTACATAGGTATCATGAGTAAGGAAGGGGATGAAAACTCATTCCCTATGATCAAAATATAACTCCTATCAATCCTCAACCAATATCTATTCAATTGTTGAAGCATAAAATCCATTCAACTCATATGTAAGTTAGAATCTAAACCCAAGTGTAAGATGATCAAAGAATGAGAAGCAATACTAACTCTGAAAATTGATCCACCACTCCAATCTTGTGACCAAAATTCATCACTTGAAACTGCACCGGGGTCCCAAGTCCTGTAATCAATCCCATCCTTATCACAAAAATTGGAAATATTTTCCTCATCCAGCTCAAACAATGGATTATCAAATGTCCAATTAGCAACCACCTCAAACAAAAAATTGCCAACCATCTGAATGTTATCCAACTCATATTGAAGTTCTGGTAGTTCCAATAAATTTGTTACTTGATCTCTTGGGGTAGCTATCCAAATCATAAGTCTGTTGAATGCTATCAATTTCCTTGATCACCTCCTTGAAAAATTCAGTCATTTCTCTGTTCTCCTGTTCCCTAAACTAATTAGTGACCAAAATCTGATTTTTTCGCTTTTTAAAGGGGAACTTGAGTATTATCCAATGTCTCCTAAGAAACATTAAGCTCCATATTGATATTATTAACCTCTTCCTTTTTTTTCTCAATTGATCAACATATATAATTTTAGCAACCTATAAAATGTAATCCTTGTCTAAAAGTAGACATAAATAATTTGATTTCAAAGACTCAAGGGATACTTTGACCCCTTATAAATCAAAAACATAAGAATCACCTCCCATACCACTTTGTCCTTTTCCCATCTGAGTCTTCCTGTATATATCTTCAATGATCATGTGAGTGTCATTATAATGTATTAAAGCTGCAACAACTATTCATTGTTAATTTTCAGTTGATTCTTCAAAGAATCATTATCATTTTGAGATGCATTTTTTGATTGGTCATCCAAATCACCATCATGCATAAGTGAGTTGTTGCTATAAAGAACACATGATTCATCATCCCCTTCACGGGCGTTATCATTTTCATCATAGGCCTCCATATCCATGTTTTATTGATATGCATGCAAAGTCAAGGTTGCTACTATGTCATCATTTTAAAACAATTACTCATGATGTGAAGTTTCAATAACTTCTTTGGAAACATATTGAGATATCATCATGCTCTCACATTGAGTAAGACCATCCTCAAAATAATGTGTGTCAATTACAAATTCAAAGTCACCAATGAAGATATTTATATAACCCATACTATAAACAATATCTAAATCCATTTCACCACCAATATTTGTGTTATTTTGTGGGGGCAAATCTATGAAATTCCTATCTTCTTCATTGCTGGTCTGAATTTCTTTGGCTTCTGTATCCTCATTCTAATCCCCAAAAACTTAATTAGGTGTCCATATTTGTTTGCATGTGAAACAAATCTACTCTCTTCTCATTTTTTTCTTGCTCATTTCTAAAGATCCTACAACCTATAAGCCCATTGATCTTAGTTCATTTTCTGTCATGTGCTCCTTGAACCCTTCAGTTTTATGTTCAACCAATCTTTTTGAGAATTCGTAAGAAACAAGGGGTGTAGCTTGATCCTTCCTCCAAATGGATAAAAAATATGATTGAATTTGCTTTCATATTTCATCATTTTCTTCAAGGATTAAGGACAACACGGTGAGCATACAAGCCCTTACATTATCTAGATGATGCTTCTTGATTTCATCCAAGAAGCATTGAAACATTTGAAGAATCAAATTATTACATTCAAGGTCAATCATAATAGTAAATGATCTAACCTTTGTCACAATTTTTAAGATCTTAACACTCTTAACAAAGGTCGGGCCTTTGTCATCATGTAACCCCTAAAAGATTTTCACAATCAACAACAAAAATTTCCTGATCACATCATCATTATAGGGTGCTATGGGATTTGTTACTCGTGTGGTCTCACTTAGACATGAAGCCATTGCAACCTAACATCTCTATGTGCATGCTCCATAAACTTTTGCTGAGCCAAAACAAGCATTGAGGACTGCAAGGCCCAATTAAGAAGCCTCCAATATGCCTGGTCTATTTTGGACAAATGTATTTTTATAATTCTTCCATCTTGAAGAGAACACTATCTAGGGATTTGATGGACTCCAATTGTAAGCCAATCATGTACAGCCAATTTATCACTTCCTGTTCTTTCTGCAAGTCCCATAGTTGATCACTATTGAATGTATCATTAAATTCTTGTGAGAAAATGTTGCTTTTCAATTTTTTCATTATCTACTTTTCTGAATTTCACAATTGCTTATGCATGTTTCCACAGATTGTAAATTGCACAAAAAGTTCCTACCACTAAAATATGATGCCTTGTTTCACTCTTCCCTTTCCAAAAACTTTGTCAAATAGTTTGCATGAATGCTGGTTTCTTTGATTTTAGTTGAACATGGTGTGTAATCTTCATTGGAAACATTTTGCATTAAACATTATCATAAAAGATTTTCCAATGAGAACACTCTACAACATTCATAGAATGTCTGGTTTGTAAATCTGCTCTAGAATAGGACTCGGGAAATTTAAAAAATACTTTTACATGAGTGCAACAATTGATAGGAACATAACACAAGCACAAATTAATGTTAAATAAGTAACAGTGGAAGTAAATTAAAGTGCACATTGTTGATCTAGATAAATACCAAGTTTTAACAGCAGACATAATTTTGAAGTAACCAAATGGCAAAGCAAAGAACCTGTGCTGAAAATGTTGTAAGTTGCTCCCCTCAAACTCAGAAAGATTTTTCCTTTGGCCTCAAATTTTCTACGATCATATATGATATTGCCATATGTTAGAGAATAAAGTGTTTACTTATTAATTAAATCATATTGATTTAATTACTAAGTCACTTATTATTTCTATCTACTTAAGATAAACTTTAGACATATAATAATTGATTGATTTATTAATTATTATCATGCAACTGAGGTTTGTTCACCCTTTTAGAGTTTTGATCTCCTTTTATAAGGTTGATCTCTCTTGTAATCTTATTGAGAGACATTTATTTTATTGAATTTTTATTTTTATTTTTGCACATCAAGAATGTCTCCTCTTTCATGGATCCATGCGTTCAGGCCTCTCTAGCTTCTTGTTTCTCTCTCTTTTTTTGATAGGTATTTGTGTGTAGGTGTTCTTGGGATTTGCGGGTTGTTTACTCATCAACTCCATTATGGTATCAGAGAAAAATACCAATAGCTGCACTGGAGGGCCCAAAAAAATGCAGAAGAAGGCTAATGTAGTGATGACATCAGCACATGTCAGCAAAATAATAATAATAATAATTTTGCAATCGGCCTCGACACGGATCCTGAGGCGGTCACTGGTATTTTGGAGCATTTTTTACTCAAACGAACCTCGCCATTGAGCTCACAGTAGTCAAGAACCCCCATTTCCACATAAGGCATGTGCAATTTGGGCGACGTTGCATTCTAAGGCAAATTTTATTTGCATACGAGGGTCGTATGACCTTGGCACGCATCCCGAGGTGCACATGCAATTTTTTTAAAAAAAATCTTTATTTTTTAGGCAATGATGGCCATTTGGCCATCAAATTTAACCCCCTAGCAGATGCAGCCTTAGCCCTTGGTCATATGGCGACCAAGGGCCTAGTTTTTTTTAGCTCCGAAGGCCTTTTTTGTAGCGACAGCCATACGGTCATCAATTTTAATCCCATGAAGTGTTGACATCAGCACATGTCAGCACTCCTGGACACCATTTTTGGGCCCTTCAGTATACCTATGGTTTTTTACTCATAACTTGAGCATACGGTGTCGAAATTGGGCAAACGAGATATCATTTGAAAGTTGGTTCCGAGCTCTATCTAGATTTGTAGGTTAGAATATTTGATTTTTATTTTTTGATGATGTTTTTTTACTGTCAAATCTAGATGTTCAGTTTTGCACTCCAGGAGCTCTATCTTGCGCATCCGGACTCTATTTTGGGAAAATGATATATCATTGGAAATCTTGTTTTGAGACCTTTCCAGTGTTGAGTCATTTTTCTATATTTTTCTCCAGGTATATTTTATTCGTTTTCTTTCACTTTTGCAATCTAGTAGATTGTTACAAGTGGTGGTTGTCATTGCACCAAAAGATCGACCTATTAATGTCTGATACAACCACTAGACTTATAGAAGACACAGGAGGCGGTTAAGCCATGTCACAAATCCCAAGGGGAGCGCTGACCATTTTGCCAACAATCTCCCACTCAGCATTACTTGAGGGGATCCAAACCTGTGACCAAGCTCTAATAACACTTGTTACAAGTAGTGGTTGTCATTGCACCAAAAGATCGACCTGTTAATGTCTGATACAACCACTAGACTTATAGAAGACACATGAGGCGGTTAAGCCATGTCACAAATCCTGAGGGGAGCACTGACCATTTTGCCAACAGTAGATATCTTAGATGTTTCAGGTCCTAGGATCTTTTCCTTTTGAGGAATGGCTCGTCTTAGGTTGTTCTTTTATTTCAGAAGCCTTCTTTCTTCTTTGAGCAGTGTACACTTCACTTATGTAGCATTCTTTTATGCACATGCAATGAGATAAAGTGTCATTCTATTACATGTATAGTATCTTACACATGTTTTTTCTCTATGTACTTACACTTCATTATAAAGTGCCAGGGGGGGTTTGATGTTTTCCTTTATTTTCCATCTAATTTTGTCATGTGAGCATTCCTCCAACGTCATTAGCCTCAGGTATCTTTATTTATGTTTGTATTCTCTTTCCACCTTCGATGTTCTTGGTATCATGCAATTCATATTGCACATTATTTTCAGTGTATCTATCACTACTCCCTTGTCAGCATTATAGGGGGGTTTCTACTATTGGTTCTACTACTTCCTTGGTTCAATAGTGTGAGCTATGTATTCAGTATTTGATTCTATGTATTAGGCGGATGCAGTGGCTAGTTACCTATGCATTTTGGTGAGATGGGTCATTTACCATATGGACACTCTTCTCTTTCCTTTTTTTGGAAGTACTCTTCCAGCTTTGATTTCTCATCTCTTCAAACTTTGGTATTTTTATGCCATCTATATCTTCGAGTTCAGGTGTTTTCCTTTGTTTGCCTCTTGATTCGAGTAGTGGCATTTGAAGGCACTTGTGCATATTACAGTATTTTGTATCTTTGACTTCAGTTGTTTTCCTTTGTTTGCCTCCAGATTCCAGCAGTGTCATTTGAGGGTACTCATGCAGATTACAGTCTTCTCTACCTGGTCATATTTCAGTGGAGGATCTTCAGATCAACAGTTACTTCTTGACAGCATTTGCAGCTTCTTGCTTCAGTGATGTTCTACATGTTCATCCTTGCTCCTATTTTCTAGAATATTCCTAGTTTTGGAGGCTTCTTTAGTCCTTCAGACTAGTCTTTGTCTCTTTTTGGAGTAGAGTTTTTCCCATGTGGTTTTCTCTATTTCTCTTCTTTATAGAGACTCTCTTTTGTACTTGGGTACCTGATTAGACCTTTTGTTGTCGGGACCCATCTGCTTTCAATAGTTCTTTCTAGGTTTTTAGCTTCTCCCAAATTTTATCTTAAGGAGGGTGTTAGAGTAATAAAGTGTTTAATTATTAATTAAAGCATATTGATTTAATTACTAAGTCACTTATTATCTCTATCTACTTAAGATAAACTTTAGGCATATAATAATTGATTACTTTATTAATTATTATCATGCAACCTAGGTTTATTCACCCTTTTAAAGTTTTGATCTCCTTTTATAAGGATTAATCTCTCTTGTAATATTATTGAGAAACATTCATTTTATTTAATTGAAACTTTTATTTTTGCACATCTAGAATGTCTCCTCTTTCATGGATTCATGTGTTCAAGCCTCTCTAGCTTCTTTCTTCTCTCTCTCTCTTTCTATGACAGGTGTTTCCGTGCAGGTGTTCGTGGGAGTTGTGGGTTGTTTACTCATCAACTCCAATACCATATTCAATATGAACCATAGAGTAGTAGTAGGCATCACAAAATCAAAACTTTCATGATCAACCTCTTGTGTTGAATAACAGGGCAATGCCACCTTCTAATCTATCATTCTTAGAAATGGTTCCAGGAGTCCTTAACACATTTGAACACTATTTAAAATTTGGTATCAACTGTTGTTAACTGAGTATACATTCCAGCAAACCAAATATTAACATGTCACTCATGTCCACAATCATTGATGGCTTGAGTGATAACAAAAGCAAGAAGATGCCCAGAAAATTCATCCACCCATGGTATGTGTTGCACTAAAATCTATAGTCCAGAGCTTGTGACCTTAATAAATACTCCTTTAGACCATAATACAATCTCAATATTTGAATATTATCCGCTCATTGAAGTCATGGAATAAGTATATTAATTCTGTCAAAGATGAAAGATTTGTTGCCTTCACTGATTTGACATTCTCTCCAATGATTCTAAATAGGGAGATAAACCTTCGATATGTCGTGATTGGGAATGAATCCTGGAGAAACTCATATGCCGCCAAAAAGAGCTACTAACTAGGAATCAACAAATTACCATAGAGGATGTTGAGAGGCCAATATGGAAAGAAGTAAGAAATCATTACTACGCCAAAATGAGACTCGCAAGAATTCACGCGAACAAAGGGGCAATGAATATTTTACCCAATGATTCTTATGCTTTCCTTTATTTAAAATATCTCCTCATATACTTTGATAAAATCAAAGAGTTTATAAGATATCGAACCAATAACCAAACTTCAACTAGATGTAACACCACTGGAAAGCAAGTTCGAAGAAGGCCAACAATTATCTAAGCTCATCTGTTAATTATTAACTCAGTCTGTGGCTGTCTTCTCACACATATTCCCAAACTCCTCTTTAAACGTCATTGGTCTTCATGCACGCTCAACACTTTTCCTACTGGACAAACCCGCACTTTTCCTATTCTCTAATATGTCGTGGTTTTTTTTAATCTAATGACCTCTTTCACGACACATGCAATTACAATGCTCAGCACGTAGAAATGATCTTCCCGCCAACTATAATCTCCAACAATGATGCCTGATGAAAAATATTTGATCCTTTTCACACCAAACTATTACTCACATCAGGGAGAAATTTAATCTTTAAACAAAGTTTTATATATATATATATATATATAACCATTTTCCCTTTGTAATATTAATCTCACCCACCATTAGGAATGATATATGTTGCCGCACGAAAACCCAATGTTGACCAGGCCCACACACAAAGTATTTATGGATTGGCAATTTTAATCAAATTCACAACTTGAGTATTATTTGCCACCAAAGGTTCACGCCAGATTCAATAACATTTCCAAGACTTAAAGCCCGATAAACTATAGAAGATCGTTTCCTCATGTAAAATTTATGCAGCTTCAAACTTTATATTCCCTGTCAATAATATTGATTTCCCAAATATATTTATTAGGGTAAAAGCACAATAAGTTGTCACCCTTTTACAAAGGAAATGGCTAACAAAATCAAAGTTGTTCAACTTCAATGGTATAAAAATGACATTTATGTTTGGAATTCGAAGATGATGCAAACTAATTAAATGTGATAAAATGGATGAAGTTTATGATTAATATTTTTAATAATTTTTTTGAATATGAATTGATATGTTTTTTCAATTTTTAAAGATGATTTTTCAGTCACTAAAAAATGCTAAAAATTAGGGGTCTAGTTCACACCAAAAATTTACATGTAAATAAACATTTTTTCCCCTAATTTAAAAATATGTCATAGATGACATATATAGATAGGGCATGAAGATTTAAAAATTGGTTTGTGACCTATATTTTCTCTTTTATAACAATTCAAATTTCAACTCACTGAAATCAATAGTTTTCATCTCGCAACATATTTTTCATAACAAATCTAGATCCCAATCAAAAAAGAAATATATATTCTTGAAGAGGACTCTCTCCTCTAATGCACCATATGTTTTTCAAATTTATTTAATAAGATTTACTATTTTTTTCTTTCTCCGAATCAACATCTCCTTGACTGTTAAAATACCTACTTGCAATATTTTTTAATTACAAAAAACTATGTCTAATTAAAACACTATAAAATCTATATGAGGATATTCTTGACTCTGATCTCTACAAAAGGGTATTTTTTATTTTTTTTAAATATCATTAAAAAGATTAGGAGTTATTGAAATGCCACTTTTTTGAAATTATTATATTTTTATGGTAATTGGACCCAAAGTGGTATAAAACATGTATTTAATAGATATTTCCAATTGGAAAAGTTAAAGAACTTATCTAACTTAGCTAGAATGAATCTAGCTAGACCATATCTTTGACCAAAATTAATTTTTAGTTACAAATACTAAAATTTAGCTGTGCTGATAAGCTAGCCTAAAAGGTGACACCTGATTGTGCTTTTACCCATTACGTCATGGGCGTTTCCATTTTGAAAAGAGACTAGACTAAGTTTTACAATCAATGGTGTAGTCTTGTTGAGAGCCCTTGATTGACCATCGAATTAATCGTCACCGTTCGCTCGTTTCTATTTACCTTTTTGACCAAGCAATTTACACATGCTTTCATTGTTGTTGTTACGCTCGTCAATCATGTTGTTACGATGGGATTTTACCATGCACATTCATTAGAATTTGTTGAAGGTAGTAAATGTAGCTTCTTAATTAGGTGGCCTTGTGAAAAAAGGTGCTTGGAAGTTCCCTAATCTTCCCGGTCTTTGGGTTGTCATTTTATGGGTCTCGTTTCAATTTTCCTTTTGCCAACAGATGCCAGTAAATTTCTTCTGTTCACAATGGCTGGCTTGGGAGTCAGAATCCAGGCTAGGATATTTCTTGATGATAGAGTAAGCAGTAAAAGCATTGTGGGTAGGGGAGAAAAGTGTTTTAAAAAGGACAAGCCAAGAAGTGTTGATAAATCCAGCAACGATATATCTCGACAGAAGTGTTGATAAGGCCACTTTTCACACCCTTGGCTATACAGCCTAAAATATGCACTGACATGACCATTTTTAAAATTTATTAATTAAATAAAAAATTATAAAACCATTATTTTGTGATTTTTAATTTAATTAATAAATTTTTAAAATGGTCACGTCGGGTGCATATTTTCAGCTGTATAGACGCTTTCACTTTTCACTACGGTTGAGATTTCCTTTATCGTAAACTTTTTCGGACAGTGCAAACTATGGTGAATTCTGCAACTTCTGTATGAAATAAATTGGGAAGTAGTAATTATGCTAATCATGTGTTTCCCTCCACACCACACTCGTCTAATTACAATGTCGGTATATAGAAATTCTTTAGCTTAGTATAGATAGTGAATTTGATTAATATTGACCTCTGATCAAGAAAAGTATTATGTGGAGATAAAATCCATGGAAGTGGTGACAAAACAAAGCAATTGAATTGATTTCCAAGGCCTCATGTCTGGAGTATATTTTCTATTGTAATTTGGCAAAATGTTCTTCTGTATTTTATCAATAAAGAGGCATAGTTATTTTGATTCAAACACTTTCTCCTAAAACAATTTATTCTTCTAAACCGTAATTATGTTCTATTTTTAAATATTATTCTTCTAAACTCTAATTATGCTATGTTTTTAATGATTATTCTTCTGACGAAACTAATTTACAGAGTTAACGAGTTGAGTGTCTTAATATGGGAGAAGCGATGGAATTGGGCATGAATGAAAGGAGGGTCTAAAAGAGAGAGGACTACTATCAATTATTGAATTTGATGATTTTCTTCCCTAAAATATAACTTCTGATTGAATCAATTTTTCATTCTTTATGATGAAAAGACTTCATTTATGTTATTTTTTTTATAAATTATTTACGCAATTATTGAATTGTAACTGGTATATATATTTTGTATACAAGTAAAGGATTTGTCATAAATTTTGAATTCGTTGGGTTTTGTCTTTTGTTTAATATTGTCTTCTACTCGCGAGGTCACCATGTCCTAGAAGCATATATTTAAACCAGTTGTTATCTGGTTGATTTTAAAGGTGAAAGCGCCTATTTCTACGAAAAATGTGAGACAATTCCTTTTCTGGAAAATGGAACATTAGTGCAGTACAAATCTAAAATAAAACTTCAACACAGCACTCAATCACATCACATTCTTGATCTTTGGAATGAATATGAGTCGTTCAATTTGAAAATGTGTACTCCCTCAATGAGGGCTTGACCAGAAGGAAAAGAAAAAAAGAGACACAGAAGATTATATATATTGATAGAGAGATAAGGTGATATAGAGAGGATGAGAGGGAGCGACAAATAAAAGGGACAAGTACTTAAATGACCCTCCATAACTCTACAGCATGCCTATTTCACACCAAGGTTGGATTGCTAGTTTAATTTATGTGTTGAAGACTTTTTGCTAATGAATAGAGACTGTCACAAATGCCTTTGTCATGGAAATGAATCGTCTATCTTAAATCGCACAGTCTCCATCAATCGAAATCCACAGCTCTCATAAATGATATAGTCTCCATATGAAGTCTTGAGATTAAAATCAAGCATTTATATTAAGCCCACAATAAAATAATAAAAGTATGACGAATACATAAATATTTTCTAGCTCTTTTAAGATAGTTTCACATTAATATCTTGCTACATAAGGTAGCCGCAAATATTCAACAAATAGATTATTACTCTCAAGCGCTTAATAAAGATTTTGCTCCTGCTTAAAATATGGAGGAGACCAAACAAATTTTCGTAGAAAAATTAGTACCAAAGAAGGCCACAATTTTCCAAGTATTTGGCATCAATTATATTCAACTTCAAAAATTATTTATAGCAATCAATATTTATGCTCGAGCTGAAAGTATTACATGCCACGAAAACACTCCAGAATGATTACAAGCTTGAAACTATATATGCACTTCATGGGATGAGAATGTCCGCCCTACTTTGAACCTTGTGAATATTCAATACAACCACAACCTCAAAACATGGATTCCACAATATAATACCAAATCTCTACCAGAGAATCAAACTGTATTTTTCTGAATCTTCACAGGAAAATCAGTTCTAATACCACTGTAATATTCTACAGGATATTTTTCTCCAAATTCTCTCAAATAACTTTCAAAAATATAAATAGATAAAATCATGCAAAAGTTTTCAGATTAAACAGAAGAATACCAGCAAATTCCTAGATAATATATACTCAGAAATGTTATTGCATTTAATATTCAACAATACAATAACATAATTCAATCTTAAATACAAAAACTATAGCCAGATTGGATAATAAGAAATAAACCTGAAATGCAATGTGAATTCCATCGTGAATCCACCTCAATGATGAATCAGTTTCCATCCAATCCACCGAGGAAGCCTAAAGGTTTATGTCCTAAGGTTTTTGAATAGAAAGTTGATAGCTTCCCAAATCTCTTCCAAGAGAAATCAGAAATCAAAACATATCGAAGCATGTTAAAATTAATCAAGCTTTCTTCTTTCGATGCCCAAGCACAGTGACTCTTCAGTTTCCCCTTCTAGTCTCATCATCTTCTATTCTTTTATTTACTAGCACTTGCACCAGAAGGAGGAGCAAGGGGTACACCGATAGGGAAAAAGTGCAAGTTTATATAAGATGGTTGTATTTTTTTATGTTTAAAATTGTGCCTAACATCATGAAAATTTAGTTTACTGTAGAAATTATGAGGCCTTGAAAGGATTGAAATCATGTAGGCTGTTGATTCTTTGCTCATAAACCATAGTCACAAATCGATACAAATAAAGGCTAAAGGTTGATTAAGTTAATGATCCAAATGCAAGTGGGAAAAGAGAGTCATTTTGATTGCATGCTATAGTCGCTTGTCTTTTTTTTAGGTTTCCAATAATTTGGTGGTTGTATCCTCAACTACCCTTAGTCTGTGCAAGATAAAAACCATTCATTTGAGGTGAGATTCATTTTCCAAGTGTAGTTTCAAAAGTAGTTTCAAGAATATTAAAAGAAGGATGCCTTCTAGAAGGATTCATTCAATATTCTACATACAAAACCCTAATTGGAAACCTTGTTTTGAGCACTTGCAGTTGAATGTCCAGATACAACATAATCTGGCACCTTAAGACATAACAATTGTTGTTTTTTAGTTAGGCATGATTTCTTCAGTCAAGTCAAATTATATTTAATATGTTCTTGCAACTACAGACATGGTAAGATTTGTGTTATGCACTATTTACCTACTCAGAATAATAAACATAAGTATCGTGTCTTGTTTAAAGTATAATTCTAATATAACTTATTTTTTTTTTAGGTATATGCAATGTAGACCAAATAGAAGGACTAATTGACCATTCAAATCAATATGAATTTAGTATATAAATCCTCATGAGAAAGCAAATGAAGTCATTTTTTACTTTTCCAAATCTGGTTTATGTGGACTCTTAATTTTACTTGTGCATTTATATATGGTTTTTCAACATTTGAGACATCTTTCTAGTTAATTTTTTATACATTTCCTTCCATTTGCAAGGGACCACCCATTCATTCCTTATAGAACTCGGGTTAACTTCTTGTTTCAATGTGTAGGAATAGAATCAAAGCATAACCAAAAAGTTTTTCCCAAGCTCATTGCACTAATCATCAACTTCATAGTCTTGAAAGTTTAAATATTCAACAAAACAAACTTCTATTCAATATGCCCAAATATGTAATACATATATTTTTTATGCTTCAAAGAAATATTGTATGTAAATGTTTAAGATATTTTCCTTTAAAATATTTGCAGACTGTTAAACAGTAAGATCAACATGGGTGTAGGTGTAATAAAATCATTACAGATGTCCTATGGAATCGGGATGATTCTGGGAGCTTGGTTTTCTAAATTCATAATGGAGAACAAGCTGAATAATTCATTCATAAGGAGAGGGGTGGCGCCCAGATGCCCCACCTGCAATAGCTCCAAGAGGGTCCTCTGCACTTCTCGTTAAGCTCCATATCTTTAATGGTCAGAACAAGCTTTAACTGGAAGCCTGGAAAATGATTGAGGAGGGAAGAAAAGGTAGAGAAAGGAAGAAGACTTGAGTCATCAAGATACATGTGTGTTCTAAGGCAGTGAATCCCCTCACAAAAATATTCTTATACTTTGGGAAATCCAAGCCCAAATATTACCTGCATATAAATTTAAGGAATAGAAGACAAATTACTAAAACAACAGTATAATATAATGTATGTATTACACATTACCTCTTTTGATGAAAACTTCATAATCACACAACATTAGTAAATTCCATCAATGCATCTAGTGGATTTAGATAATTTCTATATTTTTACCTTTTTTATGTATATAATATTATATTCACATGCATGTCTACCCTCATATCAAATGAAATTTTAAAGAGGAAAACAAAAACAAAAATAGTTAAATTGAGTATAATATAATGTATACATTACACATTATCTCTTTTAATGCACCTTCACATTGATTATGTCACCATTAAAGATTTACGAATATGACAACACTAAAGTTTGATTTTCTATTTTAGCAAGAAAAAAAATTTAATGCACCACATATTACTATTTGTACATGCATCAATTGAAATAATGCTTTAACTTTGGATTTCAAGAAAGTGAAAAAATTCCAACACTTAAATTCAGAGGCTTAGTTATAGTAAATAAATCAAATAGTAACATAAGTTACTTCTTTAAAAAGATTGGAGCCTTAAATTTTATTAATTATTCTTAAATTAATGACATTTTGTCATCAAACATGTATTCATATGAATATGACAAGCACTTGTATCGGAAAGAGGTGCAAGAGTTATGCTAACACTGAGCTATATAAATTAATATATAACAAAACATAGTTTTATGTATGCCAAAGATATTTTAATTTAATTTACGACATTTTATTTAAAAGTCTATATTTTTTTTGTACTATAACTAATGGTGATGATGATGATGACCGACCAAGATCAGAGGAATACAAGATATTAGAAAGGTTATATCAGTTATTATCTTGCCATTGATGTCAAGCAATTAATATCTGGTTTATCTTATGTTGATGTATCATTTGGAGTATGATATAAGTGTGAATGAGTTAAGGAGAAGAAGTGAGATGTTATGAAGATGAAGAACTTAATTGGGAAACTAATATAGATTAGAAAATGGTAAGGTTATGTTGATATAATTATTTTCTACCTAACATATGATTATATCAAGTCAGTAAAGAATGGTAATGAAGATTAGTCAAGTCGATAAGCAAAACAGTTTTGGCTACCGAGCAAGAAAAGTCACTCGGTCAAGGTAAAAGGTAAAAGAAAGTATGTTTCAGTAAAGGAAAAGAAATGCATGACACCAAGCAGAAAATTTTTAGACACCAAGCGAAGTTAACAAAAATTCAGAGTTATCCACTGAACATGGAACAGAAATTAAATACAAAGATTAGAATGACATTTAATGATTAGCTATGATGAGTGGGATGTTTACGATAACAAGGAAAGTTAGTTAGAGAGATCTACGATAAGGAAAATTCTGGATGATGATCTATGGATTAGATCTAAATGGTAAAAGAGAAGGAACAAGTTTCAAGAAAGTTCAAGTTCCTAGGTGAAGAGAAAACATGTTACCGAGATCCAAATTCAATGCATAAGTTTGTAAAATGAGTTGGACAGCTGAGATTATTCAAAGGAAAATGTAATAGAGGAGATTAAGTGACAAAATATGTCTATATAAAGGATGGATTTGTATAAACAAATGGCTGGAAAATTGAAGAGTTGATAAGTCACCAACTAATGTAGTGAAGAAGGAAAAGATAGATTCTGAGTCATAAAGTAGGATTTGATAAAGTGTTGAAGCTAGTGGAAAGTGAAGGATTGAAGTGAAGATAGAAGAGCACACAAAGGATCTAGTTATGCAAAGATACTTGTAAATTTATAGGCCAAACTATTTACTTTTTCTTATTAAGATTTGTAACAAAAAAATCTCTTAACCGAGTGGACTTAACAATCTTATTGTAAAATCCTTGAAAAAGGTAACATTCTAAAGAGTATTTAAAGCCCTTTAACTAGGTCACTCCTAATAGGGTGACAATCCTAACGGATCTGAGGTAAATCCCTTGATCGGGTCACACCTAGCAGTGTGTATAATATTTAACATGATTGACTCTTAACCGAGTATACTTCAGAAGAGTATTTTCTTTAGTGGGTGACAATTTCCACAGTGGTTTTTTCCAAAGCTGAGTTTCCATGTTAAATACTAGTGTTACATGTAATGAATTATTTATGTGATTTATTTAGTGATTGTTAAAGTTTATTTATTGTTGTGGGTAAATAGTGAATTGTGTTTAATTGAGCTAATCAGAGAAAAGTTTTTTTAAGGTACAAAGAATCAAGGATTACTGATTCACCCCCCCTCTCCTTAATCCAACCATTAGTATCAGAGCTAAGTACTCTAAAGAGATAAGTTTGAAATACTTGAGTAGAAGATCCAAAGATGTACAGGAGAGAAGTACCTAAGCTGAACAAGGAAAGTTTCTCAACATGGAAAAGTAGGATGAGATTGTACCTATCTAGGATTGGAGAATCTACACTGAATTTTTTGAATAATGACTACACTCCACCACCTCATGGACCCATGATAGTTGATCAAATGAGAGAAAAGCAGGAACGCAACTCGGTATTGATTGAAATTACTTCTTCCCTAACCGATGTTGAATTTAAAGATGTTAAGGACCATACTACTTCAAAAGAGATGTGGGATATACTTACACTTATCTATAGAGGAGATCAGCATGTAAAAAAAGATAAGGTTGATAGTCTCAAAGGAAAATATGATGAAATGAGAATGAAGGATGAAGAGAACATTGCTCAATATAGTTTCAAAATCAAGAAAGTTGTTAGTGTCATTAGAGATGTTGGTCAAACATTAACTAATGAAGAAGTGGTAAGTAAAATTTTGAGAACCATTTCATCTAAGTATGCTATTCGGGTATCTTTTATTCATTAACTGAGATCCATACCAAATAATGTTTCGTAATCAGTAAGTTGATTGTATTTGAGCTAAACAATTATGATAATAGTCTACCAACTATTGAAACTGCATTTAAGTCATCTCTAAGCATTAGAACATCAAGAAAATAAAAAGAGATTCACAGTAGTTCATGTGGAAGTGAATTTGATAGTATCCTAACCGAAGAGAAAGAACAAGAAGAATTAGAGGCACTGCTAGCTAAGAGACTACTGAGAGGTAAAGGAAAGTATAAAGGTAAATTACTACTGAAATGTTTTAATTTCAATAAGATTGGCCACATTGAATCTAGATGTCCTAACAATGATAGGAATGACAAAATTAATAAATAGGAGAACCAATACTGAAGGTTAAGAGACTACAAGGACAAAGGAAAGAAGTCTTGCTACCTAGATGAGGAAGGTGTGATTGATGATGAATCAGATGATACAAAAGAAGGATATGAAGTTGTCTATGTTGTTGTGAAGGATGATTCAAAAGAAGAAAATTGTGAAGATGAAAAAGCTCTTATTTCTCATGTAAGTAAAGTTGACCCATGGATAATAGATAGTGGATTTTCACATCATATGACTGGTGATATTGATAAGTTTGAGAACCTAGAAAAGTATGATGGAGGATTTGTTAGATTTGGAAATGATGTTTCATGTTCTGTAAAAGGAAAATGATCCATTATATTGAATGAAAATATGAGATGTGATGATGCTTATTGGGTTAAAGGATTGAACTCTAACTTTTGAGTGTTTCACAATTGAACAACACTAGCCACCGACTGAAATTAAAATTAGAAAGGTAAAAAATTTTGGTGTTGATGGAGATCTGATTGGAACTGGTGAACAATATAAATGTAATTTATTTTATCTTGATACTATTGCAAAGAGTTTCTTATTTGTTAAAGTTGAAGATGTATGGCTATGGCATAAAAGACTTTTGTCATGTAAATTATGATAACATGATTAAAGTGAGCAAAAAGAATGGAGTCAGAGGTCTATCAAAATTAAGCAAACCTGATAAAGTGATGTATAAGGAATGTCAGATTGGTAAGATGAAAAAATCAAGTTTCACAATAAATTCTTACTCATCTAATGGTATTTTGGAATTAGTTCATACTGACCTTTGTGTTCCTATGAGAATAAAAAGCTATTATAGAGATTGGTATTTCATTTTGTTTTTTGATGATTATTCAAGAATGATGTCAGTTATGTTTCTAAAGGAAAAGTCTGATGCATTCCAAATGTTTAAGTGGTATAAAGCTAGAGTTGAAAAGAAAATAGGTAAACAACTAAAAATTTTAAGATTGGGTAGAGGAGGTGAATTCATCTCTAATAGATTTATTGTCTTCTGCAATGAAAATGGAATCAAAAGACAAGTATTTGCACTGAGCACTCCACAACAAAATGGTATAGCTAAAAGAAGGAATAGATCTATAGTTGATTGTGCTAGAACATTGTTGATTGACAAAGAGGTTACACAAACATTATGGAGAGAAGTCATTAGTATTGTTGTCTACACACTCAACCAAGTACAATTGAAGAAAGGTACCAACAAGAACCCTTATGAACTCTCGTATGGGCATACACCGAATTTAAGTTACTTTAAAAAATTTGGAAGTAGGTGTTACATACTGAAAGATGCTAGAAATGGAAAGTTTGACTCAAAAGAAGATGAAGGTATATTCCTAGGTTATATTAATCAAAGAGCAAAACATATAAATGTTTGAATAAGTCTACAAACAAAATTATAGAAAGTGAAAATGTGAGGATTGATGAATTTGCAGAGAGAAATGAAGAAGATAGCAAAAAGGTGTTAGGAATGGGAACACTGAGAGGGGGGGTGAATCAGTGTTCATTATATTTTATCATTTTACTTTACTATTGAAACTCAACTGATTGCTTAACTACTGAAATAAAATTTAATGCAAACAAGATAAACATTCACAACACATAACACCAATATGGTTATGGGGAAACCCAAATAGGTAAAAATCCTGGTGGGAATTGACACCCACTAAGAACTGCACTAGTGTCTTGTGATCCTTGTTAGAAGATCTTCAACCCTGTTAGGAGTCATTTTTACATTTCTTTTAGTAAAGTGACCTTGTCAAGGGTCAGACCTTATTAGGAGTCTTTTACAATAACCCTATTACAGGTGGGGACACACTGTCCTAGAGCTCACTGCTCAAGTGGTGAAGGCTACAACCTTATGATCTCAAATACACACTATATCTACTAGATGAACTAGTGTTGTGACACTACTTTTCAGATCATTTCCTTTGATGCGTTGATGCTTTGACCTCTTGCAAATCTCTAATACATCTTAACTACTCTTTGCACACTTATGCTCTTCTTATCTCAACTTTATATTCACTTTCATGTCATATTACAACGAAGCATCTTATATTTATATGCGCTACCAAAATAACTAACTAGGTCGGCCTATAACCGATTACATACAATGCTTCCAATTGAATTAGCTCAAGCATGTTTACATACAAACATAATTACATGTCTACAACCTAAATACAATAGGTGCATAGCCTTTACAAAAAAATATTATCACTATCAATATTACCAATAGTCGACTACATACTCTGTTTTGTTCTAGCATTCACTAGTTGTACCTCTTCAACTATATGTATCTTCATCATATGGCCTCATATTATCATGCGCTCTTAGACTTAGCATGAATACATACATACAAGCTTAACTTCAAGGGTGCATACCTTAACTAGGTCATACGCACATGCGTTGATGCTCTAACCTTCTGGTACTCTGCCAACTATCCAATCTTCTATACTTAGCCAAATTCTAATCTTCTAATAATGTGCACTAACTCCAAAATAGTATATGACTTTGTTGCCATAATGAAAACACTATATTTATTCATATACAATAGTATAGTCATATCTAGATTCTCTAGGGGTCTGAGCAGGAATTAAGGGAACAGCTATGGAATAGGCGGTCGGAACAGGAAGCGGGAAAGGAGGAATTCAAATTTCAAGTGTGCTGAGCAAGGGGAATGTTGGTTCTGACACTGGTCCTTTGGAGTGTGGTGGGCAACTGGAGGAAACATATGCAAACGAGGCCCGAGGTAAGATTCCTCATGTCGGACTTGGGACTGGGGACCCAGGAGGGGGACCCATGAAGGGAGCTTATGTTCAGAACAAGACATCTCCTACTAGTTCTGTCAAAAGTTGGACATGACTTTTTGGTGTGAAACCTACGAGTAAGTCCTCTCATCCACCTGTTGAAATCTTATCCAATACCGAGGAGGGAACTTTTTCTTTATCCATTCCAGATCAAATAATAGATGTAAATATTTCTCGAATGGCTAACTCTCTTGTGGGGAGATTCTTGGGATCTTGCCCTAATATCAAGGTGGTTAGGGCATTTGCTAAAAATAAATGGAGTCTGAAAGGTCAAGTGGAGGTGGTTTCTCTTCCCAAAGGATGTCTGGCCTTTTCCTTCTCGTGTGAGGAGGATTTAAGGTTTATTCTTTATGAGGGACCTTGGATGATAGGAAAGCATTCTATGATCATGCATAAGTGGTGTCCTAACCTGGATATGAAAAAGGATCATAATGTGCAGGCACCGGTCTAGGTTACTCTTCCGGGCTTGCCTCTTGAGTTTTGGATGGAAGACGTCTTTAAGGGAATTGCTAATGTCTTTGGGGAGCTCTTGTCTATGGACCCGATCATGGTCTCTAGAAAATGCCTTATGTATGCAAGAATCTATGTTCGAGTGCAAAAAGGAGTGGATTTGCCAGAATCAATCACCCTTCAGTCCAAACTTGGCTCCTGGGTCCAGAAGATAGAGTTTGAATCTACACCCTTTGCTTGTTTTCATTGCAAGAAAATAGGCCACTGGGCGAAACAATGTCCAAAGATGTTACCCCAAAAGAAAAAAATGAAAAAGATTTGGGTAAAGAAGGCTTTGGATGGATTGAACTCGATGGGGAGTAGTAGTAATGAGAAGAAAGAAGGAAAGGAGAATGGGAAGGGTAAGCCTAGTGAAGGATGCGACACATCTCATTTTGATTCTGAACAGAAATCAGCAGGTAGCACTGAAGTCTTAAAGGAATCCAAAACTAAAAGCTCTGATGACTTCGTAGTGGGACATATTTAGAGCAGGCCCCTGGGGATAAAAGAGGGTAATAATAACTTTGATGTTGGCATGTTCGAGCAAGAGATGTCGGGTGGTTATGACCTTTTTCCCCCCTCTCAAAGTTTGGTTATATGGCAAGATGCCCAAGTCTGCCCGATTTTGGGCTTTTCAAAGGAGGGGTTTTAGAAGAACTTTGGTTCTCTAGGGGGACCAAATAAGGTAGCACCATGCCCTTCTAAAGCTATGTGGAGTGATGTGGCAGATTCAGCAGGGGGGATCAGATGAACTGAATGAAGAAGGATGGTCCAAAGTGGAGAAGAAAAAGATGGCTAAAAATGTTAAGAAACCTAATAATAAAGATAGAGGACAGATGAAGAATGTCTCCTCAATCCTCAGAAGCACTAGAAGTAATAAGATTGGAGATGTGGGGGCTCCCCATGTTTCCTTGGGAAGACCCTAGAACCAAAAGAGGCGAGCACTTGAAACCAGTAAGTGTTTAGCGGATGGTAGGCAAAAGACCATCCCAAAGTCTGGCCCATTCCTTAAGCAATGAAGTTTATATCATGGAATGTAAGAGGATTAAATAATCCTCACAAGCAAGCAATGGTCAAAAACATGATTAGAGACAACAAGCCTGATATTGTTCTTTTACAGGAGACTAAGATGTCCAAAGATAAAGCGGAGAAAATCCAATTTTTTTGTAATGGCAGGTCCCATGGTAGTGATGCAGATGGTGCCTCAGGATGGATTGTGACTAGCTGGAATTGCAATATTATCAAAGGGTAATTTTTATCCAGTGGCAACAATGTGACTAATATTAGATTTTGGCACATCAAGGATGGCACTTCTTGGGTTTTGTCTAACATTTATGCTCCGAACACTAAGTGGGGTAGGAAATCTTTCTAGAGGGAAGTCTCTAGTTTTAGGAGATATTTTGCTAATGATGGATGGATCATAATGGGGGATTTTAATACTCCTTTGAATTAAAATGAAAAATTTGGGGGTGGCCAACCCAATCTGGAAAGCAGAACTGATCTTATGGAATTTATTGATAGTCAAGAATTGCATGACATTGATCTGCAGGGTATTAACTATACTTGGACCAATAGGAGAGAGGGTAATGAGCTCATTCAGGTTAGGCTTGATAGAGCTCTTGTTAGCAGCATTTGGTTAAACCATTATTCTTGTGCCTTATCTGCCTATGTCAGAGTTGGTTCTGACCATTATCCGATAACCATAAGAGCTGATTTCAATGGCTTGAAAAGGAACTTCCCTTTTTGATTTTAGAAAATGTGGACAATCCACCCTGACCTTGAAAGGTTGATTCAGGTTTGGTGGAGTATTAGGATTGAAGGAATGGCGATGTTTAGAGTTGTTAAGAAAATGAAAAATGTGAAGGACAACATTAAAAAATGGAATAAAGAAACTTTTGGTAACATCTTTACTAATAAAAAGAAAATTGTTGAAGAACTAAAAGAGATCCAAGACAGCATTCAGAAAGATGGCTACAGTGGGAACACCAAAAAGGAGGAAGATAATAAGTTAATGGAGTATCATGATATTATCTCAAAAGAAGAATGTTTTTGGAGGCAAAGATCGAGAAAGCTTTTCCTAAAAGAAGGGGACAGGAATTCCAAATATTTCTTCATGACCACTATGAAACATAGACTGTGCAATAAAATCTCTAGATTGTAGGTCAATGGTACCATTAGTGAGAAGGAGGAAGATTTTAGAAGTGAGGCCAATAATTTCTTTGAAGTGCTTCTAAAGAAAGCTGAGAACCTGGATTTGGACTGCCAAGGAGAGTTGTTGGATGGTATACCCCTTATCCTGAATGAGGCTCATAATAGATCTATTGCTGCTATACCTTCTATGGAGGAAATTTAGAAGGTTGTGTTCTCCTTTGATGGAGATAAAGCCCTTGGTCTTGATGGGTTTCCTCATTTTTTCTTTCAAAAGTATTGGAGGATTCTGAAAGATGATGTTTCTAATGCCATCAAGGAATTTTTTGGGGCTAGAAGGATCCTCAAGGAATTGAATGGTACCTTTATTGCTCTGATTCCAAAGAGAAGTGGGGCTGATAGTATGGACCAATTCAGACCCATCAGCCTTTGTAACTTGGTGTATAAGATTATCTCTAAAATCCTTCCTTCAAGAATCCTCACCTTTCTTCCTTCTATTGTTTCTGGACAGCAGAATGGGTTTGTCCCCGGGAGGCAGATTCTGGACTCAATCATCTCGGTCCATGAAAATATACATTCTTTAACTATGTCAAAGAAGGATGGTTTTTGGCTGAAACTTGATTTGTCCAAAGCTTATGATAGGGTTCACTGGGACTTCTTGATGGCTACTCTAGAGGCTTTTGGTTTTAATAATAGGAGTAGAGACCTTATCCACTGCTTGGTTTCCTCTTCCATGTTCTATGTTCTCATGAATGGTTCTCCTACCCCTTTCTTCAAATCTTCTAGAGGTCTTCATCAGGGGGACCCCCCTTCTCCTATTCTTTTTGTTATTTTGGTTGAATGTTTAGGTAGACACATTGGCAGGCTGGTTAACAGAGGTGAATTTAAGGGTCTAAAACCTTCTTCTAAGGATTTGATGTCTTCGCATCAATAGTTCGTGGATGATTCCATAATTATGGGTGATGCTTCTATCAAAAATGGTAAAACCATTAAAAAAGCCCTTGACAACTATGCGGGTGCTACTGGTCAGAGTATAAACTAGAATAAGAATTCTATATTCTTCATCAATGTGCCTGAAAAAAGACAAGAGAGACTTAAAAGAATTCTTGGTTGTGAGGTGGACTGTCTCCCAGGGTCCTATCTTGGGTTACCTCTCTGCCTCAATCCCCTAGATTCCTTTTGGAGGGATATTATTGACAAATTTCATAAAAGTCTTACTAGTTGGAAGGGTGCTCTTCTTAGCCAAGCTGGTAAGATTGTTGTTCTCAAAGCTACCCTTCAAAGTATCCCTCTCTATGCTTTAAGCCTTTTCAAAATACCTAAAAATTTTGCTGATAGTATAGAAAAAATCCAAAAGAACTTCCTTTGGTCCGGAGTTGAGAAAAAGAAAATGATGGCCCTTATTGCGTGGGAGAAGGTTTACAAACTGACTAGGAAAGGGGGTCTTGGTCTACGCACTATAAGAAGTTTAAATGAGTATCTCATGGCTAAACTCCTTTGGAGGATGTTCAATAACATGGGAGAGTGGAGCACTATATGGCATAATAAATATAATAGGGACAGCTCTGAATTCTTTAAGCTCTTGAACTCTGATTCTTCCCAAGGTGGATCTTGTATTTGGGGTAATGCTCTTAGAAGAAAGGAGATGATTAAGCAGGGGGTGAAATGGAAGGTTGGTAATGGAAAGAAAATTCTTTTTTGGGATGACATATGGTTACTTGATAAACCCCTAAAAGAGGATCCAAGATGGAATGACTGGTCTATTCTTTGTAAACAGCTCCTGGGCAATCAAGTGGAAAACTATTGGGAGGAGGGTAAATGGACTGACTTGTCTAGGTTTGATCCTTCCCTCAGGGGCTTGAATAACCTTCTGAATGATGTGGTTCTTATTGATGATGAGGACTCCCTCATTTGGAGATTTAGTACTAATAGCTTATTTTCGGTTTCTTCCCTGTATATTCAGAGCTTTGAAGATAGCCCTGAACCTTGCTGGGCCAAAGCTTGGCTCAAGGGACTAACTCCTAAAATTAATGTTTTCTTTTGGATCTTATTGTAGGATAAAGTTCTCACAATTGATAACCTCAGAAAAAGAGGCCTAATTATAACTAATAGATGTTGTCTCTGCAAAAATAATGAGGAGAATATCAACCATATGACAATTCATTGTCCTTTCACTAGTCAAATATGGGGAAAATTCTTTGATCTTATGAATATGGAGTGGGTGTTCCCTCATAACATTCAGGAGTTGTTTATGTGCTGGAAACCACCGACTAAAAACAAGTTTTTAATCTCCTTTTGGAATTTCTTCCTACCCTTTTTGTGCTGGGGGGTGTGGAAAGAAAGGAACGACAGAATTTTTAGGGATAAGGAGTCCAATTGGGAGAGTATTTTTCACAAGATTAAGAGTGCTCTGCTGGAGAACTTGGGGTTGATAAAGAACTATCATGATCTGAAGAATGAATGGGAGGCCAAAGTTTATAAGAAGTGGAAGCTTGAAGGAAGGAAAGTTCTAATCCAAAGAAATCTGAGGGAAGAGGCTACGTGGGACTATCCTCCTAATGGATGGGTCAAAATCAATTTTGACAGTACCTCTAAAGGCAACCCCGAAATTGTTGGATGTGGAGTGGTTATCAGAGATGAATTTGGGAATTGCAAAGGGGCTATGGCTATTCCTATAGGCTTCAACACCAATCAGGTGGTGGAGGCTAATGCTGCTCTCTATGGGGTGTTACTTGCCAAAAGGAAGAATTATAACAAAATATGGATTGAAGGCGATTCCCTAAGTATTGTTAAGTGTTTGAAGAACACTTTGACCCCTTCATGGTCCATAGCCAATGTTTTAAGTAAGGCAAAAAAAATTATTGACACCTTTGAAAAATGCATGATATCCCACATTTTCAGGGAGGCAAATTTAGTGGCTAACTAGGCTGCGAATGTGGCTTGTAAAAGCCACATGGAAATTGAATGGAATGATGGTTTAGACATCCCCTGTGTTGGATCATCATTAATTAGAAAGGAGAGGATGAGGAGTAAGCAACATGTTTTGAATGAAGAGATCTTTAATGAGTATTGAGTGCAAAAATCTGTGCGACTATCATGAAGGACAATGGCCTGATTTTGAGACAATTATTGGGATCCTTTGGCATGAGTTTTGGGCTGTGAATAACATTAATTTTGTTTTTTATAGTTTGAAGGCAATGTTGCAAAGAGAGGAAATTCATTTAAATTTGGCTTTCTGTTATTTCACAAAGCCATGGGAGGTAAAAAGAGGAGATGCGAGCCGGCGGACTGTAGTGACTAGAAACAGAATAAGGAAATTTGGAAAATTATTAAAAATAGGGGTCTAGCGAAATTCTTGGAGAGATTACATGGAGGAAAAGTGGCAGTGACCAGAAATTTCATCAAAACTTAGAACAAGGGATGCGTTCTGGTGGGCATGCAAAACATGGAGGTGACTGAGGAGGTGGTTGTTGAAGCAACTGGCTTGATGACTGAGGGCATCAACTTCTATAGGGATAGGAAGATTTTGGACAAAGCCTTGGAAGCTTTTGCACCCACAAAGCAGGAGAGAGACTGTATGGTTAAGGTGGACAATTTGTACTTTAACCCTAAGTTCACTTCCAAGCCCTGGTGCCTTGTTTTATTTGTTATCATAGGCTGCATTACCCTTGATGGTAGATATACTAAAATCTACAACCACCATCTTACTCTTCTGAACCATTTTAGGCACAGGGTTAAGATTAATTTTCCTTTCTATTTACTGAGTTCTTTGAATGTTTCCCTCCTTCACTGGAAAATGGATCTGGAAGGTGATCATGCTTTCCATGAAGGGCTCATGGTTCTCATATTTGAGGTGTTGAAGTTGAAGAAGGTGGAAAGATCTCAGCTTAATAGAAAAGCCCTGGAGGACTATGATACTGATGGGAAGGAGTCAGAGGAGCCGTTTATGGAGGAAATGGAAGATGAAGAGGGGGATTCTAAGGATTTCTAGGAGGAAATCCCTAAGGAGGAAAAAAAGAAAAGGAAGATGGAGGATTCTACTACTGACATGGAATTAGAGGAAGAAGAGAGTAGGGAGGAGAGTCCCAAGAAGTAGGGGAACAAGAGACCAGAACCAACTGACAATCGTACTAGAACTAAAAGTGGGAAGAAGAAAGTGGCGAAGAGGGTCTTCATATCTTCTGATGAGGGCTCCTCTTCCCAGGGTAAGAATGATTAGGAAAACTATGTGGAAAACAATCCTGTTGGGGAGGAGAGTGGGGGTACTGGTAAGGATGTTTGGGTTGAGGAAAAAATCCTGCAAGATGTTGCACAGGACATGACTAATATTGAGAAAGAAGGGTATGAGAAGGAAAAGGACAACCTGGATAAGGAGATGGCAGACATTCTGAAGGAGAACATGGAGGCAGAGAACAGGGGTCCTGAGATTAATGAGGGGAGGAACGAGGATTTCAAGAATTTAGGGTGCCTGGCTTTCTTGTCTACCCTTAGCATAATGAAGAATGACATCACTATGATGAAGTCCAACATCCACCAACTGCAAAAAGAAACAGGGATTCTTAAAAGGATGAACCTGGGGGAGAAAACCTTGGGCCAGACTATTGATGAGCTCACTGACATTGTTGCCAGAGTTGAGGGTGTTTCTACCTTCAATGATAGACTTTATGCAATGGAGGAGAAAATCCAATGCAGTGATGTTTTAACCAGGAAAGTTGAGACTATGGAAAAGAGAATTGAAAAGCTGGAGAAGACCATGGGGAATATTGCAGAACAAAGCTTTGCTGTCCTCAAGGCTTCAAATGAGCACGTGAAGATCTTGGTTGACAAGTTTGATAGTGGGAAAGGGAACCAAGAGATCATAGAGTCTAAAGAGGAACAGGGACCTAGTAAGCGCACGAGATCCAGGTCCAGGATGGTGGAAGATGGAAACAAGAATGACATGGAAGAGCTGAAGCTATCTACTGCAAACATGTAGATTCTTGTGGACTAGGCTGCAGAACTGATGAAATGTGTTTAGACAGCAGCTTGTTGTCTTGCTTTCCTTTTTTTTGTTGTCCTTTGTCTTTTGGCTGGTCTTTGTGTTTAAGGCCTTGTTTGTGTTGCTTTTTTTGGTGTTGTTGCACTTGAACTATTGGAGCCTAATTGTCTTATCTTTATTCTCATTGTAAAAGGTTTTGGGTCCTTTCAAAACCTATTTTTACGTAATCAAAATAGTATAGTCAACTTTCCAACAATCTCCCCCTTTGTCATTGATGGCAACAAAGGAATATGGAAAAGTTACTAACTATACCCTTATACAAAAAACTTTTTAACATACTTTATCTTGTCTTCCTTCGACTCTGTACTATACATCTTCTTTACATATAAGACTCCAAGACTCCATATTCTATACACACTATTCCCCCTTTGACATTAATGACAAAGGTGCTCCAAAAATGTAACTACAAGTACTTACAATGAAAGTACATCCAAATATGCAATCTGTAAATTGTGGATCTCTTGTTTCCAAAATGCAATCAGTCCATTGATAGTTTGGAGATGGGCGCATGAGGCATATGTCAACTTCTCCATCTTCTCCAAATTTGTGCTAGGACCTTGATCATATGTCACCATGGTGGCATCAATCTCCTTGATGTTCTGATTAAGTACATCCAGAGAGGGCGCAAGAGCATTCCTGAGTTGTGTCTGCCTTGCCCTTATCTTGGACATCTCTTTTTGAGCCTTTTTTATCTTGTCTAACTGTCCTTGGTATACATTGTTGCACATGTTTACATCAATGGAGGGGTCTTCTACTAATTTCCTTAAATTTTCTATCATTTCTTCTTCCTCTTGGATTTTCTTGTAATGATCACCAGTCAGCTTATCCTGGTTCATACAATCAGCAATGATTTTCCTGCCCTTTGCTGCAAACTCCTTCAAAGATGCTTGACCAATCTTTAGTGAACTTAGGTCAAGTGTAAAGTTGCTAACCAATTCACTTACCTCTTCTTTATGTATTTCTCTTCTGCAACTAGGGATGCAGATTCTTCCAAGCTAGAAAAATTACTCTTGAAGTTTGAAAGTATGGTGCTTACATCATCAACTGAATGGACCTTAGACACTTTCTTGTCTAAAGGTAGTAGGTTGTTTAAAATGTTGACTAATTCAAAAAATAAGGGGTTCCTCATTACCTTGTTCTCCTTTTCTTTCTCCATGGCTAAGACACTGATCTTGATCAGGTCTTCTTCTCCCCAAGAGTCCAAACTAGTGGTGTTTGGTGTCAATCTTGACAACAATGATACAGAAGGTAATGGTGTGATAGGAGTTCTATCCACCACTTCTTGCTTTACTCTGATTTTTATTTCAATAGATGGCTCATCTGTTGGTTCACTTCCTTTTACCTCTTCTTCTCCTTTCTTTTCTTCTATCTTTTCTTCCTCTTTTTCTGTCTCTTTCTCTTCTTCTTTTTGTGTCTCTTTTTCTTCTTATTTTTCTGTCTCTTTTCTTATCTCCTTCTCTTCTTCTTGTTGTAACTTGGCTTAATTGTCACTACATAGATTTTCAACCTCTTGTGTGCTTACAAAGACCTCTTCAAACTTGTCCAAGTCATTATCTATAGTTTCCATAGCAATCTCTACATTATCAATGATGATAGTGTTATCTTTTAGTGTCTCTGTCATGGGCGCAGACTTTTCTGCCTATGTGGGTGTTTCAACTGTAGGTGCTAAATCCTGAGGACCTGTAAATGGTACATTTGTGGTCTCTACCACCTTGGATTCCTTGGAGGGCACTTGTGTTGTGGGCGCAATGGGTGGATAACAGTGACTTTGGTTTACTTTATAAGATAATAGATAAGCACTCTATATTTTTTTTGAATAATTCTAACTATTTCAGGTTCTAATCTAGATGAGATGTTCTAGATTGAAAATGGATAGATCATATTGGAAGGGTAAAAAAGAGATTTCAAAGACTAAGAGTGGATCATTTTTATTTTATGAAAATGATCATAATTTTCATTTTCTATTCAGGAAAAAAATTTCAAAGGCTTTCTCTGTCTCTTTGGCTGTCAACTCAAAGTTTTTATCCATTATGTGCAGAGTTCTCAACTTTTTTCTTAGGTGCGGCTTCACCTGATCTAGCAATAATGTTTTCTCTTCTAAGGAACACACTAGGATACTTTCATCTAGAATTTTTTCCCTTATCCTAAGATCTTCTTCAATAGCTTGTTTCTTCAAGGATTCTAAGATGTTCCAAACATTGTTCAGAATGACTATTTTCAGTTCCAAGACTGTCTTTTTGAACTTAATCATATGTTTGATGATCATTCCATGAATTTCTAATTTGTCTATTTCACTGTACATCTCATAAAACTTTCATATCTAATCCAATCTTCCTTCATCAACAATCCTTGTACTCAACACTTTAAGACTAGGTCTAAAACCTACCTCTGGAGGTGCTTGAGTATTCTTCCTACTTCTTGTTTCCCGCGAGGATGGGTGACTAGTACTAGTTTCCTTCTTCCTCTTGGCCATTGCCTTATACTTAGGAGGAGTTGTAAGATCAATTGTGTTAGTGGATGCAGGAGGGGTAACATTAGATTTGTCCTATTTATTCTTAGGATCTTCAGTTTTCTCTATCTTGACCTTCTTTAACTTAGGGTCATCTTCCTTGGCTTTTGTAGATGCACTCTCAATTCCCAAAGAAATATTTTATTTTCTTGCTTTGTCAAGGTCTTCCTGAGTTACTCCATGAATTCTGAGTATCTCAGAAGTAACCTTAGCTACTTTCCTCTTTGTTGCTCCACTGTTAAGAACTGCATCAACTTCTCGTGTCTTCTCCTTATAAGTACCCCACCTAGGTTCATTAGGGTCCTTAGGTGTTGATAGTAGTACTTGAGCATAGGCTTCCAAGATTTGTTGATCAACCTCATATCCAAGTGGATGGATCCACTTTGTTATTGGCTCAACAGCTTCCATACAAGTTACATCAGTTTCTACCATAGAGCAAATGTTGTCCTTGTATTTCTCAACAATACTCTCTAGTATTCTATACCTCATCTTCATTTTGGCCCTGAATGTCATCAATTCTAGTGTTAGGTAATCCTTGAGTGTACTCTCAGTAGATGCCTTAAAGGATATCTATGGTGTTGTAGGTAAACTCTTGTCCAAATACAAATCTAACACCTTTCCAAGTATGTGGAAGTACATGTATATGATCAAAGACCCAAACTTGAATATTTTGGTCTTGTCATGCTTAATGGGTCTAATATTATCTATCAGTTGTGTGTGCAAGATCTCACACAGATTGAACTAACCATTTTCTCTCACAAGTCTTATTAATGCAAGAATAGTGATCGTTGATACACTATTCACCCTGATGGTGTGTTGAAACCTATAACCCAATATCATAGACATCAATTTGATGTCTTTCTCCTCTATAGGCTCAATTTTCATTATGTGCCTATCACTTCTTGACTTACATGTTTTCTCAACTATCTTCCTTACATCCTTACCCGCTGGAAGAACGACACCTAAGCTTGAAAGGCCTATCATTTCATGAATTAGGTCTCTTGTAATTCTCACTAGTACTTCACCTATCCAGAATAGGTCATCATGAATTCTACTGAGTAAAATCTTTATCCATTCAAACTCATAAAACTCATATGTCGTAGCATATTCAACTATGGGATGGCTTTCCAACTGCGTGAACTCATCAAGGAAGGTTTTATCTGGTTTCATTATAGTCTCTATGTGCACTCTAATTCTTTCAAGACCTACTGGATCCTTCTTACAGTAAAAGTATGCACAGATGTCTTCAATATGCATAACACTCATAGGGGTTCGGAAGAATGCTCCTTCTAAATCATCTAGGGTAGATTTGAAAGGGTGCCTCTTGAAAATGTATCTCTTCTTCTCTGTAACATCAAACATAATAAGAGTAGCCATAACTTACTTGTTTAGGTTTCCAAGAACTTCTGAATCATCGCGACGGATTAGGCTTCCGCAACTGATCAAATACACTTCTTCGCTAGTGAATCACACTTCAATCCTTCTCAATCAACTACTAGGGCTTTTGTGCTCTCCAATCACTCAAACTCGAATGCAATGAGTGATATGCAAGTCTCTAAGTACTTTAAAGTGAAAAAAATTTCCATTAATGCTTGTCGCATAAACCATACTTTCACTGAAAATCTTCAACTTTCATTCTGCAATCAATCAGGTAGTGCGCTCTTGCACATAGGTTCTTCTAGTCTCCAAAAGGTTAAATCTAAAGGCGCATACTCTGAGGGTTAGTATATCGGCCGCGTAGGGGTCTAGAGCTAAATTAGCTCCCCTTATGACCCTGAGGGTCATTCATCCAGATGTAGAGGGTGCATCCATTGTGGATGCATCTAATACATACTCATCAGCCTTATCCTTCTTTGCCTCTGACCAAATCAAGCTCGCATCTTCTACAACTTTCACAAACTTGACTTCTCCTTCGGTATCCAATATTGATTCTTCTAGCTTTTTAGGGATTTCCTGACTTTGTGTTCTTGATCTACAAAACTTTGAGATGTGTTCAGCCTTGTTACAAGAGTGGCAAATAAATAGAGGCCTTAAATTCCTCAGAGCATTGATATGAGTCACCATTTTGCACTGTCTAGCTGAGCAACCATTATAATTACATATCTGACATGTAATACTCTGAGAACTTCTTGCATTTGTTTGATTCTAATTTCTTTGATTATTCAGAGTCTTATTCTTATGACTTGTTTTACAATTCATAGTTCTATGACCAAATTTATTGCATGAATAACAATAACCATTGAAAGGTCTTACCTCTTTACAATTCCTTGCTATATGTACATTCTTGTTACATGCATAACAAGTTCAGTCTACTGGCTTGCGCTCATCCTTAGATGGTTCAATACTATCTTTAGTCTGATTTCTTGTCTCCTTAGCATCTGTGGTGTCTTCTGGTGCTTTCATCCTTGCTCGCATGTCATCAATTTGATTTTGTGCTTCAATGTTGCTGGTATCTATTTTAAGCTTCTGATAATATAACTAAGATTCTATCATATCCTTGCTTGTGTGTAATTTATCAATGTGATTATTTGCTTCTTTTAACTCAAATTCCAAATTTTCTTTGTTGTTTCTTAGCTCCAAGATTTCCATGTTTTCTTGCCTCAATTCTTCATTCAGTTGAAGGTTCTCTTTGATCTGTTCATCATGAACTTCTTGATTGTTAGTTATCTTTTCATCCATTTCTTCAATCTAATCTTTCAAAGATGTTTTCTCTTAATTTAGCTTTTTTACCATCTTCCCTAAATTACTATTTGAACAATCTTTCAAATCTTTTCTTAGTCTTTTGATGACTGCTTGAGAATCACTGACTTTTTCTTTTAGTTCTTCAATTTCTTTTTCAGATCTGTCAAGGTCTTCAAGAGAAGCTTCAAGGTTCTTTTTCAAATGTTTCATTTCTATCTTATCCATGATCTCCTCAAGTGGTTAAACTTCTTTGTTGAGGACCAGAGCTCTGATACCAATTGTTAGGAATGGGAACACTTGGGGGGTGAATCAGTGTTCACTATATTTTATCTTTTTACTTTACTATTGAAACTCAACTAATTGCTTAAGTACTAAAATAAAATTTAATGCAAACAAGAGAAACATTCACAACACATAACACCAATATGGTTACAGGGAAACCCAAATAGGTAAAAACCGTGGTGGGAATTGACACCCACTAAGAACTGCACTAATGTCTTGTGATCTTTGTTAGAAGAACTTCAACCATGTTAGGAGTTGTCTTTACATTCATTTTAGTACAGTGACCTTGTCAAGGGTCGAACCCTATTAGGATTCATTTACAATAACCTTGTTAGGGGTGGGGACACACTATCCTAGAGCTCACTTCTCAATTGGTGAAGACTACAACCTTCTGATCTCATATACACACTATATCTGCTAGATGAACTGGTGATGTGACACTGCTTGTCAGATCAGTTCCTTTGATGCACTAATGCTTTGACATCTTGAAAAGCTCTAATACATCTTAACTACTCTTCGCACACTTCTGCTCTGCTTATCTCAACTCTATATTCACTTCCATGTCATATTACAACAGCACATCTTATATTTATATGCGCTACCAAAACAATTAACTAGGTCGGCCTATAACTAATTACATACAACGCTTCCAATTGAATTGGCTCAAGCGTGTTTACATACAAACATAATTACATGTCTACAACCTAAATACAATAGGTGCATAGCCTTTACAAAACAATATTATCAGCACTAATCAATATTACCAACACTCGACTGCATACTATGTTCTATTCTGGCATTCACTGGATGTACCTCTTCAACTATATGTATCTCTGTCATATGATCTCATCTGATCATGCACTCTTAGACTTAGCATAAATACATACATACAAGCTTAACTTCAAGGGTGCATACCTTAACTAGGTCATATGCATGTGCGTTGATGCTCTAACCTTCTGGTACTCTGCTAACTATCCAGTCTTCTATACTTAGCCAAATTCTGATCTTTTGATAATGTGCGCTAACTCCAAAACACTATATGACTTTGTTACTATAATGACAACACTATATTTAGTCATATACAATAGTATAGTCAACTTGCCAACAAAAGGAACCTGAGGATTATCAAATATTTGTTTATGTATAGGAAGATAATTCGGTTCATGCAAGCAAGCTACAACAAGAAGAAACCAAGGAGCAAGATGAGCCTCCACCGAGAGATGAAAACACTTATGAATAGTTTACCAAGCCTGTATTAGCAAAATATGTGAGAAGACACCATTCACTAAGAAAGATTATTGGAGACATAAATGCAGGAGTCATGACAAGAAGTAAGTTGAAAGATAACACATGTTTGATTTCTGAATTTGAGCCAAGATTAGTCAAGGATGCATCAGGAAATGAAGATTGGATTAATGCAATGAAAGAAGAAATAGATTAGATAGAAAAAAACACTTGGTCACTAGTACTGAGACCTAAGGATAAGAATGTGATTGGAACAAAGTGGATTTTCAGGAATAAACTCAATGAAAAAGGAGATGTGATCTGAAATAAAGCAAGATTAGTCTACAAAGGGTATGCACAAGAAGAAGGTATTGACTATGGTGAGAATTTTTTCCCTATTGCTGGATTAGAAGGTGTAAGGATATTACTTGCATATGCTACCTATAAAGGATTTAAATTTTATCAGATGGATGTTAAGTCTGCATTTTTTAATGGAATACTTGAAGAAGAGGTTTACATTGAACAACCTAATATATTTGTTGAAGATTCTAATAAGATTATGGTATGTAAACTGCACAAGGCTTTATATGGATTAAAGAAAGCACCCCAAGCATGGTATGAAAGATTACACTCTTATTTAATCAAGATTGGATTTCAAAAGATGAGTGATAACATTAATTTGTATCTGAAATGTGATAGTACTGAAAAAGATTTGATTGCTAACATTTTTTTGATGATATTATATTTGGAGGAAATGAATCAATCTCTAAATCATTTGTTGAAAAAATGAGAAAGGAATTTGAGATGTCTATGATAGGAGAGATTAAATTATTTATTGGACTTCAAATGCAACAAGGAAAAGATGGGATCTACATAACACAGTCAAAGTATATCAAAGGGATCCTAAAGACATTCAATATAGAAGAATCAAAACTGGTTTATATTGTGTTACCGAGATCTAAATTGAGTGTATAAGTTTGTAAAATGAATTGGATGACTGAGATTAATCAAAAGAAAACATAATAGAGAAGATTAAGCCAAAAGATATGTCTATATAAAGGATGGATTTGTATAAAAAAATAGTTGGCAAATTGAAGAGTTGATAAGTCACTGATTGATGTAGTGAAGAAGGAAAAGATAGATTCTAAGTTAGAAAGAAGGATCTGATGAAGTGTTGAAGCCAGTAGAAAGTGAAGGATTGAAGTGAAGATAGAAGAGCACACAAAGGATCTGGTTATGCAAAGATAGTTGTAAATTTATAGGTCAAACTATTTACTGTTACTTATTAACATTTGTAACAAAGAAATCTCTTAACCGAGTGGAGTACTTAACAGTCTTATTGTAAAATCCTTGAAAAGGTAACATTCTAAAGAGTGTTTGAAGCCCTTTAACTAGGTCACTCCTAATAAGGTGAAGATCCTAACAGGTCTGAGGTAAGTCCATTGACTGGGTCACAACTAGCAATGTGTATTGTAATCTTTAATAGGATTGACTCTTAACAGAGTATACTTCAAAAGAGTATTTTCTTTACTGGATGACAATTCCCACAGTGGTTTTTCCCAAAGCTGGGTTTCCATGTTAAATACTGGTGTTACATGTGATGAATGATTTATGTGATTGATTTAGTGATTGTTAAAGTTTATTTACTATTGTCGGTAAATAGTGAATTGTGTTTAACCAAGTTAATCAGAGAAAAGCTTTTTTAAGGTACAGATAATCAAGGATTACTGATTCACCCCCCTCTATGTAATCCAGCATATTTTGTGCATACAATTTTGAAATACAATCCTTATTTTATGTTCTTTATATATATAGGCTCTTGGCTTTCACCAAAAAATAAAAAATGAAATGCAATCTTTATTTTATGTTCTTTATAAATCCTACATGGAGATTGTAAAGGAGGTGCAATGGTTATGCCTTGTACAATCCAATATCACATATAATTATTTTTAGATATATAATTAAAATAATTAATATATTTTATTAAATATTCTTAAAAAATTTAATATTACTTATTTTAGAGTCATTTTCATAATCAAGTAAAAGTAGCATGATATGCAACATTTGAAGTTAGGAATATCACGTTGTTAAGAACAAAAAGAAAAAAAAAAATTAGTATATCTAAAATTATTGTCATTTATTTTATAACTAGAGCATCTATGACTAAATTAACCATCAAAATTGATATTGACAATCACTAAGCATGGCTATCTAGTTAATAATAATAACCATAATTATTTGATTTCAAATGATAGAGAAAATGTCTATATGGAAATATATGTAAGCACTATAAAGTTTGATGGTACGAGGAAGTGTACAAGAAAGATGTATAAATAAAAGCATATATGTACTATACTAAGAATTATTTGAACTAATTATGTAGGACCAATTTCAAGGAAGTATCATCCTTCTAGAATTAATAAAACTATTTCTTTATGAAGATTTCAATGGTCATCGTTTCCATTGTTCTATTGTTAATATTGTTCTATAATGTTCTAAATATTAAACCTATGCTTGGAAAAATAGGTTGACAATGTTATTAGACCTAGGTTCATTATAATGGTTTTATGTCTTATTTTGTTGACATACATAGATTGCTCAGCTCTCTTTATAACATAGTTTTCAATAAATAATTATGCTCACAAATGTTTTTAATTTCACTGGATGTAGATAATTTTTCTCTACCATTATTTAGCATTACATGCCCTGACAAAGCATTCCTCCATATTCTAAGCACAAAACTGGCATGATAACAGAGTAAACAAACTATGATCATTAGATAACATCCAATCTAGCAAGTAAGAAAATATGCTAGTGCCCAGAGCCAATCTTTCACGTGCGCCCTTAATTGAAAACATGTTAACTACAATAGAGAAAGGTTAATATTGAATTGATGTACCTTGTCATAGTCTGCCTCAAGTTTCACCAAGGGTGCAAAAACATTTTGGTACTGCAACCAAAGAAAAAGGACATTTTGTGAATATGCCATACAAATGAATTAGATTTAAAATCACCTCAAGAGGAAAGATGTAAAACAGATAAAATAAAAATTAATATCAAGACCAAGAATATACCTAATATGCATCTTCATACTTTAAAGAAATTGACTAAGGCTCATCATATACTCCAGGCTTCTCAAGATCTTCAAGAGTAGCTTTAGGGATTTTTTCCAAAGCTCTTCTAGTTTGTTAATTTGTTGAACAATAACATGGTGTACTCTCAGTAGTTCCTGCTCTAAAGGAACCCATAAATAGCGCAAAGAAATGTTTGAAACTTGTTGCAACTTCCAATATAACATTTTTAAAATAGAGAACAATCAAACATAATGAAAGGCTACGTTAGGATTTCAAAGTCCACATCATGATAGTAAGATCTTATTGAAAAAAAATGCCTCAATTTTGTTTTAAAAAAAGTAGCAATAGAAGCAGGAGGAAAGCATTTTTATGTATGCAAAACCTACACATTTTTATCTGAAGATTTTATTATAATAATGAAAACTGCATATTTTTATGAAAATGTAGCCCTAACCTTGAAATGTATAAGTATAAAAAAAGACCTTGACAAGCCACTAGATGAAGCATCTATCATCAAGAAACGGAAACCATTGGCTAAGGTCACAATTCATGTCCTTTAGCACATGGGCACTCAAGAAAGGTTCCCTGCATAATAGAACTACAACACTCTCTTTCTTAGCAAAGATAAATTCCAATAAGAACACATTTTGGAAACCACAATTATAGAACTCCATAATAGTGTCCCCTAAGGGATTGCCTTTAAGAAAGAAAAGTAAAAATTTCTTGTGTTTTTTCTCAAACCTACCAAGAACAAAAAATAATTTCACAATATCAGCAACAACCTCCATCCAAAAATAGAAGATGCATCCATATGAATGACCATTCCAAATGATCACACATTTGACACAACAGTTTATAGAGTTCTAATGGTTTAAAATTCAAGATTACTTTTTCAAACCTTTCTAATAAAATTTCCTACTTGCCATATTTAAGCATCATAAATGAAGATTTAAAAACAACAACTAAAAAGATCTTATTAAAAATATTTGTTCAAATATCTACATTTAATTTCTCTTACTCTTTGGAGACAAAAGATGGCAAAATGAGTAACATCCTAATGAAAGAAAAGAAAAAAACACTCAACTTAACAAATAAGATTTGTCCCCCTATTTTATGGATATTTGGAGTTAACTGTTAAATCTAATTAATATCTTCGTGTGGGAATAAGTTGATCTCCACATCCACTAGACAACCTCAAATTAACTTTTGATGGACCCTCATGAGGAAAAATGTACCCCAAAACAAAGCAAGATATTTAGTTTGTGCATCATTTAAGAAATAATGCACATCAATTTAATGAGAAAATCTTGCATTCTCATCAATTCTAGTGAAAGGAAACCCAGAAATTATAGTCGATGCTATCATATAGAAGCACTCATAGAATTGGAAGATGGGTGACATCTTACAAAATGTATGGCCATTATAAACACACTAGAGTTTTTCACAATTCAAAATTGTCATGGAGTTAAATTAAGAAATGGATTTTCGAGCTAAATATGAAGTTTACCATGAGGAGGATTTAATCATTGCAAGTATACCCAACACATGGGTAGACATGACAGATTACTTCAAACAACCTTTCAATAATCACTAATTAAGCTTCTTCTAGAATAGAGCCATTGCAAAACGAGTCATCATTGACCTAGAAGATGCTAGAGGTGTCAACTAGAGGAACATAGTGAGTGAAGTAGCAGAAGCAACAATGGGTTAATAGGATTTATGGTCATATATGACTTTTATAATTGGCAATAGATGGGTTGATATACAAAGTTATTTTTATAATGGGAGCAATCCCCAAGACACAACTGATCTATTGGTAAAACAATAAAATTTGTCCAATATTTAATAAAAGTTCTAATCAAAACATCTAAATTTCTAAATACCTATGCTACAAGTCTTAAATCATTTTGTTGACAAACAAGTAAACCGGTAAGATTTATAGGAAAAATAAATAAACAAATAAATAAAAAGTCCTACATTAAATTAGTTAGTACTTACAAAAGATGAAAAATTCAACACTTAGTTTAGCGGTTCAGCCTTAACAAGAAGTACACTTCCAACAAAATACAGTTACAAAATGGAGAGGAAATCTAATTTATTCCACTTTATATTTATGTCCAACTTGATCAAGATTTTCAATAATCCCAGTCAAATACAATTTGAACAAAAGATAAACAGATTCCCACTGAAATTGCTCAATCCAAGGTAGTCAATAGATGTCCCATAGTTATTATATGATGATGAGAAGAGTTGTAGTGTCCTACCTATATAACTGGGATAGATCAAGCCAACAAGGTAGAGCAAGGGGTTATATTTAAGTTGACATGTTAAGGAGCTATATTTTTTATTTTATATATAAATTTGTAGTACAAATTTTAGAGTATAGCTGTAAAATGGGTAGGGGCCAGCTAAAATAGGGGATTAAGTTGAAATAGCCATCTTAGAAACAATAAAACATATACCTATAAAGGACTGACAATTAAAACCTAAATATGTATTAATTTCTCTATTGCATTCCAATGACAAGAAAATAGTTTGATTATGCCAAGTGCAAAAAATAAGCAAAAATGCTAACACAAAGCAACATGAAATTCTTGTGGGTATCATGCAAAGAAGGATTTGACTTTCATATATCTACGCTAAAATTACAGTTTGATCTAATAGATGAAAGTGAGACATAGAGAGATGGTGCTATCATATAAGCCACAACAAGAGTACTGAGTTGAAAGTCTATAAGGCCATTGAATGTATTACAATAGAAAAGCAACCAAATGAGTTTGATTCAAAATCTACACTATTGAATCCTGATAGCAATATCACAATTTGACTTGTTGTAAAACATATCTCCTACTTATCAATAAAAAGTAGTCAAATATTTGTTAAAGGTTAATACTTGAAAACCCTAAATCTATTTAAAACGGTCATTTAAATGCCTAAATCTTACAAACTCTTATAAAATGAAGCCAAGTAAGGGGTATGCTAGACTGAGAACTAGTCACCTCTATAAATGAAGTTCAGCAGACCCTAAGGAAGACATGATAAATAACCAGCATATATGAACTCTCAGAGGGTAGCAATGCATGGAAGACATTGTAATACTGGTTCAATATGTTTTCTATATGAGGCTTGTGACTCCAAATATATTCTTTATGCAAACCATCAAGCCTCATTTCATTCAGCTAGCAAAGGTTTAGAACATTCAAACAATTACCCAGATAGTCATTTTCTGGGTTAGTGTTATTCATGACATCTTTTTTGAAAGGAGTGATTTTATTGTGGTTTTAAGTGTGCATCTATTTTTTTTTGTATATCTTCTACTTTACTTTTGATTAGAAAATAGTCCACTATAATTATGTCACAAAATATGTCTTCCCAGGATATGACGTAAGGTCTGAATATATAGAAGGGACAAGATTCTTGTCTGGTTTAAAGTTTGATGGCATTCTACAAACAGAAAATCTTGAAAAGAATATAACTATATGTTTAACTCTAGCTTTCCTTTATTTTAGTTTAAGGCTTTTTGAGATACTATTATTTATCTGATGCAAGTTTTTAAGTTGAGTCTGTAATTAATTATGGAGGGGTTTATTGGGCCCTCGTTCACACTAAAAGGAGAAAAAGTTAGATAAAAGAATTTTGGAAGGCAATATCAGCTCATTCTAGATAAAATACTTACCTTCACGTATCAAGGAAATATCATTGGAGAGAGCATTCAGGGAGGTGAGATGGATATGATACCATGATTTTTCCATCCATTTGGTGTTTTTCATCATCTCATTTAACCTTACCTGTAAATTTACCCCCAACAATTATGCCCTGAGAAGGTTGCAATACTTTCAAGAAAGAGACTCAACTCTTATGGGTGAAGGCTCTAGAGACATCGAGATATCTTTTAGAGACACCATTTAATCTTTACCTACTAAAAGTAAAATTTGGAGCATACCATAAACCCCTTTTGCTAAAGCCTTATCCAAATTCGGTGCAGCCCCATTTTGTGCTAACTATTCTTCCCCTGTAGGAGAATTTGCGAGAACGATGAGGGTTTCCAACATGTGTGCAGGCTATGAGAATCTAATGATCAAAAAGTGGGTCAAAACATCATTACCTAATGTATTGAAACCATTCTAAATTAGATTTTCTTTCTCTATGCCTCTAGTTGTTATTCTCATCTTTCTCTCCTCACAAATAAACTTATGAGCGGACTTTGAAGATGAGCCTAGTACCACAAGTGAATGAAGAGCTCATTGTCAACGATACCCAGAGGGATATCACCACCGCAAGAGGAGAAAAATTATCATATGCATAGGAAGTAACATAAGTGGAATCAAAGAGTTGACGTTATTGTGGTTATGAAAGCAGTTGTTGGAGATGATAATAGCAATGGAACCCATTGTATCATTGATTAGGCCGTCTACGCATTTGTATAGATTGCACTAGTCGATCCAATTAAAACTCAAGCTAAAAATAGACGGATCATAATCCAACAGTGCACAGGTTAGAAACCAAAATAGACTCCCCACCAAGGCTTATTCAATTTGTTGACAATCTTCAAATTTTAGGGTTTCAAAGCTGCTAGATTCATGAACCTGATATAATAGCTGGTAGCCATCAGTATTTTCTATTGCATATACTGCAAATCCTATAACAATCTATTCTACCATAATCGAATCGAAATGATTTTGTCAGATTTTCTGGGCATCTGAAGCTTATTTTTTGGCGCAGTTTATCGGACACAAGACAAGTTTTGTAGTGTCAGACAGGTTTAGGCTGAAAGCTCACCTTATATAGCCTATCTACAAACATTTGATTTTGTTTGCAATACAACTAACCTATCAACTAAAGATTTCATCGATTGTGAAAAGATTGCTTTCATATATTTCCAGATACACGAGATTGCAAATATCCCAAAAAGAAGTATTTAGGCGTAGATAGAAACAATTAGTGGTTACTGGTTTGAAGGGACAAATTTCGAATGAAGTCCCCACTTATAATATCCTATCGGCTAAAAATGTCATTTTTCCACTTGGGAGAATAAATAGCCATTTTAATAATAAACTGACTTATTAATATGTGTCTCGATTTAATAATCACTTTATTAAAGAACTATTGAATCTTTTGGCATTAAAATAAATAACCAATCGAACTCAGAACAACATGTGTGATAGCTGGTTGGAAAAATCTTAGTGAGCCACTCCAAGTCCAATACTCAAATGTCAAAAATATGGAACCCTACTGACTTACTAAAAATAGCATCTTGGAAACCCTACTAAATCACCCTGATTGCCCTAGAAATGAAAGTGCCTAGGCCAAAACTTCACATTGATCCATGTAAAGTCTTGGTTAGCTCATGGGACCATGGTGAAAAGGGCTAACGACGCATCAAGAAATAATGGGCTATAAAAAGAGGACATTACACAAGATAACTTTCATGTAGTCTGGAATGCATGATCTTCATGTTAGCATATAATTGTGTCCTTGTTTATCACTATCAAAGAAGGCATATGTTACTGGGGTACTTCATTTTTATTTTATGGAAATTGGCATGTGATGCCCCCAATTAAAATTAAGGGGGAGTACGTGCAACATTGAAATTGATAGTGTAATGTTGCTTGCATTTTTTTGAAATGTCTCCCTCTCATATGTCTCTCGCCCACCCAACGTCTTCTCGTTTGTCTCTTGCTTCTAGTTTTGGGGTCAACGTTGGTGACTTGCCCAATCATACGATTGTTGTAGGATTGTTGAAGGATGGTTCTTCCCTATTTTTTGCTTCTTCCCAAGGTTCTACGACAATTTCTGCTCCTTATGGTATTCTTGAGCTCCTTTTATTGGGTGCTTCCCCTAGGCTAGGGGCTACTTCTGCTCCTTTTTTTTCGGTTGGCAATAGAAGTCTTCATATGCTTCTTATCGACTTGGATTGGAGGTTGATACTACCACTCTTGGCACTAGAGGTGGAGAGGTCCCTTCCCCTGGCTTTGTTTTGTTGTTTTCCATTGGTCAAAAGGGATCAAAAGTTAGTCCCCTTCCTTTGTTTTGTTGTTTTCCATTGGTCTATCTTGTGTGGTAGAATGGGGTGTTCTTAGTGAGGGGTTTGGGGTGTCTAGGCCTCTGCTTTGGCTGGACTATTGTATCTTTGGAACCCGTATAGTTTTATCTTAAGTTCCAGTATTGTAAAGGGTTTCGGGGTCCCTTCAAAACCTGTTATTACCTTAATAGAAAACTATTAGATTATCAATTATTTATGAATGGGAGTTATTGAAAATATGTGACTAGTTAAGTCACTCTTCCTCCTATATTTTAGGAGTTTCCCTCTCATTTGAGAGATATGTGAATTTGGAGCTTTATAGTGAGTTATATCACTCTGCATAGAAGGTACAATGGGCCATGTGGAAGTAAGGATAACTATCCTCAGGTTCATTCTATTTATAATAGACTATATTTGAACATGTTTTAATAAAACGATGCATTTATGGGATTTTTTACCCAAAAAGGTTTTCCCAGTCTCATCTTATTTATTTATTATCTTGTTTATAATGATTAGTATCCTAAGATCCTAATCATTAACAAACACAATTAAGTACTTTAAATTATTTACTAACATAACTATCCTCGGGTTCATTCTATTTATAATAGACTATATTTGAACATGTTTTAATAAAATGATGCATTTATGGGATTTTTTACCCAAAAAGGTTTTCCCAGTCTAATCTTATTTATTTATTATCTTGTTTATAATGATTAGTATCCTAAGATCCTAATTATTAACAAACACAATTAAGTACTTTAAATTATTTACTAACAAGTGTTATATAAAGAAAGTTGAAAAAAATAGGCAATCTTGATGCTAGATCTGTTGAAGGGATATTTCTTGGCTACTCTTAAAGGAGAAGAGCTTTTAGGTGCTACAATAAAAGGTTGCACAAAATCATTGAGAGTAGAAATATTTATGTATATGATAACATGCATCAAGGAGAAATAACACGAGATTAATCATGAAGAAGAAAGTGGCAAAAAAGAAGAAGAGGAAGAAGTTAAACATGAGAATCTCTGACGCAAAAAAAAAGCACCTAAAACACCATCAAGATTTGTTCAAAAACATCATCCAAAAAACTTAATAATTGGAGACATAGATATATGTATATGTATATGTACATGTACATGTATATGTACATGTACATGTACATGTACATGTATATGTACATGTACATGTATATGTATATGTATATGTATATATGTATATATATATATTATATCTCATATATATATATATATATATATATATACATATATGTATATATGTATACATATATGTATATATGTATACATATATGTATATATGTATACATATATGTATATATGTATACATATATGTATATATGTATACATATATGTATATATGTATACATATATGTATATATGTATATGTATATGTATATATATGTGTGTGTGTGTGTGTGTGTGTGTGTGTGTATGTGTATATATATGTATATGTGTGTGTGTGTGTATATATATATATATATATATATATATATATATATATATATATATATATATATATATATATATATATATATATATATATATGTATATATGTATGTGTATATGTATATGTATATGTATATATACATATATACATATATACATATACATATACATATACATATGTATATGTATATGTATATATGTATATATATATTATATCTCATATATGTATATGTATATGTATATGTATATGTATATGTATATGTATATATATATATATATATATATATATATATATATATATATTATCTCACAGGTTTATCCGACTGAAACTACCAAACATCAACACTCGCTCTTAGCTAGGGAGGACAAACACATGGTTAGATATTACCTCAATGTAATATCAATTTTATAGAGATATCATCTCATGATATTAGAAATAATGGTCACAAAATATCAAGTCACATGATATTCACCATGTACTCAAAATACTAGTCTACCAACATCAAGTCTCATGATGTCCACCAAGTACTCAAAAGTTTATAAAGATATCATCTCATGATATCGGGAGCATTGGCCTATAGAATATCAAGTCGCATGATATTCACCAAGTTCTTAGAGTAATGGCCTACCAACATCAAGTCTCATGATGTCCACCAAGTACTCAACAAATGTCCATAGGTAATGTGCACTTACCATAGGAACATTCCTATCATCTATCATGATTTTTTTCAGCTATCATAAGATGTCTATCACAATAGAAGATCATGGCATGTTTAAGGAACTCAATCCACCATGCAAGATATCATCTATCATGATCTTTTTTAGCCATCATAAGATGTTTATCATGATAGAAGATCAAGTTATTGTAAGATCATCACCTTTCAATAACTTTAACAAATACAAGTGATAATCGTTTGGAAGTCGTCACTTCCTCCTAATGTGCACAAGGGGAAGGCCCATTAAAACGTGATTCCACCATGCCTGGGCGCAGAGGGTGGGAACAAGGGATTTCACCTCAAACTTCTCTCACAAAGAAGAACTCATTGAGAAAATATCAATTTGTTGATCTTTTCATCCAAAATTGATTAAGATAACCTTGCTAGACTCCCTCTAAATTTGATTTCAATCTTCTGAGCTCCTCGTCCAAAGTTACCTTAGAAGAGTCAGACTCCCTCTGAATCTTATATCAATCTTATTTTTCTTGTAAGAGCATCCTCAGAAAAGATCAAGGAAAATAGCTCTTATAGTACGTATAAAAATACAAATAGATAAAGTAATACTCAAGGATAATAAATACTTATATGCACATCAACATCCTTAACACAAGTTACTTTAATGAAGTTCCGTATACATCAAATCATAAAACACCTTTTCAAATTATTTGAAAGACATCTCCCCTTTGAATCATCTCCCCACTAAGGATGGTTCAAATGGGAATGTAACATTGGTTATTATACCACCCACAATGTAAAATTCTCACTCTTATATCGTTGAACAATACTTATGTATTCTTGTGAAATGACTTGATTTCTCCAAGAGAGGTGACACTCTATAATTAAAGATTTCTTTCTAGAAAGAGACGCCCTTCTTTGAATACATATTTTTTTGTCAATGTTTGACCACGATCATAACAAATTAATATGTCTCTTTAATGAAAGCCTCTGCAAGGTCTAACTAATTATTATGGAAATTATTGTGTTTAATTTGCAAATTCATTGTCCTCAACCTCTTACTAAACAACACATTTTTTTTCTTTTTTTTTAATCAAGTCATAGTTTCCAATATATAATCGTTGAAGTTTTCTTCTTAACAAATCTGCTATAATTTATTTGACCTTATTCTTTGTACTTGGTGTGGAAAAAAGTCTACAACATAACTTCACTCACTGGATTTCACATAGACCCGTACACAGTTAGTCATAACTTTTGAACCCGACACTTTCTCATCAATCGCTCCAGTGAGATGCTCCAAAAACAATTTATCACCAACATATCAAAAATGCAATAAAATCCAACGGTGTATTTGTGATATATGGTTCCCATACTGAGACTTTATTTTCTGAGACAATCACACATTCACCATCAACAAACTAGTCTCTTACATTTACAACCTGGCTCTGATACCATGTTGATTTTGTTAGGATCATTGCAAATATAATAGCACTCTTGATTGTATATGTTTTTCAAAGGCAACAATCTCTCTCTTATTTATATTGTGGATGAGACATGGATAGACATGTCCCTTCATGAGATATGTTTATTCATTAACACATACTCTTTTAATTACATATATATAGAGAGTATTTCTATAGTCTTATTATATTAATTTCTCTAACACAATAATACTTTGGATATATATAAATTTATATCTAAAATATATAAATTATATCTCATATATATATATATATATATATATATATATATATATATATATATATATATATATATATATATATATATATACAATAGTATTGTCTCACAGGTTTATCTGACTGAAGCTGCCAAACATCAACAAATATCTCAAAATTTGTATTTGTGAATCAAATGTACTAGACTTGCATTTAATATTCTCTATGCTTGCCTTTTATCAATCTGCAATTAAACATATATATGAGAGATATGTCATTATAGAGACATGTCTCTATAATGCCATGTCTCTTCATAAATCATAGTTATCAACTGTTGCGACTTTGATATAATAACAAGCACCAACCAACATATTATATTAGTCATATTAGTAGTTATATTATAGAATATAACATACCGATCGCACTCAATATTGATCGGGCATTTAACAATATTGAAAGAATATGAAACACCACCGATCGGTCTTCGTAATTATAACCGATATAGTTGTTATGCATGAAAACACATTGAGCAGCATGCTCGATTAGACTCATAACTAATCGGTCTTTCTAACCAATGCCAACGTAATACCACTGATGGTTTTATAAATAATATCGATCAATCACAGATCGGTTAACATAATATCATCGAGTTTTTATTCATATTGATGATTTCACAAAGGCATAAGTAATATATGCATTTTGTTTAATTAAAACATTATTATTATAAATAAACCATAAGTTCAAAATATTAATAAATAATTATATGAATGTATACATAATAATAATACTTAAATTATTATTATATATACATTGATAAATATATATGTATATTATATTTGATCTATTTATAATATTAATGTTTATCTTATTGAAGCTACTAACATTAACACTCCTTCTTAGTTAAAGAAGATAAAATCCATTACTTTAGGAGAGAAACACAAGATTAGTTTTCAAAGTTCATTTTGATATCACATTACCTATGATATCAGAGATATGATCTGGTCGGGAATATCAAGTCTCGTGATATTCACCATAACTCATAGATTCAAAAAATTATCATCTTATCATATTGGGAGTATTTCTCATAAAATATCGAGTTGCATGATATTCTCCAAATACTCAGAGTAATGGCCTACCAACATCAATTCTCATGATGTCCAATTACTCAAAAGTTTACAAAGATATCATCTCATGATATCGGGAGCATTGGCCTGCATAATATCAAGTCGCATGATATTCACCAAGTGCTCAGAGTAACCACATGAAATCCACCAAGTACTAAACACAATTATAAAGATATCATCTCATGATATCGGGAGCATTGGCCTACAAAATATTAAGTCCTATGATATTCACCAAGTACTTGGAGTAATGTCAAAGTAATGGCCTACCAACATCAAGTCACATGATGTTCACCAAGTACTCAACAGATGTCCATAGGTAATGTGCACTTACCATAGCAACATTCATATCATCTATCATGATCTGTTTCAACCATCATAAGATGTCTATCATGATAGAAGATCAAGTTATTGTAAGATCGTCACCTTTCAATAACTTTAACAAATACAAGTGATAATCATTTGGAAGTCGGCACTTCCTCATGATTTACACAGGGCCCAAAAATACCATAAATATTTTCATTAGTACAATAATCAATTATTACAATCATATCAAGTTTACCTCAAAAGTGTTCCACCTTCATTAGTAAACTCCCTTTTAATTAGAAAATGTTAAGTTCTTTTAGAATACAAATTTCTCTGAATCCAAGTTTGAATTACTGACTTCAACAAAGGAAGCTTGAAGTTTAACTCTATTGGGACATTTGAATGCAATGTGACCATATTTGTCACATCTATAACATTGTATTGTAGAGCGGTCTCTATGTCTCTTGGACGATTGTTTACCATTTAAGTCCTTCCCCTTTTTCCTTTTCAAATTAGTGGTGAGAATCTGAAAGTCTTTTATTTTGGATTCCACATTGATTCCTCTAGATATTAGATTACACTCTTCTTGAATGCAGCCAGCTTTTAGTTGATCAAATTTGGGGAGTTTGGGACAAGCACTTATTCCTTGTCTGAAGCTTTCCCATGAGATAGGGATTCTATTTAAAGTTATCATAGTCAATTCCTTATTGTCATAATCAGAGTCGATTGCAGAGAGTTGATTCCTCAATTCAATAATCCTCATGAAATATGAGGTAATGGTCTCTCCTTGATTCATCTTTATTTGACTAAGTTGATTTTTTGAGAGTAAGGATCCTGCTAATGTTGTTGATCTCAAACATGTTTTCCAAGGCTTTGAACATATCATATGTAGAGTCTAACTTTGTGCTAATAGGTAGTAGATGATCTTTTACCCCGTCTACTAATAATTTCATTACTCTGGTATTTTCATTTTCTCATTTCTCGTCCTTCTCTTTAGGATGATTTTCTATGATTGCTTTTAATTCATTCTTTCTTATTATTAACATCATTTACAATTTCCAAGATTCAAAATTTGAAGCATTATCAAGTCTGTCTTCAAACCTGATTCCATTCGCCATTTTATAGGTACACAATTTTCAATGATATATCTGATCTTGATCTTCCCTCAATCTAATCAGATCTTCCTTCAAGCAGTTAGGATTTAATGAAGTAACCTTGCTCTGATACCATGTTAAATTTAATTAGATTGATGAGATATAGATGAAATTAATTTTTATAGAAGATACACAATATTATATCCAATTTATATATGTGAGAAACATTTATTGTGAATATCTCTGAATTTTTATTTGCAGATCGAATGTACTAGACTTGCATTTTAGATTGTATATGCTTGCCTTTTATCAAATCTGCAATTAAGCATATTTATGAGAGATATGTCATTGTAGAGACATGTCTCCTTGAGGAGACATGGCTCTATAATGCCATGTCTCATCATAAATTATAGTTATCAACCGTTGCGACTTTGATATAATAACAAGCACCGATCAACATATTATATTAGTTGTATCATATAATATAACATAATGATCACACTCAATATTGATTGGGCTCAATACAATATTGATCGGGCATTTAACAATATCAAAAGAATATGAAACACCACCGATCGGTCTTGGTAATTATAATCGATACAGTTGTTATGCATGAAAATGCACTAAGCAGCATGCCTGATTAGATTCATAACTAATCGGTCTTTTTGACCAATGCCAATATAATACCATTGATGGTTTTATAAATAATAATGATCAATCACATATCAATCAACACAATATCATCAGGTTTTTATTCATATTGATGATTTCACAAAGGCATAAGTAATATATGTATTTTCCTAGAAGGTGTCAGAAACTCAGCGAAAATTCTTAAGGAAGTAAACAACACTTGTATTGCTCTTATACCCAAAAAAGATAAGCCTACAAGCCTCAATGATTTTAGGTCAATTGCACTGTGCAATACTTTATATAAACTTCTCACTAAAACACTATCACTTAGACTACAAAAAATTCTTTCGCTAATCATTAGCGAACAACAAACAGGGTTTGTTCCAGGAAGATCCATCTTTGATGGTGTAATCATTACACAAGAGGCCATCCACTCTATCCAAAAAAAATAAGAACCCTAGCATGCTCATCAAATTAGATATAAAGAAAACATATGACAAAGTTGATTGGAGATTCCTATGCAAGAGCTTGGAAGCCTTTGGATTCTCTAGGAGCTGGATCAACTTAATTTTTGAGTGCATTTCCACCCCTATGATCTTTGTTTTAGTGAATGGCACCCCGAAAGGTTTTTTTGGCATCTCAAGGGGGCTAAGATAGGGAAACCCTATCTCCCCATTCTTATTCATCATTATGGCGGAAGCATTAGGCAGGGCTATCTCAAAAGAAAATGATAGGGGGACTATTGAGGGAATAACCATCACCAACGATTTAGATCCTACAACACATCAGCATTTTGTTGATGACACTTTGTTATACGGGGCCGGTAAAAAAAAGGAGGCAAGATCCTTTAAGAAGATTTTGGAATCATATACAAAGCATCGGGACAAGAAATTAACCTGAAAAAAATTAGAAATCTTTTTCTTTAATACTAATTATATATATATATATATATATATATATATATATATCACAAGTTTATCCGACTGAAGCTACCAAACATCAACACTCCCTCTTAGCTAGGGAGGACAAACACATGGTTAGATATTACCTCAATGTAATATCAAGTCACATGATATTCACCATGTACTCAGAATACTGGTCTACCAACATCAAGTCTCATGATGTCCACCAAGTACTCAAAAGTTTATAAAGATATCATCTCATGATATCGGGAGCATTGGCCTACAAAATTTCAAGTCATGTGATATTCGCCAAGTTCTCAAAGTAATGGCCTACCAACATCAAGTCTCATGATGTCCACCAAGTACTCAACAAATATCCATAGGTAATGTGCACTTACCATAGGAACATTCCTATCATCTATCATGATTTTTTTCAGCCATCATAAGATGTCTATCACAATAGAAGATCATGGCATGTTTAAGGAACTCAATCCACCATGCAAGATATCATCTATCATGATATGTTTCAGCCATCATAAGATGTCTATCATGATAGAAGATCAAGTTATTGTAAGATCGTCACCTTTCGATAACTTTAACAAATACAAGTGATAATCGTTTGGAAGTTGTCACTTCCTCCTAATGTGCACAAGGAGAAGGCCCATTAAAACATGATTCCACCATGTCTCGGCGTAGAGGGTGGGAACAAGGGATTTCACCTCAAACTTCTCTCACAGAGAAGAACTCATTGAGAAAATATCAATTTGTTGATCTTTTCATCCAAGACTGTTTAAGATAACCTTGTTAGACTCCCTCTAAATTTGATTTCAATCTTCTGAGCTCCTCGTCCAAAGTTACCTTAGAAGAGTCAGACTCCCTCTGAATCTTATATCAATCTTATTTTTCTTGTTAGAGGATCCTCAGAAAAGATCAAGGAAAATTGCTCTTATAGTACGTATAAAAATACAAATAGATAAAGTAATACTCAAGGATAATAAATACTTATCTGCACATCAACATCCTTGACACGAGTTACTTTAATGAAGTTCCATATACATCAAATCATAAAACACCTTCTCAAATTATTTGAAAGACATTTCCCCTTTGAATCATCTCCCCACTAAGGATGGTTCAAATGGGAATGTAGCATTGGTTATTATACCCCCCACAATGTAAAATTATCACTCTTATATCGTTGAACAATGCTTATGTATTCTTGTGAAATGACTTAATTTCTCCAAGAGAGGTGACACTCTATAATTAAAGCTTTCTTTCTAGAAAGAGACACCCTTCTTTGAATACATGTTTTTTGTCAATGCTTGACCACGATCATAACAAATTAATATGTCTCTTTAATGAAAGCCTATGCAAGGTCTAACTAATCATTATGGAAATTATTGTGTATAATTTGCAAATTCATCATCCTCAACCTCTTACTAAACAACACATTTTTTTCTTTTTTTTTTAATCAAGTAATAGTTTCCAATATACAATCGTTGAAGTTTTCTTCTTAACAAATCTTCTATAATTTATTTGACCTTATTCTTTGTACTTGGTGTGGAAAAAAGTCTACAACACAACTTCACTCACTGGATTTACATAGACCCGTACACAGTTAGTCATAACTTTTGAACCCGACACTTTCTCATCAATCACTCTAATGAGATTCTCTAAAATTTGTTTATCACCAACATATCAAAAATACAATAAAATCCAATGGTGTATTTGTGATATATGGTCCCCATACTGAGACTTTATTTTCTGAGACAATCACACATTCACCATCAACAAACTAGTCTCTTAAATTTACAACCGGCTCTAATACCATGTTGATTTTGTTAGGATCATTGCAAATATAATAGCACCCTTGATTGTATGTGTTTTTCAAAGGCAACAATCTCTCTCTGATTTATATTTTGGATGAGACATGGATAGACATGTCCTTTCATGAGACATGTTTATTCATTAACACATACTCTTTTAATTATATATATATATATAGTATTTCTATAGTCTTATTATATTAGTTTCTCTAACACAATAATACTTTGGATATATATAAATTTATATCTCATCTATATAAATTTATATCTCATATATATAAATTATATCTCATATATATAATATATATATATATATACAATAGTATTATCTCACGGATTTATTCGACTGACACTACCAAACATCAACAAATATCTCAAAATTTGTATTTGTGGATCGGATGTACTAGACTTGCATTTTATGTTCTCTATGCTTACTTTTTATCAATCTGCAATTAAACATATCTATGAGAGATATGTCATTATAGAGACATGTCTGCTTGAGGAGACATGGCTCTATAATGCCATGTCTCTTCATAAATCATAGTTATCAACTGTTGCGACTTTGATATAATAACAAGCACCGACCAACATATTATATTAGTTATATTATAGAATATAACATATCGATCACACTCAATATTGATCGGGCATTTAACAATATCGAAAGAATATGAAACACCACCGATCGGTCTTCATAATTATAACCGATACAGTTGTTATGCATGAAAACGCATTGAGCATCATGCTCGATTAGACTCATAACTAATCGGTCTTTCTAACCAATGCCAACGTAATACCATTGATGGTTTTATAAATAATATCAATCAATCACAGATCGGTTAACATAATATCATCAAGTTTGTATTCATATTGATGATTTCACAAAGGCATAAGTAATATATGCCTTTTGTTTAATTAAAACATTATTATTATAAATAAATCATAATTTCAAAATATTAATAAATAATTATATGAATGTATATATAATAATAATACTTAAATTATTATTATATATACATTGATAAATATATATATATTATATTTGATCTATTTATAATATTAATGTTTATCTTATTGAAGCTACTAACATTAACACTACTTCTTAGCTAGAGAAGATAAAAATCCATTATTTTAGGAGAGAAACATAAGATTAGTTTTCAAAGTTTATTTTGATATCACATTACCTGTGATATCAGAGATATGATCTGGTCGAGAATATCAAGTCTCGTGATATTCACCATAACTCATAGATTCAAAAAATTATCATCTTATCATATTGGGAGTATTTCTCATAGAATATCGAGTTGCATGATATTCTCCAAATACTCAGAGTAATGGCCTACCAACATCAAGTCTCATGATGTCCAATTACTCAAAAGTTTACGAAGATATCATCTCATGATATCGAGAGCATTAGCCTGCATAATATCAAGTCGCATGATATTCACCAAGTGCTCGGAGTAATGGCCTACCGACAGCAAGCCACATTAAGTCCACCAAGTACTAAACAAAATTATAAAGATATCATCTCATGATATCGGGAGCATTGGCCTACAAAATATCAAGTCATATGATATTCACCAAGTATTCAGAGTAATGTCAAAGTAATGGCCTACCAACATCAAGTCACATGATGTTCACCAAGTACTCAACAAATGCCCATAGGTAATGTGCACTTACCATAGCAACATTCATATCATCTACCATGATCTGTTTCAACCATCATAAGATGTCTATCATAATAGAAGATCAAGTTATTGTAAGATTGTCACCTTTCAATAACTTTAACAAATACAAGTGATAATCATTTAGAAGTCGGCACTTCCTCGTGATTTACACAGGGCCCAAAAATAACATAAATATTTTCATTAGTACAATAATCAATTATTACAATCATATCAAGTTTACCTCAAAAGTGTTCCACCTTCATCAGTGAGCTCCCTCTTAATCAAAAAATGTTAAGTTCTTTTAGAATACAAATTTCTCTGAATCCAAGTTTGAATTACTAACTTCAACAAAGGAAGCTTGAATTTTAAGTCTATCGGGACATTTGAATACAATGTGACCATATTTGTCACATCTATAACATTGTATTATAGATCGGTCTCTATGTCTCTTGAACGATTGTTTACCATTTGAGTCCTTCCCCTTTTTCCTTTTCAAATTAGTGGTGAGAATCTGAAAGTCTTTTATTTTGGATTCCACATTGATTCCTCTAGATATTAGATTACACTCTTCTTGAATGCAGCCAGCTTTTAGTTGATCAAATTTGGGGAGTTTGGGACGAGCACTTATTCCTTGTCTGAAGCTTTCCCATGAGATAGGGATTCTATTTAAAGTTATCATAGTCAATTCCTTATTGTCATAATCAGAGTCGATTGCAAAGAGTTGATTCCTCAATTTAGTAATCCTCATGAAATATGAGGTAATGGTCTCTCCTTGATACATCTTTATTTGACTAAGTTAATTTTTTAAGAGTAAAGATCCTGCTAATGTTGTTGATCTCAAACATGTTTTCCAGGGCTTTGAACATATCATATGTAGATTCTAACTTTGTGATAACAGGTAGAAGATGATCTTTTACCCCATCTACTAATAATTTCATTGATCTGGTATTGTCCTTTTCCCATTTCTCATCCTTCTCTTTAGGAGGATTTTCTATGATTGCTTTTAACTCATTCTTTCTTATTATTAACATCATTTGCAGTTTCCAAGATTCAAAATTTGAAGCATTGTCAAGTCTATCTTCAAACCTGATTCCATTCACCATTTTGTAGGTACATAATTTCCAATGATATGTCTGATCTTGATCTTCCCTCAATCTAATCGGATCTTCCTTCAAGTAGTTAGGCTTTAATGAAGTAACCTTGCTCTGATACCATGTTAAATTTAATTAGATTGATGAGATATAGATGAAATTAATTTTTATAAAAGATACACAATATTATATCCAATTTATATATGTGAGAAACGTTTATTGTGAATATCTTTGAATTTGTATTTTCAGATCGAATGTACTAGACTTACATTTTTTGTTGTATATGATTGCCTTTTATCAAATCTGCAATTAAACATATATATGAGAGATATGTCATTATAGAGACATGGCTCTATAATGCCATGTCTCATCATAAATCATAGTTATCAACTGTTGTGACTTTGATATAATAACAAGCACCGATCAACATATTATATTAGTTATATTATATAATATAACATAATGATCACACTCAATATTGATCGGGCTCAATACAATATTGATCGGGCTTTTAACAATATCGAAAGAATATGAAACACCACCTTTTGGTTTTGGTAATTATAACCGATACAATTGTTATGCATGAAAATGCACTGAGCAGCATGTCTGATTAGACTCATAACTAATCGGTCTTTTTAACCAATGCCAACGTAATACCATCGATGGTTTTATAAATAATAATGATCAATCACATATCGGTCAACACAATATCATCGAGTTTTTATTCATATTGATGATTTCACAAAGGCATAAGTAATATATGCATTTTCCTAGAAGGTTTCAGAAACTCAGGGAAAATTCTTAAGGAAGTAAACAACACTTTTATTGCTCTTATACCCAAAAAAAGATAAGCCTAAAACCCTGAATGATTTTAGGCCAATTGCATTGTGCAATACTTTATATAAACTTCTCACTAAAACACTATCACTTAGACTACAAAAACTCCTTCCGCTAATCATTAGTGAAGAACAAACAGGGTTTGTTCCAGGAAGATCCATCTTTGATGGTGTAATCATTGCACAAGAGGCCATCCACTCGATCCAAAAAACAAGAACCCTAGCATGCTCATCAAATTAGATATAAAGAAAGCATATGACAAAGTTGATTGGAGATTCCTATGCAAGAGCTTGGAAGCCTTTGGATTCTCTAGGAGCTGGATCAACTTAATTTTTGAGTGCATTTCCACCCCTATGATCTTTGTTTTAGTTAATGGCACCCCAAAAGGTTTTTTTGGCGTCTCAAGGGGGCTAAGACAGGGAGACCCTATCTCCTCATTCTTATTCATCATTATGGCAAAAGCATTAGGTAGGGCTATCTCAAAATAACATGATAGGGGGACTATTGAGGGAATAACCATCACCAACAATTTAGATCCTACAACACATTAGCATTTTTTTTATGACACTTTGTTATACGGAGCCAATAAAAGAAAGGAGGCAAGATCCTTTAAGAAGATTCTGGAATCATATACAAAAGCATTGGGACAAGAAATTAACTCGAAAAAATCAAAAATATTTTTCTTTAATATTGACAAAGAGGCTGAGAAAGATATATGTCAAATCCTTAATTTTAAGAAAGGTAAGCTTCCTTGCAGATACCTGGGCCTTCCCCTAGTTAAGGACAACAGAGAAATAGATATATGGGACCCCATAATTGGAAAAATTAAGAACAAAATAAATTCATGGAAAGGAAGATGGCTATCCTCTACGGGAAGAGCAACTATGGTTAGGTCAATCTTGGCAGCTATGCCAACTTATCAATTATCATGTATGCACCTCCCCTCAAACAAAAAATCAGAAATCATCAAGCACTTAAGAACTTTTTTTTTTGGCAAGGGAGTAATGAAAACAAGAAATTTCCCTTAATTTCATGGGATAACATTTGCAAACCAAAAGAAGAAGGGGGAGTGGGTCTAAAAAACTTAGGGGATCAAGGGAGTGCCCTTGGTGCCAAGTTACTATGGAGATTATTTAGGAACCTAGAAGCTAAATGAGAAAAACTCCTCATTCACAAATACTTAAAAGACAAATCCCCCATCAATATCTTTAGAGAAACTAATCCTCCTAAAGGATCGAGAATATGGAATTTCATGTTGGAATGTAGACACATTATTATGAAGAAATTAACTTGGTGCCCAGGCACAGGTGAAGAGGTTTTTTTTTGAGATGATTCATGGGGGGCTATGAAGCAATATCCTATATGATCAATCACATATCGGTCAACACAATATCATTTTGTTTTTATTCATATTGATGATATCACAAAGGCATAAGTAATATATGCATTTTCCTAGGTGTCAGAAACTCAGGGAAAATTATTAAGGAAGTAAACAACACTTCTATTGCTCTTATACCCAAAAAAGATAAGTCTACAAGCCTCAATGATTTTAGGTCAATTGCACTGTGCAATACTTTATATAAACTTCTCACTAAAATACTATCACTTAGACTACAAAAACTCCTTTCGCTAATCATTAGCGAAGAACAAACAGGGTTTGTTCCAGGAAGATCCATCTTTGATGGTGTAATCATTTCACAAGAGGTCATCCACTCGATCTAAAAAAATAAGAACCCTAGCATGCTCATCAAATTAGATATAAAGAAAGCATATGACAAAGTTGATTAGAGATTCCTATGCAAGAGCTTGGAAGCCTTTGGATTCTCTAGGAGCTGGATCAACTTAATTTTTTAGTACATTTCCACCCCTATGATCTATGTTTTAGTGAATGGCACCCCGAAAGGTTTTTTTTGGCATCTCAAGGGGGCTAAGACAGGGAGACCCTATCTCCCCATTCTTATTCATCATTATGGCAAAAGCATTAGGCAGGGCTATCTCAAAAGAACATGATAGGGGGACTATTGAGGGAATAACCATCACCAATGATTTAGATCCTACAACACATCAACATTTTGTTGATGACACTTTGTTATACGGGGCCAGTAAAAGAAAGGAGGCAAGATCCTTTAAGAAGATTTTAGAATCATATACAAAAGCATCAGGACAAGAAATTAACCCAGAAAAATCAAAAATATTTTTCTTTAATACTGACAAAGAGGCTGAGAAAGATATATGTCGAATCCTTAATTTTAAGCAAGGTAAGATTCCTTGCAGATACCTGGGTCTTCCCCTAGTTAAAGACAACAAAGAAACAGATATATGGGACCCCATAATTGGGAAAATTAAGAACAAAATGAATTCATGGAAAGGAAGATGGCTATCCTCTACGAGAAGAGCAACTATGGTTAGGTCAATCTTGGCAGCTATGCCAACTTATCAATTATCATGTATGCACCTCCCCTCAAACAAAAAATCAGAAATCATCAAGCACTTAAGAACTCTTATTTTTTGGCAAGGGAGTAATGAAAACAATAAAATCCTCTTAATTTCGTGGGATAACATTTGCAAACCAAAAGAAGAAGGGGGAGTGGGTCTAAAAAACTTAGGGGATCAAGGGAGTGCCCTTGGTGCCAAGTTACTATGGAGATTATTTAGGAACCTGGAAGCTAAATGGGCAAAACTCCTCATTCACAAATACTTAAAAGACAAATCCCCCATCAATATCTTTAGAGAAACTAATCCTCCTAAAGGATCGAGAATATGGAATTTCATGTTGGAATGTTGACACATTATTATGAAGAAATTAACTCGGTGCCCAGGCACGTGTGAGGAGGTTCTTTTCTGAGATGATTCATGGGGGGGTTATGAAGCAATATCCAATTGTTTAGATAACCACCCCCCCCCCCCCCCCAACATAAATTTAATGAAGGAGAAGATTGGAATCCTCCTCAAGGACTCTATCATTTTTAACGGAGAAGAATGGGTATGGAGATCTCTGAAAGGATCAGGGATTTCATCAACAGAAGAGGAGGTAGTTATAGAAATTCTAAACAAAAGGAAGATCTCATTAAATAATTCTAAAGACACATTAGTATGGGATGGATCTAAAACAGGTGAATATAACACAAAAGATGGGTACAATCTCATTTCCCAAAGCTACAAAAGGCCCAAAACTGAAATACCAATTAACCTATGTTGGAGTAAAGATTATCTCCCTAAAGCAGGATTTTGTACCTGGCTAGCCCTAAATTATAGGCTTTTAACTACGGAAAGATTCAAGAAGTTGGGCTTCTCAGGTCCTAGTAAATGCTCCCTCTATGAGAATTGTGAAGAGGATGTTGACCATTTCTTTTTAAATTACCCCTTTACAAATCACTGTTGGAAGTGGCTTGCAGGGAACTTGGGACCTCTACACGCACCACCAATATATTCGGCAAGGGTATATAGGGCCGAGTGATTCATCTTGTGGTTGTTCGAGTGAGCGGTTCTGCTCCATTGATTCACTCTTCACCTCTATCAACGGATCTACTTTGTTCAAAAAAGTATTTGAGTGTTCTTGTTTAAGTCGTATGAAAATAAATTTTCATATACGATTTTCAGAGGGGGTTTTGAGTTTACCTATCTCAATAAAGTATACGATTGGTTCGAAGAGCGTCTCGAGATTTAGGGGATTGCGGATGATATCACTAGTAAATATGTTCCTCCTCATGTGAATATATTTTATTGCCTGGGGGTGGTCATCGGCTTTCCCCCACTCTCTCCTTGCAATGCTACAGGCCTAGCCGGTCATTAAAAAAGATAGCATATATGCCAACCTATGGACTAATTCCACATCAATTTTGGTTTGGGAAATTTGGAAACAATGAAATAGAAGAATCTTCAAAGAGGAAAAACTAGAATGGAGACAACTATGCAACAAAATTGAGGTTTCAATCATAGAGAACATGAATTGTAGAATCTCTAAAATCCAAAAAATGGATCTTTATATGAGTCGCTGGGATGGAAAGATGCGAGGGAAATGGATAGGTCTCTCCCTCCCCCCCTTTATTGGCTCAGGTGATCAAAACAAGGTATCTAAGAGAAAAGAATGTAAATGGAGCCCTCTAATGGAGAGCTGGTTCAAACTTAACTTTGACGGAGCTTCTAGAGGGAATCCAGGGATAGTAGGAATAGGGTGTTGTATTCATAACCAAGAAGGACAGGAAATTGCTTCCTTGGCTACCCCCATTGGAATTGAAACCAACAACTAGGCAGAACTTTATGCTTTAGTTAGAGGACTCCGTAAATGTGCCTCCATGAGATTACGACACCTTGAAATAGAAGGAGATTCGGCAATCATTATTAATGCGCTTAGAAAAGGAGCCATTCCAAACTAGAGATTAAATTCCCTCCTTTCCCAAGCCTTAAACCTTTGTAAATCCTTTAAAAATATCTCTATTAACCACATCTATAGGGAGGGCAATAAGAGAGCAGACGAATTAGCCAATTTAGGTGTAGATGGGGTTCTACTCTCATAAGAGAACCCTCAGTATTAGGTCTTTCGAGCCCTTTCCTAAAATTCCATAGCTTAGTACTAAGTAGCTGATACCCATGCTAAACTATGTTAGGGAAAAAGCATTTATATTCAGACACTATACACAAACTGATTTTTGCACCCTCTCACTAGAATTATATCATATACATTAGGTTATAAATTCATCAAGTCAGGTAACGACAGGTATTTAATAAAGATCATACGCAAGCAATGATACTCATTTATATTCACAACATTACTCAAAAGTAATCCACCTTTAAGAATCATCGAATAAAATATAACTGAGATCTAAAATTATTAAACCCTGCTTCCCTAAAGTACTCTCGTACAAGTGGGATTAAACATGTTTACTCCCTTTCTCTAATCACGAGCCACTTGGCTTGGATCCTCTCACTAATTAATGGTAGCGATCTTTTCATCATTACTCAAGAGGCACTAACATCATTTAGTGGGCTTTCATCCTATGTGAACTTTCTAGATCCCAATGGCTTTTATAAGGTCCGACGAAAAGGGAGGATTTATCTCTAACCTTCCCAAGTATAACTGGATTCTGTCATGACATAGATTCAATAGTCGGGATTAAGCTTGGGATTTAATGATGAAAAGATGGTAATCAAGGCCACAATCATGTATCGGTAAGCTTACTTAGTTTACAGGTATTAATAGGATTAGTGGGTGTGTAACTTGACAAGAATTTTCTTTCCAAAAAGAGCTTGGTTTACGATTTAGAGAAGTTTGTTAGAATGGAAACCAGGCTTATTACCTTCGTTGTTCCTGATAATAGAGCAATGGCGTTTAGGGGTGCTATCAAACCGGAAAGGTGGAACCAGCTTCTGAACCCTATCTCTGAATTAGTAAGAAGGGGTTGGGAGATAACCACTTCAATAATGAATTTACTTTCTGCAAAAATGGCAATATTATCAGGATCTTTATTGCCCTTTTCACCTTTGTTGGGCATAGGCTGGAAGAAGTAGTCGAAGCTGCTAAAATTCTCTTTGAAGAGAGTCTTCTAAGAGGATTGGAGCAAATGGTCTATAGCATATATCATCATCTATCTATTCCCTACCCTAAGACAACCATGAGCATGGAGATTGAAAACCTGAAAGCAATCCCAAAATCCAAAAGGATTCTGATGATGACCTTCAAGGATGAAGAGAAATTCGATGAGCATTGACTAGAAATGTTGACAAACCTGGATTACTTGTACAAAGAGATTCTAAAAGAGGATATGGAGACAAAGTGGAAGCTAGATTATTGGAGGGTGGAGGGCTTCGACGTTCCAGAACCCTGGGATGAAATAGAGAAGGAGAATCTGCACATTATCTCCCCCGATGTCAAGAAGTGCTCCCACCATGTCAAATCAACTGAGCTAGAAGTAGAAACCATCATTGTCATAAGGAAAAAGGGTGAAAGTTGGAGTTGTCACGAGCTCCAGAAGGATTCGTAGATTGAATAAAGAGGTAGAATAGGTAGCTTCTTTTTTGTATAAAATCTTAGGGTTAAATACGGACGCTCTTAAGGTCCAAAGACTGTTTATCGAATATGTTTTTACTGTAAGACTGTTTATTAAGTAAAACTGAGTTTTAAATATCTAAATATTAAAGCACTTCATTAACCTTATGCAATTGGGGAATTTTATTTTGATCTAGTCTATCATGACGAAGGTAATTTCTTTCTTTAGATGACATATTATCTTTCCTAGTATTCAACTATATTTTCTTAAGTCTTAGAAACTTTGAGGGATTTTCTCTTAGATATGGGATTACAGTCTCATTTCTCACATATATATAGATACATATCCATTTTTCATTTGGAGTTATTTATGCACTGGGACATATATGTTTTCATGCATACCTCTGGTCTTTTATATATTTAAATATATATATATGTATGTATGTATATATATATATGTACATATATGTATATGTATACATATACATATATGTATATATATACATATACATATATTTGTATATATATATGGTTTCATTTATTTCTTTTCTATTTTTTCTTTCATTTCTGTAATGGCGCACAAAAAAAAATACTCTTACTCTCCCATGTATTTTCTCATATATGCACGCTAAGTTACTCCTTCATTTATTGATGCATATATAATTATATATGAGTAAACCTACACATGCAGGGTGGTTGTGTTTGTTTGTCACTCTTGTTTATACTAATTACAGAGACAGTTTGGCTTTTATGCATCCGAGCTAGCTTTGAAAATCCTTCAGAAAAAATAGTAATAGTTGGCTTAGCCCTGATCGAATTATATTCCTCACTTAGGTAACTAGCTCGTAAGTTTAGCATTTTATCTATCTCCTTATGGGGTATGGATCAAAATGATCTAATTCCGGTCAGAAGTCTTTTTTCCTTTGTGCAAAAAGGTCTGGACCCTCACTCGCCTCATGAAATTTTCTCCTCAGCCGTAATTTATTTACTTGTGTAGATAAACTCTTATAAATATATAAAACTCTCTCTCTCTCTCTCTCTCTCTCTCTCTCTCTCTCTCTCTCTCTCTCTCTCTATATATATATATATATATATATATATATATATATATATATATATATATATATATATATATATATATATATATATATATATATATATATATATATATACAGTTTTTATATATAGAGATAGATTCACATGTATATTCATTTTCAATGGCATCCTGTTTAAAGTTAGCATTTAATCCTGTTGGATATTTTTCCTTCCTTTGTAGTCATGTTCTTAATTTATTTCTTACAATATGTTCTAGCAATTGTTTTTATAGAGAAGAACGATCTTTCTAAGGTTATAAGTTTTAGTCTACGTTTATTATTGATTCCCTTCTGTCGCCTGAAAGATATAATTCAAGGTTTTTAGAATCCAATGAACAAGTGTATCATTTCGTTTTATCACTTGTCAGATATTCGGAGTAGCAAAGGCATATGTATGAATTGTATTGAGTGTTTACAGGTTCTATCTGTTTTTAGGAATAGTTCATGACATTTGGCCTGCCTGTGGTAGGAAGCAGTTACATGTCCCCTATATGAATGATATGACTTGGTTGTTTTAAAGGGATTATCCTCAGGGTAGCTTTTCTTGTCTGGCTTTTCCTTCATAGAGATTGTTATCTTGAAGTCAACACATTGATCTATGTTGACCTCAAGCTAAGGATCTTTGTTCTAAGGACTGGGTGGTCTCACCTTGCTGTGGGGTCGGTTCTTAATCCTTTTAATTTTATGGCTCTCTTCAGTATTTCACTGGTAGCTATTTAGTCTCGCAACATGGCATGTGTTCTCCTTCTTCTTTATTCTGAATAATATTTATCATGATTTTAAATGAAAAAGATGGTTTACAGTAGTAAGGGGATCCTTGATTAAAGTGATATGGAGAATTTCCTTTCCTCATATTTTTATTATACATCTTCTCTTCCATTTAGAGGTTAACATATGCAGACGATCTCGAAGCTAACTATTTTTAGGATAGGTATCTTGCTAATCTTGCCGAGCAGTAGCGAACAAAGAAGGCTCAGTTGCTATTCTGAGCTTCTCTTTCTTGACAAAGGTAATATGCAATATTGCACCTTTTCATTGATATAGAGGAGAACTAGTCTTTAATTAAAAATTATAAATAATAATACAGTTTAATGGAACATACTAACAGAGATCTTGGCCAAGTTGTGAAGTGATTATAGGTAACAAAGGCATACAAGCTTCAAGAGTAAAACTCTTTCGTATTTCTCATGGATATAAGGCTCAGAATGGAGGAGGTTCTAATCCACAGATGCAAAAGATACGTGGTAAGGAGTTGGATCTCGTCTAAAGAAAAATCTTTTTTCCCCAAAGGGGACTCTCCTTTACAACCCGATATACAAATACTCCAAAGCCAATTTACGATTATCAGGAATAACAAGGTCCAAAAATGACCAAATTTGGGTGAAAATTCAAAATTTGTAATTGGAGGGAATGCTCTCTTAGAAATCTTGTATTAGTATCCGGACTACGGTCCCACGCATGGCTGGAGGTTTTCTCAACCCCACTCTTTCCTACCAGCGCCTACACTAAGTGGGGTGTTTTATTGTAAATGCTTTCTACTATTAATAAAATTTCTTGGCTTCGGCCTTTTACCAATATATATATATATATATATATATATATATATATATATATATATATATATATATATATATATATATATATATATAAGTATATAAGTATTATTATTATATATACATTCATATAATCATTTATTAATATTATGAAATTATGATTTATTTATAATAATAATGTTTTAACTAAACAAAATGCATATATATATATATATATATATATATATATATATATATATATATATGCATTTTGTTTAGTTAAAACATTATTATTATAAATAAATCATAATTTCATAATATTAATAAATGATTATATGAATGTATATATAATAATAATACTTATTATTATTATATATATACATTGATAAATATATATACATGTGTGTGTGTGTGTGTGTGTGTGTATTTATCAATGTACACACACACACACACACACACACACACACACACACATATATATATATATATGATTTATTCATAATATTAATGTTTATCCGATTGAAGCTACTAACATTAACAAATTTTGAAGAAATATTTGCCCCAATTGCACGATTAGAGTCCATAAAGATGTTCTTAGCATTTGTTTGCTACAAAAATTTTAAGTCTACCAAATGGATGTTAAATCAAAATTTATGAATGGACGTATAGAAGAAGAGGTATACATCAAACAACCTAAAGGATATACTATGCTAGAACACGAGGACTATGTATGTAGGCTCAAGAAAGCTCTTTATGGGTCAAAAGTAGCCCCTAGGACTTAGCACTCAAGATTACAAGAACAAGAATTCAAAAGAGTCCAAACAAGTACTTACAAGAACAAGCGTTCAAAAGAGGGGTTGTGGACAACAATCTATATTTTAAAACTAAAGATGATTATCAATTGATTGTTGTAGCATATGTAGACAATATTATCTTTGCAAGCAATTATGGTAGAATGTGTCAAGACTTTCCTATGAAAATACAAGAAGAATTTGAAATGTTCATGTTAGATAAATTGTCATTTTTCCCAAGGAGTACAAATTACTCAATTTGATTAAAAAACAATCACCTCATTTAAGTATGCTGAAGGAATGTTGAAAAGGTTTAGAATGAATGACTGCAATCCTACGAGTACACCAATGGTCATAGAGTATAAGTTAATAGAAAATGATGAATCTTCTTACGCAATCCATACTCTCTACAACTCAATGATTAGAAGTCTTCCATATACAACAACTTCAAGACCTAACAATATGCAAGCAGTTGAGATGGTAGCAAGATTGCAAGTTGCTTCTAAAGAAACAAGTGTTGCTCCTAAAGAAACACATGTTGCTCCTAAAGAAAAGGATATTCAAATACTTAAAAGGCACCTTGGATTTTGGTCTAGGACATCCAAGAGGTGAAGACTTCATCTTAAGAGAATATAAAAACATGTAGTATTGATGATAGAAAGATCACTACTGGCAATGCATTATTTTGGGTAACATTCTTGTTTCATGGTTTAGTATGAAATGAGCTTTAGTCTCTCCATACATTGTCGAGGTGGAGTACATAGAAACAACACCATATTGTACCCAAGCTCTATGGATGAGACAAACATGGAAGGGTATCAAAGTAGAATTTGATCATCCAATATCTATATTTTATGATGATACTAGTGCCATAACCATTTCCAAGAACCCAGTGATGCAATCAAAAACGAAAAACAATCTCATCAAATACCAATTCTTGATGGAGCAAGTAGCAGATCTACAAGTGAAGTTAGAATATGTTGCCACTAAAGAACAAGTTGTGAATATAATTACAAAGCCAAAGCAAGGGCGCATGGAGTTCAAAAACATAACATTAAATGCCAACAAAAACCTTAAAATATAAAGAAAATAAGATAATCACAAGCATACACTCAATCCCTAAGGAGATTTAATATAAAATATGATGGTTTAAAAAATCATATGTAAAACCCTAATGATGAAGAAACCCTATGGGAGAACACTAAATGCTTTTTTTAAATGAAAATAGTCAATCACAAAAATGTAAGGGTTTTAATCACCTATACATAAATATCTATGCTAATTAAAACAACACAATAAATTCGCCAAACAATAAACCTAATGATAAAGTTGATTGCAAGAATAGCAATAACAAGCTTCAATCTCTATATCCATTGCTAAGGTAGAGTACATAGCAACGACATCCCATTTTACCCAAGTTTTGTGGATCAAACAAACATGAAAGTATATTGAAGTAGAATTTGATCATCCAATAACTATATTTTGTGATAATACAAGTATCGTTAACATTTCCAGGATCTTAATGATGCAAATAAGAACTAAACACAATCTCATCAAATACCATTTCTTGTGGGAACAAGTTGAAGATCAACAAGTGAAATTGGAATATGTCGTCAATAAAGAAAAAGTTATGCATATATTTCCAAAGCCAAAGCAAGGATGAAATGCAATATGAAAAGCCAAAGAAAGGATGAAATGCAATCCTAAAAGCCAAAGCACGAATGCATGAAGTTAGAAAAAATAAGGCTAAATGCAAGAAAAACCCTAAAATAAACAGGGAATGGATGATCACACAAGGGCACACTCAATCCTTAAGGAGATCTAATATAAAATATAGCAATTTAAAAAATCATGAAGAAACCCTACAAGAGAACACAAATAGTTTTTTTTTCCTAAATTGAAAATAGTCATTAACAAAAATGTAATGGTTTCAATCACCTACACATAAACATCTATGCAAATTAAAATAACAACATAAATTAGCAAACAATAAACCTAGATAACAAAGTTGATGCTAATAATAACAATAATTAAAAAGGACATATGAACTTACCTCTAGGTATAATGATGGATAAGTGATGATGATGTTCTTGAATGATTTCCACATTCATAAAATTGTGTATAGGTATTTACTAAGACTACTATCAAAGCTATGTGTGCCATAAGTGTTTATCCTTATTACATTTAAGAACTAAACCTAGATAACAAAGTTGATGCTAATAATAACAATAATTAAATAGGACATATGTACTTAGCTCTAGGTATAATGACGGATAAGTGATGATGATGTTCTTGAATGATTTTCATATTCATAAAATTGTGTATAGGTATTTACTAAGACTACTATCAAAGCTATGTGTACCATAAGTGTTTATCCTTATTACATTTAAGAACTAAACCTAGATAACAAAGTTGATGCTAATAATAACAATAATTAAATAGTACATATGTACTTAGCTCTAGGTATAATGATGGATAAGTGATGATGATGTTCTTGAATGATTTTCACATTCATAAAATTGTGTGTATAGGTATTTACTAAGACTGCTATCAAAGCTATGTGTGCCATAAGTGTTTATCCTTATTACATTTAAGAACTACAATAAATGCTTTGAAATGTATGATATTGAAATCATAATCTAAGTTGAATGAATCTTACCAACAAAAAATGTCCAAGAATACGCTCACCTTTGTCTATTAGATATATCAAAAGTCAAGTTGGTGTCTAGAGGAGCTTACTAACTCAATATGTGAATGAGTTTTCCTAGGCCAAAACCCCTCAATGGATTGAATTAACAACAATGAGTAAGATCAACGACAACATTTACAAACATGTAGATGACCTATATAAAGATGTGCATATTTACTTCCTTTATTTCCCTTTGAAATTCAAGGGTTCTCCTTTCTCCACCTTTGCACTCCAAGTTAAAATGCACAAGTACAAATGAGGGTGAAATAAAGAGGAAGAGTGAGCAGATATGGGACTGGGAGTCAAGTCTTAACACAAGAATATGCTACTTTTGGTTATCCTTACTGTACTAAGACATTACTATCAAGGTGGGCACAAAATTATATGGAATTAACATTAATATGCAGATTTTACCACTACAATTCAATATTAACACAAAGCATTCGCCAAAACAAGTTACATAAAATCTTATCAAAACAACTTAGAACCATTCGACTCTTAAAACAAAAATAATTGTCATGAAAACATTTGAAAAAAATCAAACAGAAAAAGTGCCAAACAATATTTGAAAAATAATATCAAACTTAATCAAATAACTATCCAACTATCAACTACCAAATAAAACAATAGCCACCACACATCCATTAAGTTCAGAAAATGTTCGTGAATTACAATATTCATATTTGTAATGACGAAATTTGCATACCCATGTCATTTCTCATTCAGTTTTGCGGTCTATTTGGATGGAATATCTTGATACATGCACCTATCAACAAAAAAATGTTAACATTGTGTTAGGTTAGACTCATTTCCCTAGCCTTTACCGATTTCTACACACACTTATCCTACAAATTTAGGCTTGCCCTTTCCCTTATATGCACGTACTCATTAACGCTTATGTCATCCCTACATTTATTATTATACCATCTACCTATACAGCTACTTCCACGTAATTGTTAGCCACTTGGCTATGACCAGTTGTCTACGGTTAATTCAACTGTCATGGGATTGAAACTGTAATCACACCCTTCAGTTTTTTAAATTCGAATTTCAAATTTGGCTACCCCCATTCATTTTACTGATTTTACTGCCTACAAGTTTCTCGCATGCAAATTGCAATCATTTCACATCACGCCCAGAATTCACAATTTCTCTCATTCTAGAGCACTGAAGGAGAGATCAATTGGGAAACTTGGATTTGGTGCACTACATGGAGTAATGAATTTGCATGCATCATCTTAAGAGGCTTCCTTGTTTTCAAACTGTGTACTTGTCTATGGGGAGCCTCCTTGCAATGACACAGTAGTCCTTCCAAGGTACTTTAAATACCACCAAGCCTCAGATCAATAGAAGCAGCAGAGCAGACGTACGCAATCTAGCAAGTTATGGAGCAATAATGTGCATAGCAAAGGAGCAAATCCAAAGAGAAAGGATGAGTGAACCATGGATCTTGGCCCAAATGGCCGGGCCCAACCACAGACAGAGCAAAAGTATAGTGCAGAATCCAACGCATTCATTTGCAGAATCACAATTTTACTTTCCTAGAGTAGCTGGTGCAAATTATCAGCTTTTTCAATCCCAGTTAGCTATCATGAAGTAATCTAGGCTCATTTATGCTTTAATTGATTGCATTATTAACGAGCCCAAGTTAATTCTAAGAAAATATCTTTAAAAATGACTTGATCTTAAGTAATTGATGTTAAAAAACTAAATAAAGGAACACAATTAAGCAGCAAGCCTCCTGAAGTTTCTGGTGTTCTAAATAACAATAAAGGGAACTATCAAGGAGTTCTATAAAATCTACTATTCTACCCCTGGGAAAGGAAAGCCAAAAGTCGGAACTTCAAAAAATTTGAAACGTCTACCAAGTGAATGGGCCACAAGAAGACTAATTTCAAGTTCTGTTATGCTTTCTAAGGGCAAATGCCTTTCCCAGAGGATCTATGAATTCCAGTGTGCAAATAAAGAGTAGAAAAGATTTCATTTATTTTGTGCCTACACAAATTAACAGACCTGTCCCAAAGTAAATCAAACATGAAAAATCAAGATACATAGAAGATATCTCTGTAAACATTACATTTAGAAAAGTATTCCTTTATCACATCCTCTCGCAAATAAAAGCATCTTGATAAAGCAGAACAATAAAATGTGGTCAGAGAATACTAGAATTTATGACTACAGGCATACGCGCTGTGAAAGGTTCCTGTTGTTAGTGCAGGACTAGAAACTCAACATTAAAAGATACAACAATCCTCCAGTGTTTGATAGAGTCGGTCACCATCAAACAGATACATGTGATGTGAGAGATTCAAGTCATTTGCTGAGCAATCTTCCAGGGTTTGGTTGAATAGGTCTAAAACTTCAATGGCATTCCTCGTTTGATTATGAATTACCAGTAACACAGAAAATAAAACATTAACCCATCTTTTGAGAGGGGGTTAATCCAGATTTAGGAAACGTACAGTTTGCACCAAAATAGATGTAATTTACATCTGCTGCATCAGATAATCATGGTGTCCAAGATCCATCTGGTATGCAGGACTACTAATCACAGCACTGAAAGCTACAGCAACCTTTGGGTGAATGGGTTTACTGGGTTAAAAACTTCATTTTATAGACTAAAATGGCATCCCTCAATTGATCATGATTTACCCGCTATACATGGCAAAAAAAAAATTATATGGACACTTCCGAGAAACGAATATAGTTTGTACAAATTATGGAGGGTGCATTAAAAAAGATGCAGTTTATCTCCACATAAGAGACAAACCCTTTTATTGATGTATTTCATCCTTCAGGAAAGATGGTCTAAAATTGCCTCTTAATATTACAAAAACACCATTCTTGCAAGAAACATTGAAACAATATGCATGAATTCAACTATTTTAACCATTATACATCAACGAGCAATATCTTGTAATCAAATACAAGAAAGTCAATCTGGTTTGTATCATTCACACCCAATTGCAAACATGAAAGCTTTTCCATACAAAGTTCCCATTTGAACTTCATTCCCAGTAGAGATGGAATAAGAATAATTGATCCGTAAGTGTAGAAAATCTATATAATTCCAAGCCATACAATATGATCTTTGGATGCTATATAGCACAAAATTAACAAACAAAATCCAGATTTATAGTGGCGTGGAATTGCTAGGAATCAGGATAGAGCAGAGGCCTTACAAACAGGACATTCATTTTTCTGGAGAAGCCATTTTTTTATGCAGCCTACATGATAGGCATGACCACAATGAAGCTTTCCAATCTCATCAGCTATTTCATACTCTTCCTGCAAAATGTCAGGTCATCATCATTAATCCTTCTCATATATGTTCTAAGTCTCAAATTTGCAAAATTCTTCATAACCTACCTGACAAATGCTACATTTCCGATCATTTTCTGTTAGACAACTAGATTTGGATTCCAAGATACAGTGTTTCTTCTTTATGCATTTTATAATTTTCTCTTCACTTAACCCTGTATTGACATAACCAATCCTCTCTCCAAGTTCAAGCAAGTCCTGAAGCAGAATCAAATCAACCTCGTAAATGTAAATGAAGACAAGCTATAATCATCCTAGCAAGATATAATTCAACCCCAACATTTGAAAAATGACTGGGTGATCCATTTTCAAGTACACTGGCTTTGTCAGAACAGGTCTGCATGCGAAATGAACACAGACGAACCATTACCCTTTATGTTGAATAATAGACAGAGCTAGGTTTAAACATAGGCTACAAGAAGAAGGGTAAACAAAAAAAGATATTCCAGTGCTGTAACTAATAATCGGCCAAAAATACTTTGATAGATAAATAATCCAAACCTCATAGGACATGTTGTCTACATCAAGACGCAAATCCCTGTGCCGGTCATACATGTCCAGTCCACCCAAAAGAAGAGTTGTTTCAAGCATCAAAAGTTGCTGAATATTTCACAAGTACCAAATTTTGGCATAACCCATGTTAGAAAATGCAGATGATTGGTCATGTCACTATGCAGAAAATAAGATACTAACATTAAATTCTAATGTTTCACTATTAAACACAATTTTGTAACTCTACAATTAAAGCCATTATAGCATAACAGTTACAAACAAAGCTTTAAGTCTGCAACAAAGAATAACTGGTGCTGGAGGTCAGGAAATGAAGCAACAGTAGGAATCATGCACACTACCATCACAATTACAGCTTTTTATAAAACCTGCCAAGCAGACATTTAAATGGTGAAAGGTCCACAGATCCCCTTGACTGTGATAAAAGGAATAAACGAAAACCAGTTGTTTAACAAAACAGGTAAAATAAATATTTTCAGTAATTTAAATGAACTTGCAAATTGGAATTTAATTTATTTAGGTATATTAGGAAAGTACTTATATAAGACACAGTGGCACTGGCTATCATTGACAAAACAAGATGGAAAACTCACAGATAAGATATTCACCCTGAAATTTAATTCATCGTTACTCTTTGACCACTACAATGCAGGAAAATCTGTTAATAATGACACCCACCAGAGCTAGTTACATTCAAGGATTGATTATTTCGAATTTTTCCTCTCACCAGGAATAATCTTGTTTGTGGCGTGCATAAAATTCTAGTGAAATTTTATTTTTGTCTTACTGGAATGCATCCCCGTCAATCTGATAAGTTTTCACCTCGAGATCACAACTAAGCTAAAGAATAGAAACCTAATAACAAGAAAAACAAAATATTTCAGATATTCTTAATGTACAGTTCAAACACCTTATCTAAAACCATGTTGAACACTAGAAACATGGAAATGTATATTTTAGGAATTCAAACTTTTCACAATGTGATATGGCAAGTGAGATTTTATTATCAAGGGACCAGAGTCAATCATTGTTAATTTTCCACTTTAGCGTTGGCATGCTGGTGAAACAAGAAGAAATACAACCCTACAAACAGAAGTATTTGATAAACAAGTCATTACTCATAAACCAGAACGTATTTCTTTTGAAATTCCTACAGACTTTTTTCCCTAACATTGGGTTTCAAATTTTTGCTGCTATCACATATTCTTCATAGGTCATAGCAACACAAGTGTCTTTCCTTCTTGTCACAGTACATATATTTCAGGAGACAAAAACTCTTGATGTACATATTTTGTTGAATTTTCTTGCTTGGATTCTAGTTCCAACACCAAAGACTAATATGCAACTCCAGTACCAAGGGCGCACAGTTCCTTTCTTCTTTCCCTTTCTGCTCTTGACTTTTTCTAACCCTTCTTCATCTGAACAGATAGGTTCTTGTTTATTTCTAATGTTCATTTTCCTAAAGGAGGCTGAACTTGAGACCTCTTTTTTCAGGGAATAGAACACATGGCATCCTCTGAAACGCCACTGCTCAGCTCAAGCTTCACCCAAATCCACACAGGAGACAGAGATTCTGTGTTAAGATCATTCTGAAACTGAAATCCATACATCCACAGTTCTCCTGCTGGATTCAATAGATCCGCTACCTAGAAGTGTGTAGAGGTAATTTTGTAAGATAAACTTAAGCAAGTTCCAAGAAATGGTTAGGGGTCAAGAATTAGATCCTAGAAAAGCTAAATTTTCATCAAGTTTCCAGTACTTCCCAAGAACCATGAACCTCTTTTTATAATCAGTTAAGTTTATCTAATAGCAGGAAGTAATTCAGGCAAAAAGTCCTATTGGGTATAAGTTCTATGATCTGCAAATGCTCAGGTATCTGTTTAAGGTTGTAGTTGTTGACAAGAATATAATACCGAAGAACAGCTCTAGGACAGAAGAAGACGGTACTTGAGTACATATGCAAATATTTAGAAAAGAACTGATAGAAGTATGTCCTGGTTAATGTCTGATAATATGCAGTATTGCCCTTACTGATATCAGGTAAAATCCTGCAGATATATGGTCCTAAACAAAACATAGATTAGCATTAAGGACGGGGTTCATGTGCAGAGGAAAATAATGTTTTAATACACAAAAATCAATGTCTTGTCTAAATTGATAGCACAAAAAAAAGCTTTTCTCAAGAAAAGAAAAAAACCATGGAAATTTTTATGTCTGTATATGGTGACGCTCAGGATCAAACATGCATATCATACTTCTCACATTCATTTTACAAACCTAGCCACTAAGGAGGATACATGAGTCACCCTAGCATAATGGTCATATTCTACACGCGATCCCGCCGACCTGGAAAACTCCGAATCCTGTAAACTGCAAACAAAAGTGAGTGGATCCACCACTCAAATCAATCCTGCTGAGTTCAGAAATTCATCTGCAAATGGCAAGGAAAGCTGCAAAAGTGGGTAGGCAGACAACTCAAATCCCTGTCCTTCAACAAACGGAAGGCCATGCAATCACCTTTATCTATCCAATAAAAAGGTTTGCCTTGCCCAAACAGGCATTGACATAAAGGAAACAACACATATATCAAGCTAGCAATTGCTTCTATGGTCCAATCTCATTTGTTTCTGATAGATATCATTGTATAAATAACAATATTTCATAATCCACAAGGAACTTTATACTGTCATATAAAAATGCAATTGCTCATATTAGCTTACGTAGAGATTCATATTATGAATCAATGTTTAATAATTAACAGCCACTTGCAAAATTTTATTAAAAATAAACTAGGTTTCACAGTTCGCTCCTAGAAACCCAAGGATCTAGTCCAGTTGCAACCTAGTCTAGTCCCAATCCAAATCCCTTGTGGGGTCATGGTCATCTAGGGTCCTACAAAATAGACCCAGATTAAACCAAGTAAATCCAGCTTCGTTTTGTAAGAATAGACAAAAACTAGGATGAACCTAAGTAAAAGAATCAGCGTTACCTGGGGACGTGTTTCCAACAAAAATCCATGCATTTCAGAAACAGGAACTGTTTCAGGGACATGGGGAGGGCCAGAAACATTTCAAAGCCGTCCCTAGACATGCCAAAAAATCGTAAACAATTTCTGAAACCCAGAAATGGTCAACATAAGGTTCAGAAACATTTGACCGTCCCTGGTACAACCAGAAAGCCCCAGCAGCAGCACCCAAAAAATGGTGTCCAAACTTGGTTTTTTTTGCAATTTTTTTTACCAACAGTGGCCCCCACACTTCTATGCAACCCTAAAATGACTAAAGCCACACTTTATGCTCATTCACTCGTTCATTTCATTTTCATTTTGAAGAGAGCCAGAAAGGAGCAAGACCTTAGAAGCAGCAGAGTTTGAAGAAGAAAAAAAAGGAGGTAATACTAGGGATTTAAGGAGCATTTAGAGGAGTTGGAGCATTGAAGGAGAGTCCATTCTTTCATATTTGGTTTTGTTTTATAATTTTTTTCATAGTTTATGACAAACACAGACTCTGACTCAGAGAGTTCTCAGCAAGCCCAAAATTTTCAACTCCACAAAAACTCAACAACTTAGAAAGTACTAAAAATTAAAATTCCTTAAAGAAACGTATTTTTTTTGTAGAGTTCAATTACAAAATGTATTAAATTAAAAATTGACATCTCAAAAGACAAAAAACATGGTTTTATAGCAAAAACATGTGAAAAACACATTTTAACTAATGTTTTACATGCGTCAACATTTTTACCCACATCTTTTTGCATCTATAAAAACACAAGAATTAAACTTGTGAAAACTCACCCAACAAAAAAAAAATGGAATACTCGCAGAGTTTGCACACTATGGTTTAAAGAAAAAAAGTCCATCAAATTATCTGATCATTTTTTTCCCTTATATTTCGGTATTTTAAGCTTGCATTACACTCATTAAACATGAGCAGCAGCCATAGCAATGGTAATAGTGATGAAGAATGGCAAGGGGAAGAAATTGCAATTGCAGATGGTAGTGGAAGTGTTTGGGGTGAAGCACAACATGCACCTAACAAATTTGAGATCCCTTCAGTTGTTTTAAAAGGACTATGCACAAGGCCCTTTTAACCCCAAAAAACATCTTATTTGCCTTGTTCATCCAATAGATGTCAAAAAGAAAAATTCAAGTGGAAGTAGGGTGTATACGTGTCATGTATGCGAAGGTGAAATTAGGAGCTACACAAAGGTGTGGTCTCATTTCTTGGGTGTTTCGGGCAAAAGAGTTAAATTTTATAAAAATCTAAAGGAGGATGCAAAGTTAGAGTGTTATTAATTACATATGGAGGCTGAAAGCAAGACTAAAGGTGTGCCCTTGCCAATGCATTAGCCCTCACAACCATCTACTCATCACCCTATGTCATCTAGTGGTAGTGCTATTCATAGTGTCAAAGCCAAATAAGAAAAGAGGAAGGCTGGTGATAGTGGACAATCAAGGTCAATTTCAAATTTGAGCAATGTGCAAGCATGAGAATTGACGAACTTCCATTGCTCATTTTTTTTTATGCCCATGCCATCCCATTTCATGTGGCCAGTTCTCCTTCAAAAAAATGATCAAAGATGCAGCTAATGTTGGTCCCTCTTTTGTAATTCCTGCTGATCATAAACTAAGCACTACCCTCCTTGACAAAGCGCATTCTAAGGTGAGTTTGGTGATGGAGGACATAAGGCATACTTGGATGAGAACAAGTTGTTCCATTGTGATGGATAGGAGGACCGATATTAGTCATTGGCCACCAACCAACTTCATAGTCACATGTTTAGATGCAATAATCGCCAATAGATTGGCAATTTTTTAACTTATCAAGATAAACTTGAGTCGACAATTAATCACCACATTTACTCGCCGAGAAGTTCAAAAGAAATCGCCGATTGTTTTGCACCTTATCATCAATTTATCAACGAGTTTGTGGTTATTTATTGGCCACAGATGTATAATAGGTTTTGATGTCAAAACAAAAGATCATTCTACATTTTGTGAATTGTATTTTGTTGTCTAAGCCAAAAAAAACCTTCCAAGGTATTACAAGGTGATTTGCAAGGATTTAGATCAATACAGAGTGGATTTCAAGCAGGTTTGAAGAAGATTTTGAAGCAAAATCAGATTCTCAGGTAAGTTTTTAGATTTTTTTTTCTTTTTTTCTTTAAATCATTTTATCTCCTCTTTGTTGCATCTAAGTTTATAGAAACTCTACAATCGCATTTCTAAAGTACTCTAAATTGTTTCAGAGTGTAATGAACAAGATTTTGCATAAGGGATACCATGGCCCTTTGAGTGTTGTGATTTGGCAGGGAGTAGCGACATCGGGCCTGCGTACGAGTGGTGGGGAAAGCGGGGAAAGCAAGCATTCCCTTGCTACAATTTCTGCAATGGAACAAGACTTTCCAAGAACAATGCCAATAGAAAATGGAGGAGGAAGGCACTAGGGTTTGGTTGTTATGTTGTTAATGAGAACGGCGGCATCATAAAGTAAATGGGCTTCATAGAGATGAACCTGGCTCGCCAGATGTAGTTGTTTCAAGGGTTTTGAAAAGGGGGAATCATCTCGGTTGGGAGCGGAGTACCAAGCAAAGGAGCACAAGGGTGCCTTTGGAAAGGAGACCAATGGTCAAGGGGAGAACAAATTATCCGTTGAGGTGGCAAAAACAAAGGGGTGTAATGTAGGCAAGGGATTTGTATGGATTGAACCCAGCGCATAGAGGTTGGAGGTATGTTTGAATGCAGAGATTGAAGAGGAGGTTGCTGAAAATGAAAGCTTCTTCAAAGAGCAAGAACTAATCAGCAGATTCAATGGTTTCTGATCGAGTCTAGGACAGCTTCATAAATGGATCTCAGAACACTGGAGCCCCATTTTAGATGGGCAGGTGCATATCTATCCAAAAGCTCGGGATTTTTTTGTGGTCGTGTTTGACAGCAAACTGGACAAATAATAATATTGTATGATTCCCATTGGTTTTGGGAGAACAAGTATGCATTGTTGTTGAAACCTTGGTACCCAACTTTCAATCCGTTATCAGAATCCCTCGATAAGATACCGGTATGAGTAAGGCTCCCTAATTTGCCATTACAGCTTTGGTGTGATACTTTTTTTGAGGTTATTGGAAACACTTCAGGAAGATTTTTAGATGTGGATGAGGGTTCTCAGGAGTTTGTTCATACAACTTTTGCACGAATATTTGATAGAAATGGATCTTTCAAAAACCCTCTGGCAGAACTATTTGTAGCACTATCTACAGGGATATGGATACAACATGTAGATTATGAAGGAATTCCCTTTAGGTGTAGACGATGTTTCCAGACCAAGCATGTTGCAACTGGTTGCACAAAGAAGAGAGTTTATAAACAAGCTTCCTAGTGGAAGGAATGCTCTGAACAGCTGTATAATGTGGAAAAAAGAAAAGACAAAAATAAAGAAATGGTCGCTAATCCTATTTCGGAAAGCACTCCAATGGCTGCCACAAAGACATCAGTACAAGAGGATGTACTGGGTCGTCCTGATTTGACCACAAAAATGCCTAAAAAATTTAACAGCAGCTCATTGAGGAATGGTTCCACTTCTAGGATACCTAACCAGGACATGTATCCTAAGCAATTTGTAGGGGAAGATCATATTTCTTCCCCTAAGGAAGCAGAGGCCATGGCTACCACTAGCATGGGAAATGTTGGGGCAGGCGAGGCAGCAATAGAAAATGCAAGGGCAGGTGAGGATCACAATGGTGATCCTTGGCTATGGCAAAAGGAGGCTACTAAGATGGAAGAGGGTTGGCAAGTTGTGAAAGGGAGAAGGGATAAAAGAACAGAAAGAAAGGTTAATTTTGACAAGGTTCTACGCTCTCAATCTAAAGGCAATCACCCTTGGGATTCTTGACTGTATAACCTGTTAATGGGTTCTATTCGATGTGGCTTGTCTTTGGGGAGGTGGATCCCTTTCTATCCACCATTGGTTTGGGTCAGTCTTAAAACCCATACAACTTAATAAAATAAACACTTTTTATCGAGCAAAAGAAAAATTATTTAAATTAATTTAGTTTGTTTGCTAACTTTTTTATTAAAATATTAATTTGTGGTTTCAATTTGTATGTGTAGGTTGAAATTTGATTGATAATGGCAAATAGAGATTCTTCTACAACTAGGTCAGCTTCAGAGTTTGCCAGTGCCTCAGTAAACACATTCTCATCTGGATATGTAGGCACACGTCCCGAAGGGGCTAGAGATAAGGCTTGGAAGTATGCCTTTGAAGGACCTGAAGTTAATTTTGTAATTTGCATCAAGTGTGAAAATGTAAATAGTGGAGGCATACACCACTTCAAATACCACCTTGTGGGCATCACAAAGCACGATACGAGGGTTTGTGACAACCCCACAAAAGAAATAAATGTCTTGCTACCCAAGAAGAGAAAAAATTGCAAAGGGAAAGGGCAAAACTAGCCATGAAAGCATGCAAAGTTGAATCTCGAGGTGTTACAATCAACCTTGAAGAAGCAACACTTGAAGGCATAGTGGGCTCTCTTTGTGGCCCATGTATTCACAAATCCAGCACCCCCTCAACCACCACTTCTACTACTTCTAGTAGAGCACCACCATCAGTGCCGCAGTCACGGTCTATAGATAGATTTTTTGTGCACAAAAAATCACCTAGAGCACAGTCATCATTGGAGGGAACTAGGTGGAATAGGGAGTTGCATCAGCAAGTAGACATTGCTTGTGTCGACTTCTAGTACTTCAACATCTCTTTCAATGTAACAGAAAATTTATATTGGCAAAGTTTGGTTACTACAATGATTGTGGTGAGAAAAGGCTACAAGGTGTCTTCTCGTGCAGACTTGAGTGGGAGGTTAGTTCACTTGTTTTAGTTTTTAAATGTTTGAACTTTTTACTTTTAGTTTTGAATCTTGATAACATATGTTGAGTTTTGATTTTAGAGTGTAAACTAAATTTATGTTTTTTTATTTAGAGTAATTACTAATTTTTGTGGAATTTAAGGTTTTTTAAAATCAAAATTGGGTACTTAACGTTAATTTTACTTCGTACTTGTAGGTTGCTCACAGATGCAATTTCTACGGCAAAAGAAGTGATGGAAGAGCAAAAAATACAATGGAAACATTCTGGTTGCACCATTGTTTCCAATGGATGGACGGATGGAGAAAACTACACCATCAATAATTTTTTGGTTCTTGCAAAGATGATGTGGTGTTTTGAAATCCGTGGATGCCTCCAACAAGGTGAAGGCAGCTAAAACTTTGGCTCTAATGTTAGAGCAAGTTGTAATGGAGGTGAAAATTGATAATGTGGTGCAAATCATAACTGATAATGCAGCAGCATATGTGGCAACGGTTAAAATCCTCCAAGACAAATATCATAATTTTTTTGGACACCGTGTGCAACGCATGTCCTTGACCTTCTTTTGGAGGACATAGGAAAACTAGATTGGGTGAGACCGGTTGTAGAGGATGCAAGAAAGATCACAAAATACATCTACAATCACCCTTGGGTTCTTCGCTTGATGAGAGAACACACCCAAGGGAAGGAGATGGTAAGAGTGGGAGTCACAAGGTTTGCAACGATTTTCTTAATGTTGCAAAGTATTTACTTTTTTGACATCTTTGAAAGAAATGTTTGTGAGTCAAGCATGGCTAGACTGAAGTTATTCGAAAAAGCCTAATGGAGAAAGTGTTGCATTCATTGTCTTCGACAACCAATTTGCACAAAGAGCTACAGAGATTGTGAAGGTAACTTGAACACTTGAAAACTTGAATATTTAATTTTTTTTATATTCAAAGCTTTCATTATTAATTTGTAACTTTAATGATTAATCTTTTTGTACGTTTCAATTGTAGGTGTTGGAGCCCTCAGTCAGAATTCTCCGCTTGGTAGATGGGTAACAAACCCCAATGGGGTATCTTTAGGAGGCCATAGATCCAAAGAGGCTATCAAATATTACTACAAGGGAGACAGCCTCAAATTTGACCCCATATGGGAGATTATTGATAGGAGGTGGAACAATTAGCTCCACCAACCCATTCATGCAGCGGGGTACTTCATCAACCCTCGTTTTCTCTACTCGTCCTCCTACTCGGATTCCAATGGATAGGTCATGGAGGGCCTCACTGAATGCATGCAGAGGATGATACTTGAGGTGAGAGACCTTATTTGTTCTGAATTGGACATGTACAAGAATGCAAGGGACAAGCTATTCTCTTCAAACATGGCCAAGAGAGGAAAAAAACACGCAAACCCCAAATATAATATTTGGAATTTTGGAGTCTTTCACATGCATGTAGCATGATAAGTAGATTAAAAAAATGTGTTTTCACCTTGCTTTTGAAATCTTCAATATTTTGTTTTGCATATGCTTGGTGGCAAAATTCGGATGGAAATGTCCCAAATCTGCAAAGACTTGTTATCTGAATCTTATGTCAGCCTTGCAGTTCATCTAGTTGTGAGCGCAATTGGAGCTTATTTGAGGCCATCCACATGAAGAAGAGGAACAAGGAAGGTAGAGGAAACACCAGCTAGTCCACTTGATTTGGATGGCATAGATCCTTATTGTGCTCGAACATCACAGGAGCAGCCTCCATTGTTTACAAAGGATAAGATCCACGATTTGGAGAGGCGGGCTATTGAGGAGGGGGGTGGATTCGCAATGAGATTGGATGACATTGAGGATGAGGAGGTTGAGGATGATGAGTGGGAGTCACTGTCTACATCCAAGATGGACGTCGAGTCACAGCCAATTGTGGGGAGGGAAGAGGCGCAGCCACAGCAGACTTCTAGGACTAGACCCCCTACCACTCTTGTAGTTTTTACTAGAGTTGTTGAGAAGGGGAAGAGGAAGATGTAGACTATTTTGATGTTGTACTTGTATTTATATTTTTACAAAGACAATTTGCTATTTTAGTTTTGCTTCAGAATATCAGGCTACCAGCCATCAACATTCCACATGAGAATGCCATTTTGTACCCAAATTACATTTAAATAAATCTAGAGTCTGCTTGTTTCTTTTGTTTACTCATTTACTGACTCGTTAGATGCATCTCCTCATTAAATTTTGCAAAAGCAATGCATTTCTAATTAAATTTAAGCAATTTTTTAAGTTGTTGAGTTTTTAGCCGAGAAGTTGTCAGGTTATCACCGAGTTTTTATTGATTTTTTTGGGGCCCTGGCGAGAAGTTGCCAAGTACAAGTATTTCAACTAATGGTATAAATCTCTCCTGTTAACTCAAACCAACAATACTAAAATTTGATCTAGATCATCTTCTACATCATGTCACTTACTTTAAGAAGCCTACCTTGTTCATCATGCTTCTCACTAGGACACCTTTGCATGCATTTTAGTTTTCCATCAACGCCATGAATACTTATGTTTGTACAAGTTATTCTTTACTTGAAGTCTCTTTGAACCAGCAAGTCCTGTCCATAACATTCACTAATGATTTATGATGCTTATTATTGGTCGTCCTCCACGCCGCACTTCCTCAAACTTATTAAACCTTCACTAATTTTCTATCCATGTAGAGGATATCTTACATCTTGACACAGCTTCCAAATATGATATGCATTCCACTAATCAAGATGCAAGACTTTCATTTATGGACAAGATTCAGAACACTAGGAAGTAAGGACAAAATATTTCAGAGGATTAAAAAGAACAAAATTATAGTTGTCCTGAATTGTTGATCTGTGAAACCAGGCATTTTACTTTTAGACTCTAACCAAAGTGAAATAAAGAGTTTATCTGTTCAGTAATGCAAGAATATAGCCAAAACTGTCAAGGGGTTAGTTATATTTGACCTATAAGTGACACAATATATCCTTCAATTAAAAGAGGCCCAATTTAAAATTCCATAACTCATTTTGCTAATGTTTGCTATTCAGCATAGCAGTCCTAAAAAAATGTGGTCATGTAACTATGCAATGGAGGTCTGAATCCCTACAATCAACAATTCAAGCTCTCCAGTTACTTTGACATCTCTAAAAAACCTGCTCAAGGCATAAACCAAAATATTCCAACCTGTTGGAAATTTCAAACCTATATTAGCTCTTGTCTCTAACTCTCAATGGGCAAGTTTCCTACTTCTCCAAGTGACCCAGTATTAACTTTCTTTGGGGAATGCTACTTGCTCTGAGGAACTTGGTGCTATCTCCATATTATTTGGGTTGACCATAGAATTGCATTTTGCAACAATTCTAATTGATCAGTGTCCAATAAAATGAACAGTACAACCTATAAAGAAATAATTATTTTAAAAAACATAAGTTCTACCTGAGCAAGGCCTCCAGATAAACGCCTTGATCCCTGTAGTTGAAGGCTCCTTGCAACTGAAAGGCCATCATCAGAGTCCAATACTACTTTGGAATCATCTCCATTCGTTGTGGCTGAATAGTGCTGTTAACCACACAAACAACATCATTTTCAGGAAGTAGATATTATTCCAAGAAGACAATATGTTTCAGTTTACAGTATGTATGCACCCACCTCTCTGGAAATCGTGTCCAACTGAGTTCCTGGCGTTATCTTGCTTGAACTTGGATGTGTTGCTCTGTATTGACGTGCACAAGCATGCACATTTCCAGTTGGAACAATGCAATCTAATGAAGTTGGATCAGTCGTGAAGGCCAGGCCTCTGGAACACCAGATATCAGGATCCACAATAGGAGTTGTCTGCCTTCTTGAAACTTGCTGCCACGTTGGATTTGGCTGTGGTGCTACTTGAGTCCTTCTCTGAGAGCTTTTCTGACCACCTCTGCTAACCTTAGAGGAACATTGTCTTACTCTTTTAGCATCCCAATCAGCAGATGCACGAACAACTTTACTTGCAGATGCAGGTAAGTACACCTCTGGAGCAGATGTACAACCCCAACTCCCAAAGCCGTATCTCTTTTGCCCAGTATTGTTGCATTTGGCTGGCGAGAAAAATAGAAGGCCAGAAATACCTGCCTTACAACCAACTAAATTGATTCCCTTGTCAGACTGTCTGCAAGTAGCAAAACTAGGCACCTCCTTGGCCCTGGGATGGCCCCCATAAGTCTCCCTTGATCGAAATGTAACTTCACTGCTTGACAATTTTCTATCTCCCTGCATTTCCTCAGCCCTGTTTCCGTCTCTTACTCTAAAAGTTGGCCATACATCTTCAGATTTCTTCTTTACAGAGCAGCGTCCAGTCATACGGAATGTTTCCAAACCTGTAGGAATCCTGCCACCCACCTCCTCGAAGAATGATTCTCTAATTTCTGCTTCTTCCCAATATTTGCCAGGAATATCATACTGGCTTAGGTCTGGACTAGTGCGAGAAGATGAATCTTCCCATGCCATGTTCTCTTGGTTGGCTTTGAATAAAATACCTATTCATCAGCCACCATTCCAACGGTAAAATTAATCTTCCAACATCAGACCCTGATATCTGCATCATTTCAGACATATCAAGCTTCTAATTGGTTAACTTGTTGTAAACAGAAATTAACAGCCACTTGAATTTTAAACTCGTTAATGAACATTTATATTGTTATTTTGTAACATTGAAATTATTTTAGGTTCCTACACCCTTGTTCTTTAAAGGAAAAAAAAGTTTAAATAAAATGTTACATTTTTCACTGGATGTAACCAGCCAGGTGTCAATGTAGCTTGAATGTGTGCATTACAGTGGGATTTCAAATGCAAAAAGTGAATACTTTCAGAATGCAGAATTCAAAACACATATGGTAAAAGACAAACAGAAGTGACTTAGTGATGAAAATATTAAACTCTGAAAGCATCTACTATATGGACCTACTACAGTGTATAAACATGAAAATGCAGAGAACTTATTTATACCTCGTCAAATAGATTACACAACGAATACTAAGTTCATGTTTGACTTTAAAGCACCTGCATTCCAGATTATATTTATCTAAGGCTATGGTAACTTGAACCACCAGAAACAATGTGTCTCAGATCATTGATAATTTTTCATCAAATGAAGGTTGTAAAAGAAGGAAAACTATTGTAATTGTTCATGAATTAAAAAATAGTCTGCAAAACCAAAATGGATCATATGTTTCAGTAATTCAAGGTTTGATAATAAAAACAAACCTGTGGAATTGATAGACAATTAAAAAATTTAATGTTCCCCAAAGGCCAACCCAAGCATCCAATCACGATACATTTGCAAGTAACAGCCTCGATTTGAAAACAGATAACTGCATCCATATGAAACCGAAAAAGGAAAAAATTGCCCGGAGAAAATCTTAACACAAGTAAAGAAGAAAGTTGTAACAGCCAGCACTTGCCTACACTTAGCTATTGATGCATAAAAGTAAAGGCCTTTAACATTTTATTATGATGACCTTATCACCATCTAACATGTTCCTTTTCTACTTAACATAAGAGAGGATTTCAAAGGTGATCCAGTCTAGGTCAGCTGAGACACCACTTGTAGTATCTCTTTGATGTGTTAAGTTGAAGAGCAACGGATGCTACAAGGACTATAAATGGAAAAACTATCAGTTGGTAATGTCAAAAGGGTAATTTACACATCAATAGCTTTAGAATGGGCAATTTAACAATGGCTTTTTGTTGCAACAAAGTTTTTACCCAAATTCAGCTTATATAAAAAATTGAAATTTTATTTATGACACAGATTGAGTGTGACCTTGCATGTAATCTTCTCTAGCTTACCAGAGGGATTTATGATGGTCAAAAATACCATGACCGGCCAACCCACTTACAGGATGGGGTATGAAAAGACCAACACCACCTTTTTCCATGGGAATTCTGATCAATACATCAATTTTGCTATTCGGGCATTGGAAATTCAAGGGAGAAGAAGTTGGATTTTGCAAATCTAAAAGAGGATACTAGAGGCAGTTTGTAGATGAAGTAGATGTCCAAATTCAACTTTTATGGACAAAGAAAGGTCCTATAGTTTTGATTCCAATTGCAAGAGAAGAAGTATTTCGTGTTCCTTTTTGCTTTTGCCCTTGTTCCAGTCATGTATTTTTGTCCAATGGATCCGAGAGTTCTAGTGTAGATTGCCTGCTAAAATAAAGTGCTATTTCCCTCTAAAAAACTTTATGAAACCGAAGGAAAAACCTCATCCCCATACCAGGGACGCCCTAGGGACTCAAGGATGGCCCAAGGATGTCCCCACCACATCCCCGATACTAGAAAATTTATAGGAGACATCTAGGAAACCTAGGGATGACTCAACCTGACGCTGGGGATGCCAGGCCATCCCTGGGATGGCAAGGGACATCCCCCAACCGTCCCAGGGGTGCCCGGACATCCCCAACCTCAAGAAGTTATTTTTAAAAAAAACATTTTCTTTATTCCTTTGTGGGCCCCTACCTCCCAGCTCACCCTAAAGGTGAATAGGCAAAACATTTTGACTCATTTCATCATTTGTGTGATAGGAAAAAGGTGGAGCAGCAAGAAGGTTTGAAGCAAGCCACTGAAAAAGAAGCAGCAAGGGGTAGAAATGAAAGAGTTTTGATCTAGGGCAAATATCTTGCTAGAAGCTTGAAGAGGTAAATTTCATCCTTTCATTTTTTTTCAATTTTTTTCAAAGCTTGAAGAATGAAATGTTTGATTTTTACTTTTGCATTTTTTCAGCTTAAGGTTGCATTCAATCTGAAAAAATGAGCAGTAGTGAGTGTGATAGTGTTGGCAAGTGAGCAGTATATGAATGTGTATATGTTGTCATTGCTGGCAACACATATATCTACCATGGTCGCTTGGAGTAGAAAAAAGTTTTGGATAAACAGTCAAGTGAAAAATGCCTAAGTACAGAGTTACTTCGCAAGGTACAGTCGAGTTGTTTTGATTGGCGAGCACAGAATACTAATCATGATGACATGAAAGCTCAAATATATGATATATTTTTCTTTTGTCTCTTTATCTCGTTCTAAAAAGTGAGTTTTGTCTTATCTGCTCAACCATTCAGTGTCAGAAGGGTTGCCCCCCCTCTATTTTGGTTATGCCAGAGCAAACCATATCCTGTGCTCAGCTAGTAGAAGATGTTAAGAGAGACCCTTGTTCCGCCAGCTAATGAAATGGGTACCAAAGCTTATCCACAACAACTAGATTTTGCCCCCTGCACCACGACCCCTCTCTCTCAATGGGGGATGCGGGGAATATTGCCCGAGTTCAAGGAGGGGAGTATTACAACTTCAGTAATGGTCGCAAGATTATTGGTTGCATCCGGAGAAAGTTACAGGTTGGCGAAGTCAGGCGAGTATAGTAAACAGTGAAAACAAGGCAAATGAGTGGTTGCGACATTTGGAGACTTAACATAAATTATATTGTTGATAAAGTTTACAATTTATGATAGGTCCTCACCTATCTTGGTGGATGAATGGTCGCATGTTGTGTATCTTATTATGGGCCAAGTTTGAGACACGTTTTATGAAGAGTAAGTGAGCCGACTAAGAAACAAAGTTTATCGGGTATATGTATGTGTGAGTTTTTGGGCTGCGATGATAATGTAGAAAGCAGTGATGATATGTGATGACTGATTAAGTGGAGATTCTATGATTATTGTTGCGAGCTTCAACTGGAACTACTTTGGCATAGCAGATGCTATTATAGTTCACTTTTGTTGTTGTAAGATCCTTTTGTAATACTGGACAATGAGTCATTTGTAAGAGCAGTGAGCTCCATTTTGTAATCACCCCTAACAGGGTTATAGACTCCTAACAGGGTCTATCCTCTAACAAGGATATGTACTAATGTAATATCCTGCTCTTAACAAGGACATTATACTCTTAGTGCATATATTGTGGGTACCATCCCCATCGAGGTTTTCCCTTGGCCAGGGTTTCTTTGAAAACAAATCATGGTGTTATGAGTCATTTACTTTATGTGTATGTTCTTATTATTTCAACTATTGCATGGCTGAGCATTAAATGGTTAAGAATTGTTAAAATTGTTGCAACACTAATTCATCCCCTCCCCCCCCCCCGTCAATGTTGCTTGATCCTAACAATTGGTATCAAAGCCTGAGGCCCTTGGAGAAAAAGTCTAACAGCTTAAGGGAGATCTTGATGGATTCAAGCAATTTGGAAGAAAATTTTGAGGCGGCACTTGAAGACCTAGATAAGGCTAATGTTGAAAATGCTGAATTAAAATTTAAACAAAAGAAGGCTGAAAACTATATATCAAGAAGCTCAAAGAACAGATTGACATTTCAAGGAACAAAAGGCAAGAACTTGTTGAGGAGATAAGGGAGCCAAGAGTAATTCATCTGATCTGATTAAAAAACTTAAACAGGAAAAGGAGGCACAAAAGCATGAATGTGAGATCACCACTTTGCAAATGACTAAAGAAATCCAACAAGAAAGAGAAGAAAAGAGCAAATTTGAAGAGGCCGTAAAGAATGAAAATGTACAAATGGGAAGAATGCAGCTAGAAATCAATGATGTCAAAACCAGGTATCAAGAATTGGAGAAGTACAATTTCATCATTAAGGAAGAGCTTGTAGAGGCAAGGAACCATATTGAAAAACTTCATGCGAGCAGTAATAAAATTGATGAACAGCTAGAAAGACAAAAACCTAAAGGTGACAAAACAAGAGTTGGCTTCAATGAAGCTGAATGTTCCAAATCTCAGGAGGAGAAATTTGAAGACAAAAAGGAGCAAGCACCAAATCAGGATGAAGAACCTAAAGAGCAGATCAAACCCTTCAAAGGAAGATGTTTTGAATGCAACAAATTTGGTCACATGAAGAAGGATTGCAAAGGTAAGAGTGTTTCTAAATCTTTTTCCAGCTATTGCTTTAATTGTTGGGCATATGGACATAGAAGAAATGAATGTAGACAACCAAATGAAAGATGGAAGAAACAAGATTAGGTTAGAAAACCTACAAAAAAACAATAACATTACATGTTACAAATGCAACAATTTTGGGCATATTGCAAGGAACTATAAGTTGCAGGCTAATCAAAACAGGTCACAGCCTGGGAGACCACGCGTTACTTGTTTTAAGTGCAACAATGAGGGACACATAGCAAAGTATTGCAAATATGATAGATCTATCAACAACAAAAGACCACCTATAGCAATAAAGCAAAATATTGGTGATACTGACAAGAGCTTGGCAGAGTATATGGATGAGTTTAACCGCCCTTTTGCAAAAAAAGGTAAGCAAGGACAATGACAAAGTGTGGAAGTTAAAGAATCAAAATGAATCTAAGGGTCAGGGAGAACCAGTAGATGCAAATGGATCTTCGACTAATGTCAGCATTTCCACATCAGCGTAAAAGGCCAAGTATGGCCTTAGGGGGAGCTTTGGAGAACTAAACCAGTCCATTATCCAGCCCCTGAATTGCATACTGAGAAGATGCGAAGTTAGCCACAGGTATAAGGATATGTGTAGAAGCTAAATCCATGATCGTGAAGTCTAAAAGGTTACTCAGATTGATCGCCAGTAGTTTCATGGTTGATTAGCCCTAAAACAACTTTTTGAAGTACATTTTGAAATGTGTCAAAAACGTCTTGCGAACTATATATGAGCATACTTGATCACTTTTATCACCATTCGAGCAAGATTGAAGGAGCAGAAAGAGATCTTGGAGCAGTTAATTGATTTCAGCAATCACGTGAGTCCTAACCCCAGTTTGGCGAAGAAGGTATTTAAATTTGCTTATGAGCTTGATTTTCAGTATTTGCAGTTTGAAGCTATGGATGTACCTCAAATTTTTTATGTTAAGGAGAGAACTAGGTATAAATTTAAGAAACATTTGTTCAAATCTATGGAAGACAGTTCTCACAAACCCCACACGGAGTATTACACAAAGGATATTAGGGCATATATTCACTGTAAGTTGGAGATCATAGAAGACATTGAGATACACGATGAGGTAGCTGAAATGTTAAATGATGATGAATCACTGAAACCCAACTTCGCAAAGCTGCAAAACCTAAACATACTACAAATGACAGAGTTCTATGAGTTTGATAAACCTAAATGGATTAAGATAGTGCTAAGTAGAATTCATGCTCGGTTCTTCTGGAATGGAGACAAACCAGTAAAGATTACCAACGAACTCATTCATTTTGTAGCCATAGCAGAGGAGGATAGAGAATGATCAGACACAAGCACAAGCATATAGCTGATGTTGGTCATAGTGTTGTCTCACAGACATAGACTGTGGTTGATCATTCATCCAGGACCTACCTTTGACACCTTTGTAGGAGGGATGTAGGTTCCTCTAAGGCTAAGCCATAGACTTGTTTTTGTTTTGATATATGTTTGGGACATTTGATGTCATGGATTTCATATTCCATGAGTTCTATAATTATTTGACAATATTTATAATTTTATATATATAAGTTTGCTATTTCCTTTAGCTACAATTTGCGTTTATACTTTTGTGATTGATGTATACTTGTGTATGTGAACAAAAGCTTCTATTTGATGATGTTCTTGTGTCTTTAATGTTTATTCAATAAAGGGTGCTTGAAATGAGTTTTAAATCCTAAAAAATCTCTAAATTTCTTGGGTTTTTTCACTTTACTAAGTTTTGTTGAGTGTTTTTGCCAACTCCCGAGTCGGGTCAGCCTTGCCAAGTCCAAGTCGAGTCCAAGTCTTGGAACAGCGATATTGTACCGTCCTAAAAAGTAAGCACCCGTGATTAGATGCTCAATTAGGCCCCATTTTGACAATTTCAAGATTTCATGTCCGTTATGCTCGATCCAACTACCTGTTTCTTCCCGATCTAGCATATGTCCTATCTTCCCAACTTCCCATTTGAATTTGGAGTGGGCCCAATTTTGAATCAGAGCCCCATTGCAATGTTTCAGTGGAAAATTAGATCCCGTGGTCGATCTGGCTTAATTTTGAATCATGAAATGTGTGATGAGGTATATAAACAATTTATCTCCTCATTTTGGTAACCAAAAACTAAGATCCATTATCATCCACAAGCTATCAATTATTATTTTCAAGAAATCGAGAAGCATTCAAGCAATCAAGTGAATTCAAGATTTGAGGGCAGACACCTCAGATCTAGTCTCTCTCTCCAAGCATCCAAAACAATTTGAGGGCAATCTTCTCCATTGAAGCAAGCTTCTCTCCCATTATAGCCAAGTAGAGGAGTTCTCAAGCAAGCAAAAAGATGCTTTATCCATTCTGAAATGACCCTAACCGGCCATTTACTATTTTCCTCAACCAAATCACATGCAGATTCGAAAACCAATAAAACATGCAAGTATCCAACAGATAAATTCGAATAACCAGCAGATATAACTTTATTAACTTTCTCAGAAATACGGTTTTGTATACATCAGCAATACATAAACCCAACATTACAATATTCAATCCAATCCGAAATACAGCAAAGAACAGTAAGACTAGATAATGAAGAACCTGATATAACAATGGCGAACCCTGAATGAATCCGCATCGGAATGAATCGGCTTTCCGTCCAATCCACCAAGAAATGCTGAAGGTTTCCGTCCTTAGATTTCTGATTCGATAGCTGAAGCTTCTCGAATTCTCAAAGAGAAGTAAAATCCATAAACTGAAGCATCCCAAATGAGACTCCAAAACCTCCTCTTATGGCTGCAGCTATGACTCTTCAGTTTCCCCACTGTGACTCTTCGTATGCCCATTTCATCTCTTATAAACTCACTTTAAGTCACTTAAAATAAATGACCGTTGAGTTATAAAGTAAAATAATAAATGAGGAAAACTTCTAGCATTAAAACGGAGGCCCAAACGAGCTCGGATACTAACGTGTGATAGCTCACCGGAAAGCTCTTGGTGAGACACTCCAAGTCCACTACTGAAAAGCCAAGAAATCTAAACCCTACAGACTTACTAAAAATAGTAAGTATCCCAGAAACCTGCAGAACTGCTCCGATTGGCCTAGAACTGAAAACACCAAGGCCAATTATCTTCTGGTGCACTGCTACACCACGGTTAACCCTCCGAGCCTAGCTAAAAAGGCTAACAACCCGACACAAAATAATGTACCCTAAAATGGGGACATTACACATTCTCATGCATTCTTCTTCCATAGAAAGCATTCAATCAAGCATAACAACATTAAAGACCTAGGAGTGGCATTCATAGATCCATGCATTTGTGAAAGCATCCTTGTTTCCATTCTACATTCCAAGGTCAACGACTACAATACAAGTGATTCACCAGCATCTTTATGAATATGTGCGATCTCAATATCCGTTCATGAAGGTATTGGCAAAGTAGATCTAATATTTACCTTTAAATTTATTTTCCTTTATACAATCTTCTTTCATTTTCAAGGTTGATTCCTAAACAAGGGTTTGACCAAGACAAACCCCTTTCCACAACCTTTTCCTTGTTTTTATGTGTGCAGGTACAAGTGGTGCAGCTGTCGAAACAAATCTAAAAAGGTCAAGACCTATGAGACTATCAACAAAAATTTTGGGCAAATTCCTAGGGAACAAAACACCTCAAGCTTTTTGTTCCACCCAGAACAAACTCAAATGTAGATATCAGGTTGGTACAATTTCCGATTTTTTGTTTCTGGTAACTACACGTTTGTCTGTTTCGGTCAATTTGTCTTTTCTCGAAATTGTCTAATTTAGCTCATTTTAATCATTTACCTTGCATTATTAGATTAATTTTTTCAAATCCATTTCATTCTTAATCATATAGTGAAGAATCATTGCACTCACTTAGCGCTTAAGTCCTACTTGAGCCTATTGGGTCATCTTCCTTCCAAGTGTGCATTAAGAAAGAGGGTGGACAATTATCTTGCATACACCTTAGATATCTCCCTTCCTCATTATTTTTCTATACAAATATAAACAAAGTCTAACTAATATCAAAATAAAGCAAAGACAAAATGCATGGGAGGCACTACATCCTCCCCCCTAGGCCTAGGCTTACTCCTCAAGTCATACACATAATGGGGTACAAAACTCTCAACCGTGAAGCATCCTCCCACAACCTAAAGTGTCATCACTTAGGTCCCATCGAACCATTACCTACTCTATGATCTGACCCTTGAGGGTCAACTTCTTGAAAAACGAAAAATGTTCAGAGGAGGGGGTGAGTCAGTATTTTAGAATTTTAATTCAAATAATCAAATCATGCAAACATACTCAAGGAAGGAGACAGGACATAGATAATTTTCTCACGTGGAAAACCCAACCTGGGTTAAAAAACCACGACTTCAATAAACAACAGGGCTACAACCCTTTTTACAAGAGCTACAACTCTTCAAACAATTTTTACAAAACAGGCTCCAACCTGTCTCCAAAAGGCTTCAACCTTTTCTAAAGATAATTTGAACAAGGTAAAAGACCAGAATAGAACCTTTGTCTTTTCAGGAGAGGAAAAGACTCTTAAGATGACGTAAGGCACATCAAAACATGAGGCTCTTTAATGCACTTAGCTTGATTTTTCAGAACAGCTCCCCCACAGCATCATCACCAATATCTTCCTTGTAAACGGTGATATCCAATGACTCTCTGCCTTAGTCACAAAAACGCTCCTGCTATTGAATCCTAGTCGAACTCCTATTCACAACTCTAAATGGTTTCTTTTATCTTTGACTACGGATTGTCACCCTAAGATTTTATTTATCTTCTACAGTTCCCCTGTGTTTTTGCATCATATACGGTCATCATATACGGTCCACCTGTTTTAGTTACAGCATCGTAATCACTTGTTCAAAAATGACTCTTCAGTTTTGTGAGTTATGCATCTAAGATTCATTTGAAAACTGCACTATTTTCATTCCCCCTTTACCCTACATAAAACAACTCACACGGTCATCATTAAAACCAATGTTGTTCACTGCCCCATTGCAGTCACCACACACCGTTTTTTTCTTTAACCTATGTTAATGCATCTTCACATTGTTCTGCCTTTCACCGTGCCCAGTCAAAACGGGACTGTTTTTTCGAATCTTTTTTTTTCACTAAATCTTCCCAAAAACGTTACTTACTAGCAGCATGCACAGTAGACAAAGATGAAATACACTCTACCAATTGGCATGCCCACGCATCATCCTGTATATTTCTTTTTGACAAGCAAGCCATGTTTTTCATTTTTTACGCATCTATATTCATATATGTTTTTAACGGCATTCTTAGTAGCTAAAAATCTCGACACGGTGATTGTTCCTGTTTGCTATTTTTTACCTACGTTTTTTGACCAGCTCGATATGTATTCATAAGTATCTACAATCCACACAGGAAGCCGTTTTTGCTATATTTACGAAGACTGCAGGTTCCACGCATTGAATCGTATCTGCCCGACCACCTGCTGAGCCATTTTTTATTTTGGCTCATATACACTCTTTTCTCAAAGACTTTTAATTCTGCAGCTCACCGAGTGATTGTATATTTACGCTATGATTGGAAAGCGTTTATTAATTTTGGAAGGTTTTTTGAACACCAGCTTTTATTAAAGCGTTTCTTCCACATGTTAGCACACCGAGCACATCACAACAGTCTATTTGTTTGATAGAAAAACAATTTAAGTGACTCTGTCTACAACCAGCACTTCCACTATTAATAGTATCGACTGCCATGATTTCAATCTGCATGTAGTTCGCAACAGAACACTGAAGTGAAATGGTTGTAAGAAGCACGTGTCAAACACGTAAACCTAACACATATCCAATAGTCAGTGACACAAGTAGTAGACGACTGCGCACCCCTAGCAAAGAACACCTTCAAGAATTGGTGACCCTTGTAGCTTACACTAGCACACATTCGGCTCAAGATAAGTTTATCAATGATAGAAAATGTAACAATCTCCCCTTTTTTGTCATTGATGGCAATAACCGACAACCACATAAACGGCAAAGCTAAATCAGCTCCCGGAAATAGATGAACCCACTAAAACCAAACTGAACAATTTCCAAATATGAAACAACTCCCCCTGAAGATTTACTCCTCCTTTGTCATCAATGACCATGAAACACCAACTGAAAAAGATATAACGGTGAGACACACCAACTGAAGAACACGTTGCTTTAATGTGGTAGTAGGACACCAAGCTTGCTTTGAAGATACTCAAAGCGATCTCGGGGCAGTGGTTTAGTAAAAACATCAGCGATTTGTTCTTTAAAGCAAACATAGTTCAGCTTGATAGTATTATTGGCCACTTGCTCCTTCAAATAGTGATATTTGATTGGAATGTGCTTGGTGCAGGAATGCATCACTGGATTTCTCGAGATATCAATGGCACTTGTGTTGTCACAGAAAATGCAAATAGGATCAGTAAACTCAAGCTTATAATCACGTAAAATATTCTTCATCCAAATTACCTGAGTGCAACATGAAACAACTGCAATATATTCAACTTCAGCAGTGGATAGAGAAGTGCAAGACTGTTTCTTGCTTAGCTAAGATACCAAACAGCCACCTAGTGCTTTTTTTATCATCCACAGAACCACCCCAAGCTGCATTTGTATAGGCTGCAAGAGAGAAATCAAAACTCTTTGGAAACCAAAGACCAAAATCAATAGTGCCTTTTAAATACTAAAAAATTCTCTTAACAACTTGAACGTGTGTTTGCTTTGGAGATGCTTGGAATCTAGCAACATAGCCAACAACCTGCATAATATCTGGTCTAGTGGCTGTAACAAACAGCAAACTCCCTACCATAGATCTATAAAAAGTCTGATCAACAGAAGAAGACACATCATCCTTAGTTTACATCCGGTTTCCATAGGAGTGCTAACTGGATTACAATCTTCCATTTTGACTCTCTTAAGAAGCTCTCTAACATACTTAGCTTGAGAAATGAAAACACCTTCAGAAAATTGATTAATTTGCAGCTCAAGAAAGTAAGTTAATTCACCAATCATAGACATTTCCAATTCATCTTTCATACAAGCAGCAAATGTCTTAGACATTTTGACATTGTCACTACCAAAAATCAAATCATCTACATAAACCACAATAATGAGAATGTTGTTACCTTCCTCTTTTACATATAAATTGTTGTCTACATATCCCTTTTTGAAGCCCTGCTGCTGTAAGTAATTATACAGCCTGTCATTCCAAGCTCTAGGAGCTTGTTTGAGTCTATAAAGAGCCTTTTTCAGCTTGCACACATAATCCACATTGTTAGAAATAAGGCCTTCCAATTGATCAACATAGATTTCTTCAACCAAATCCCCATTTAAGAAGGCAGATTTAACATCCATTTGAAAGACTTTAAAACCTTTAAAGGAAGCAAATGCAAGAAAAATTTTGATTGCTTCTAATCTTGCAGCCGGTGCAAAGGTCTCACTAAAATCCACACCTTCAGTTTGAGAATAACCCTTGCAAACTAAACGAGTTTTGTTTCTAATGATCTTACCATCTTCATTTACCTTGTTCCGGAATACCTATTTTGTACCTATCACATTTTTGTTAATGGGTCTTGGCACAAGCTCCCAAGTATTGCTCTTTTTAATTTACTCTAACTCCTCTTTCATAACAGTCACCCAATGCTCATCTACAGCTACCTCTTCAAAACACTTAGGCTCAATCATGGAAATAAGTGAGAAGTCATCATCCTCAAAATAGTTAACATTATGCCTAGCATTCCTAGTTCTTCTTTCAGCTATAACTTGATCAATAAGGTGATTCTTTTGAACAAACTTTAAAAGAGTTTTGAAGTTAGAAGCATCATGATCACCTTGAGAATCATACCCGGAATTATCGTGTGAATTTTCAGCATTATTAGAAGTAGAGATTGTTTCTTTATGAGCAGATTGAGCTTTACCTTTGTCATTCTCACCACTTTTGCTAGCTGTTGCAACTTGAATATGAGGAGAAGAAGGTACAGCAGTGCGGGTTTGAGTTTTAGTTGATACCACAGTGTTGGTTTGAGTTTTTCCTTCTTCAGGGCTGTTATCATTCTCAACAAGTTCATTAGTAACCTCATGAATCTTAACATTAACACTCTCTACTAATTTATGCAGCCTTTTGTTGTAGCATTTAAATGCTTTACTTTTAGAAGAATAGCCAAGAAAAATTCCCTCATCAAATCTAGATTCAAACTTTCCCAAATTATCTTCATCTCTCCTAATGTAGCAAGGACTCCCAAAAATTTTATAGTACTTAACAATAGCTGGTTTACCTTTCCAAAGTTCATAAAGAGTCTTGTTGAACTTGGATCTCAACAACATTCTATTTTGAATATAGACTGTTGTGTGGACAGCCTCTCTCCAAATAAACATCTTTCACTTTTCTTTTATTCATCAAGCAACGTGTCATTTCTTGAACAGTTCTGTTTTTTCTTTCCACAACACCATTTTGTTGTGGTGTTCTTGGGGTTAAGACATGTTTCTTAATCCCATGTTGCTCACAAAACTTAACAAAATCATTTGAGGTAAATTCTCCCCCATTATCAAAACGCAAGCATTTGATTTTCACATCCATTTCATTTTCAACCAGATTTTTAAAAATCTTAAACTTCTCTAAAGCCTCTGATTTTTCTTTTAGAAAAGTAACCCAAGTCATATGAGAAAAATCATCAATAAGGAGCATAAAGTATTTTTCACCTTGAAGACTTGTTGTCCTAGTTGGTCCACAAAGATCCGTATGAACAAGCTCAAGTGGCCTACTGCTGAAATGATCTTTTGGTTTGAAGGAAGCTCTAGTTTGTTTACCCTCTTGACAATTTTTGCAAACAACATCAGTTGGTTTCTCTATCATAAGCATATCTCTTACAGCTTCTTTTTTACTGATTTTGATAAGATTATCAAAATTCACATACCCAAAACGCTTATGTCAAAATCAAACATCTTCTACCTTACTCAAACAACAAATCTCATCATTAGAGTCATCAAGAATATAGAGATAATTTGTTGCTCTAGTTGCTTTAGCTATGACATCAACTCCTTTTTTAATAGTGCAAGAATTTGAGTTAAAGCTAAGATCATACCCTTGATCACATAGTTGACTTACACTTAAAAGGTTGTGTTTCAAACCTTCAACATAAAGAACATTTTCAACAATGGTTTCATCATTATTAATCAAAACAGTACCTATACCAGCAACCTTTGCAGAAGAGCTACCTTCAAATCTAACCTTTCCACCTTTGATTTTCTTGAGAGAATGAAACTTACTTAAATCACCTGTCATGTATCTGGAGCAGCCACTGTCAACATACCAAATATCCTTCTCACTGCTGGCCAGAAGAGCTGTTTGAACAACAAGAGCTTTTAGATGAGTCTCTTGAACTTTTCTTCTCCAAACTTTGGTCACTTTAGTCCTTTTTGGTTCAACATTGTAGAACAAATCTACACTATAGCTGTTGCAAAATCTAGAAGTGTGGCCAAACTTGTTACAGCTGTAGCAAATTAAGTTGTACTTCCTAAAAGCATTCTTTTCATGCTGAAAATAATTATTAAAGGGAGCAGCTCTACAATCAGCAACTTTATGTCCAAAATAGTTACATGCAAAGAAGTAGCCATAGAAAAAAGGTTTATTTACCTTGTTAGGAACAGACTGACTACTTTCTGTTGGCGAGGAGTTTTGATCAAGTTGCATGCCAACTCTTCTCTTATCTTTGGTGGGTCTTTGAGAACTAAGAAAATCATCTAACATAACATTACCACTCTTGAAAGACACTTCTTCACTGGAAAACATAGAAGTTTTACCTATGTTTCTGAGAGCAACAATTTCAGCTTCTAGCTTGGCAATGTTTTCTTCTTTTAACTGAATCTGATTTTCCAGATTCTCACGAATCTTTTTAGCTTCTTCATTCAGGATTTTAGAATCAACAAGTTGAGTTTCAACCTCTTTGAGACATGTAGCAATCTTCAACTTTTCAGCACTCTCAACTTGCAGAAGATCCGCAAGACTTAGATTCTTCCTTTTTAGTTTCTTTATCTCAGTTAGAGTTGCAATCAATTCAAGTTCAATATCCACTTCATCATCTTCAGCATCTTCATTATCTTCAGAGCTCAAGTCATCAACAGCCATGAACATGACTTCATTAACTCGAGAATCACTTTCACTGCTTGAAGAATCATCGCTGTCATTTTTTGAAAACAGCACCTTCTTGCCCTTTTCAGATTTCCAATTATTTTTGGCAAATCTCCTAGTTTTCCAGAATTTAAATTCTTTTTCATCATTGTTGTCATCTTCTTTATCAAACGGACACTTAGAGGCAAAGTGACCAAGTTTTCCATAGTTGAAGCATTTCAAACCAAATTTGTCTTTACTCTTGTTAAAGCCCTTTTTCAGCCTTCTAATGAGATAAGCAATTTCCTCATTGGAGTCCTCATCTGAGCCATCAATGAGATTATTTTCCTTGTCCTTGCTCCTTTTGGAAACCTTGAAGGCAGATTCAATTTTGGAAGACCCTTCAACTATAGTCCTCATCTCATAGGCAGTCAAGATACCATGCAATTTGTCAAGTGTCAGAGTGTCCAAATCTGACATTTTTTCAATAGCAAAGACTTTAGCATCAAGCCTCATGGGAAGAGAACGAAAAAATTTTTGAACCACAGTTTTCTCTTCAACATTTTCTCTCAGGCCTTTTAGAGCGTTAACAACCTCATCAACACGAAGAAAGTAAGCAACAATGTTTTCACTATCCTTCATGTGAAGACTTTCAAAGACCGCCCGGTGGGTTTGAACTTTAGCCTTCCTAACTTTGTCATCACCATGGTATGCATTATGCAATTTATCCCAAACATCTTTTGCGGTAGCATAATGCATGACCTTTACGAATTCAGCTTCAGTTAGACCACACAAAATTGCATTCATAGCCTTGGCATTATTCTCAAATTCTTTTTTACCATCAGCATCTGCAGAAGGAGTAGAAGGAATAGTATACCCATTTACGAGACTGAGATAGACATCACAACTTAGGGACATGATGTAAGTCTTCATGCGAACACTCCAAAATGCATAGTTGTTTCCATCAAAAAGCGGTGCACTATTCATAGCAAGACCCTTTAAGGCACTCATGATTGGCACAAAGATGGAACTCTCAAGCTTTTAAGCACGAGAAGAGAGTGACCTGCTCTAATACCAATTGAAAAACGAAAAATGCTGAGAGGGGGAGGGGGTGAATTAGTATTTTAGAATTTTAATTCAGACAATCAAATCATGCAAACATACTCAAGGAAGGAGACAGGACACAAATAATTTTCTCATGTGGAAAACCCAAGCTGGGTTCAAAAACCACGGCTTCAATAAACAACAAGGCTACAACCCTTTTTAAAAGAGCTACAACTCTTCAAACAATTTTTACAAAACAGGCTCCAACCTGTCTCCAAAAGGCTTCAACCTTTTCTAAAGATAATTTGAACAAGGTAAAAGACCAGAATAGAACCTATGTCTTTTCAAGAGAGGAAAAGACTCTTAAGATGACGTAAGGCACATCAAAACATGAGGCTCTTTAATGCACTTAGCTTGATTTTTCAAAACAGCTCCCCCACAGCATCATCACCAATATCTTCCTTGTAAACGGTGATATCCAATGACTCTCTGCCTTAGTCACAAAAATGCTCCTGCTACTGAATCCCAGTCAAACTCCTATTCACAACTCTGAATGGTTTCTTTTATCTTTGACCACAGATTGTCACCCTGAGATTTTATTTATCTTCTGCAATCCCCCTGTGTTTTTGCATCATATACAGTCCCCCTGTTTTAGTTACAGCACCGTGATCACCTGTTCAAAAATGACTCTTCAGTTTTGTGAGTTATGCATCTGAGATTCATTCGAAAGCTGCACTATTTTCATTCCCCCTTTACCCTACAGAAAACAACTCACACGGTCATCATTAAAACCAGTGTTGTTCACTGCCCCATTGCAGTCACACACACACCATTTTTTTCTTTAACCCGTGTTAATGCATCTTCACATTGTTTTGCCTTTCACCGTGCCCACTCAAAACAGGAATGCTTTTTCGAATCTTTTTTTTCACTGCATCTTCCCAAAAACATTACTTACTGGCAGCATGCACAGTAGACAAAGATGAAATACGCTCTACCAGTTGGCATGCCCGTGCATCATCCTGTATATTTCTTTTTGACAAGCAAACCGTGTTTTTCATTTTTTACGCATCTATATTCATATATGTTTTTAACGGCATTCTTAGTAGCTAAAAATCTCGACACGGTGACTATTCCTGTTTGCTATTTTTTACCTACGTTTTTTTACTAGCTCAATATGTATTCATAAGTATCTACAGTCCACACAGGAAGCCGTTTTTGCTATATTTACGAAGACTGCAGGTTCTACGCATTGAATCGTATCTGCCCAACCACCTGCTGAGCCATTTTTTATTTTGGCTCATATACGCTCTTTTCTCAAAGACGTTTTTTTTAATTTTGCAGCTCACCGAGTGATTGTATATTTAAGCTATGATTGGAAAGCATTGATTAATTCTGGAAGGTTTTTTGAATGCCAGCTTTTATTAAAGCGTTTCTTCCACATGTTAGCACACCGAGCACATCACAACAGTCTATTTGTTCGATAGCAAAACAATTTAAGTGACTCTGCCTACAACTAGCACTTCCTCTATTAATAGTATCGACTGCCATGATTTCAATCTGCATGCAGTTCACAGCTGGACACTGAAGTGAAACAGTCGTAAGAAGCATGTGTCAAACACGTAAACCTAACACATATCCAATAGTCAGTGACACAAGTAGCAGACGACTGCACACCCCCAGCAAAAAACACCTTCAAGAACTGGTGACACTTGTAGCTTACACCAGCACACATTCGGCTCAAGATAAGTTTATCAATGACAGAAAATGTAACACTTCTGACACTAAAGAACACGAGCAGGCTCCAAAGAAAGCTTCTCATCCTCTACCTAATGTCTCAACATCAGCGCCTAAAAGCTCTACCTGACAGTCACCAACCACCACAAACAATCTATGGGATCTACCTACATCCCCTATTGTAGGCTCTAAAATAGCCTGTCTCCAACTAGTTCCTAGTGTTAAAGTATTGTTCGTTCGTGTTTAATAAACGACGAGACAATCATGATATGCATATAAATATAGATATATTTATATATATATATATATACTATATAATATAATTGAAAAGTAAGTATATATTAATATGCACATGTGTGAACTTTTATATATATATATATATATATATATATATATATATATATATATATATAATACAAAGTATGAATAAACTATTGGTTAAGATATGTTAACTAATAGTTATGTAATGAAGTGACATGACCATAAGTATATACGGTCATGTCTATTCATTACATGACTATTCAATATATACATATACCCTATTGTTATTGTAGAATCAATCAATAACGAAGGCAATTGTATTCTACAATCACAACGGTAATCTATTTTCAGTACAGCCTCATATATATTCTCTATAGGATGATCTTAATTTTACAACATGGTATCAGAGCCTAACCTATAAGAAAAATTATATTCGAGCAAAGTATTGCAGAGAGAAGACAACACATCGAATCAGAGGAAAGGAATTCTATCACCGTATTCTGGCTTACAATAGTTTCTAAGCCCATTACATTACGTGGCCAAGAGAGTTTGGTCGTATTTATTAGACGGCTCAAGGAGGGATTCCAAGCAGGGTCAATAGAAATGGGACGGCATTAAGAATATAGAAGAATGTCGATGCTATCCTTGACCACCGTTTCTCAAGTTAAGAACAACGAGATCACTTTCAACAGTAAAGTACAGAACCCCATAATACTGATTGTAAGCAACAAGTAGCGAACAGGTAGGTTATGGTTTAGAAGTACAATACTTGAATGATATTACGGATAATATATGGAGGAACATATAATAGATCGTAAGGGACAAGTATATTAACAGATTGACAAATCTGTATTCACCGTCTGGCAATATGTCTGACAGCCATAACACTATATATAGAACGATGCAACTGTTAATAATAATTAATCAGAATTACTCATCGTCATATGATATTAAATATATATATAGACATATTCTTATAATAACAATTAATATATATTTATAATGACAATCAATATATATATATATATATATATATATATATTTGCAGGGAGGACTAAATCTATCACTCAACATTCTTGGGGATTTGCAATAACCACGAGTTAAGAATACATAATGATATAATATAAATATGTACATGTATATGATAATCAGCAAATCATATCCAACGTAGAGGTTAGAATGGAAGTCGACTCCATCAATTCGGGATAAAGGCATAGCGCCCATAGAGCATATACATGTATTTTTTAAGAATTTGAAGATTAGCACTGGTGCAGCTTTGATACAATTAAACACTGCTTGCTACACTTTTAACATTAGCAATGAAGTAGTGTTTAAACAATACCAAAGGAAAATGCATCTAGCTACATTTTTTCTGTAGCATCAAAGATGGAAATGCTATGGATATTTTAATCACCCCCAAACATTCAATAATCATCAACCATGTTTATTTTGTTGTTGGCACAGCTCCCATAGAACCTTGATCACAAGAACAGGCATAATTGTGCTGATCGCAGTGGGACCAGCAACTAAGAATTAGAGAGGAATTTGCTTTGGATGGTATTCAATTGGAATCAACTGAAAACTGCAGGTTTTCCATTAATGCAGCCATGTCTCCAACATCAACATGATTCTCTAATTTCAAAGTCAATTCAACGACTATAATATGGAATGATGGAGAACACAAGCTCGTGGGAGGTAATCTGAACCTGCACTAGATCCACTCATGGAGAGAGTGAATTATCTTGACCTTACCTTCACTGTGGATTGATAAGAATTGTGGGTTCATATGATAACGAGCCTTAGAGTATGCTGGGAAGAAAGAGAACAGTAGTACTTGGATATTCAAGAGAGTGATAATCTTGCAGAAATAGGAGGACCATGGAGTTATTACGGGTCTCTGAAGACTATCTCTTCTCCTCCAAATTGTATATGCTATTAGCACAATAACGTTCTTGGTTATGACTAGTTGGAAAAGGTCAAAACCAATACATGCGATTAATTGCTAAGGTGGAAAGAGTATGCTAAACATACTTATTGTTACAAATTTACACAACCATATGCGATTTAGTCACAAACATTGCTTAGTTTAATAAGTCATGGCCAAGATGGCTCTCGATATGGCGATTAGCAATCTCTTGCATATACTTAAAGAAAAATATACAGAGAAATCAATATTAGAGGGAGACAGTTTGCATAGTAGACAAAGACGTTATTAACTAGCTGTCAACTCAACCAAATAGTGTTTTTCACAAGAAGAACCAATAAACATCGGGAATCTATATTATGGAAAATACTTTGTGGATACACCATAATTAGAACCTTGGATTCAAAAAATATAAAAGCTGCAATACGCTACATACGTGGAGTTATTTCTGCCACTCCGCTAAGTACCACAACTATACTTAATTCATTTCGTAGCAAGGTTTAACATCCGAAACAGCTTATCAAAAACTTCATTGAGATCGACATTGGATCATTACATAAGCTGGAGTAACAAGGACTAGGATCAATGGTTGATCTAGTTAACCAATCATTATATATATGATTCTATTTATGCTTCTTTCAATTCGCTAATATAGCAGAATCGTTCGTTGTCAAGTACCTCTTTCATAATACTGAGGTAATCGTCACTTGCACAAAGATAATTGACATTGCATTTGCCACATTTTCAATTTGTCTTGAGTACAAGATTAATAGAAAGAAGACTTTTGCAAATGAGTGCGAAGAAAATTAATCAGAATGAAACCGATATGTTATGAAGAAGGACGATGGGTACAAGTATTAATGGGCTCACCTTATGGAAACAAATACTTGAAAATATTTGAAATTTAAGATAAGTATTCTATGCTTTATTAATACATATGAATTTTCAATTTGTAATTCATTAAATAATAAATCTTGTATGCTTCTATCATTTGTATTCTTGTACGAGATAGTTTAGCTTTATAAACTATTTGTAATCTATCTCTAACATACTTTCAGGATAAAAGCATATGAAATTCAGATTCAGAGAAAGTCTGACATTTTCAAGAGGTCAAGAAGTTGATTAACTTGAGCTTCAGAGGGAGCATATGATTCAGTTAACTTGTGACAATCTCAATCGTATTGATTGAGAGGGAGTTCACTATTGAAGGTAAAACAATTATGAGATTATAGTAGTGGAAACTAGTGGACAGAATCACAGATGAGATTCACATGGATAGAATCTCTGCTTGAAGTAATTCATACATCTCGAGACTACAGTTCATTAAGATGAACATCATACTAGAGGTCCTTATTATCTTCCCTCAAGTCCAAGAGGGAGTGTTAATGTTATGGCCTTGAAAAAGATCAAAATGCATCCTATGCTAATCCGCAGCCTTATGGAAACCCAGTATGAGATATCGATTCTCTCAGGAAGAAAAGTATGAAGTCACATCCTGTAGTGACATTGAGCTGAGTATATAAAAAGGATATGCCTCCATGACAGAAGAAGAAAAAGGATATGCATCAGTGGATATGCGAGGATCTTGATTCAGAGGGAGTAGACCATGTTTTGTTGGCTCTCTAGTGATCGAGAAACTGTAGCAGAGAATTATAATGAATTACCATGTGAGAAGGCTATGCTTCCATGTCAGAGGGAGAAGCTAGAAGATCAAACTAAGATGGCATCACAGGATCGTGGTCATATTAATTCAGAGGAAGTATACCATGTGAAGATGGTTTCTCACCAAGCCCCTTGCTAGGAAGAAGATTGTGTACTTCAGATAACCTTGGTATGTTGAGAACTAAAGCCTTAAAGAAGTTCTCAGAATCCGTGATCCATCATTTTGTATCTTAATATGATTCTTGTCTGTGATAGACAAGTCTAAGGTGGAAGCCTTGGTTTTAACTCTCTGAGGAGAGTCAAGATGGATATCATATGTGTGACTTTATAGGTCCACTCATCCTGTGTTCATATTTAGAAGATGATGATTTTCTGAACATGAATACTTGTACTTAACATGAAAGGTGACGATCTTGACAATAGTTAACCAAGCTTCAAGATCGACTCCCGAAAGGGTTTGTCCCGGATAGGACCGGACATCTTGTCGCTTATGTTATTACTTGGTGTGTAATAATTGTTAAGATCGACTCCCGAAAGGGTTTGTCCCGGATAGGACCGGACATCTTAACACTGAGATTATTACTGTGTAATAACTTGTCAAGATCGACTCCCGAAAGGGTCTGTCCCAGATGTGCCGGATATCTTGATGTCTATCATGATCGACTCCTGAAAGGGTCTGTCCCGGATGTGCTGGATATCATGATATGAAAAGATTCTACAAATTCTATTAAACTCTCTCTCAAGAGGGAGTGTTAAAGTATTGTTCGTTCGTGTTTAATAAACGACGAGACAATCATGATATGCATATAAATATAGATATATTTATATATATATATACTAATATAATATAATTGAAAAGTAAGTATATATTAATATGCACATGTGTGAACTTATATATATATATATATATATATATATATATATATATATATATATATATATATATATATATATATATATTATACAAAGTATGAATAAACTATTGGTTAAGATATGTTAACTAATAGTTATGTAATGAAGTGACATGACCATAAGTATATACGGTCATGTCTATTCATTACATGACTATTCAATATGTACATATACCCTATTGTTATTGTAGAATCAATCAATAACGAAGGCAATTGTATTCTACAATCACAACGGTAATCTATTTTCAGTACAGCCTCATATATATTCTCTATAGGATGATCTTAATTTTACAACACCTAGAACCATCCTCCGAGGACAATGAACTACTATGCAACCATGTTGGCCACAAGTAAAACATCCTCTACCACAATAACCACGTCCGGCCAAAGGTGCACTATACTGATGGAAACTACCCCTGCTAGCATTCTGCAGTGAACTTGGAAGGACTGACTATAGTGAGACTCTAAAAAATTTCCCTCTCGTGATATTAGCTGAAGAGCAACGTCCCCCAAAGCACTGTATATTGGAAGGTGTCTGGGAGGGTACCGCAAGTGCTCTAGAAGATCCTCTGAGCTGCGAGTATGTGCCTCGTGCACCTATCCTTGAAGGAGGTGTGTAGTCAACTTGTACACCTCCCTGACCTCGAAGGTCCATAGTCTGATTCTCCTCTACTATCCTTGCCTTCTCCACAGCGATTTCAAAGGATCTGGCTCAAAGACCCAAACACTACCACTAATGTGGGCATCTAGGCCCCAAATAAATTGTACTAACATAGTCTCATCCCTAGATATGCTGGAATATTATTTTAGCTCAAAGAACTTATGTTCATATTGATCAACTGTCATGGCCCCTTGTTGCAGCTCATGAAACTCATCTGCGCACCTCTAATGTAATGCTCAGAGAGGAAACACTCGGAACTGCTTAAGAAAGATCTCCCATGATACCAAAGCAATATCTAGATGGAGCTTCTACTCCTCCATGTGCCACCAAGTAGATGCCAAACCTCTGAGATGCATGATGGCACATCAAGCCCTAGTACTGATTCCATGCGGATGCATGGCAAAGAAACGGTCAAGATCTATCAACCAAGTCTTGGCCTCTATACCACCATAAGATCCCTCAAATGTAGGTGGATGTGACCTAAGGTCTCACGTGTGTCTAGCTAGAATAGAATCCTCATCGACCCCTATGCGATCTCTCCTATGAGGGGACTCTACCTCTCATATGCTCTACCCTAGAGCCACTTAACCTACAAGAACACTCATGCTCTCTCCTATCCTACTGATGACCCTGATCTGATGGGCGAGACTCCTCGTGTTGGGATGCCTCTTTTCAAGGTCCCAACCATGCAATAAGCTCTTGGAGTAAATTAAGGATCTAAGGATCCAAGAGTCCACCATCCTGACCACCCCTTTGATCATTTTATTGATCACCCTGATTCTCTTCCTCCTAATGATCTTCCTTGCGATCCTCCTAGCGAGAATTGTGTCATGTACCGGATAAAATATCCATTAGAACCATCAAAAAAACATATTTATGAGCCATGCTAAGGCAAAGAAGAGATAAAAGTATACTTCTGAAATAACAATGGGCACAAAAAGATGGCCCAACTGCACCTTACTCAAAATTAGTCACATTTATTATAGAAATTACAATTGGGTGAAACCATTATTCTAACTCTCCAACACGCAAATATGGTACATTTTCTGTGAAGTACTCCCTTGTACACTCTATCATAGCTAATAATGAACATGATAGAGAACAACATCAACATAATACAAAACCAACAATCATCAACATTTAAAATAGCCACCATGAAATTTGAAAAGGAAACGCCCAAACGGGTGAATTTTATCAATGCCAACACTAAATTGTAAAACTGTCGGTAATTTAACAGTAAATAAAGTGTGACAAAGGTCACAAATTAGATAGGGAGAGAAGTTTGGTGAGTAGACCATGCAGAAGAAAGTTCAAAAATCCAATATTAGTCCTCACAACACAAGAATGATTCACCACTAACCAAAATAATTCATCAACATGAAACATGCTTACATGACTAAGTAATTGAGGGTAGCCACGTTTGAGGGAGTTAACCACAACATAATAACTATAATACAGTATCACAACCACACATCACTCAATCCAAACTCAATGAGCACATATACACCAGAGCTCCCCAACATACGAACATGGGCTCTAATACAAGATGTAATGCCCCACCAAGGAACCCTTGAAACATAGGGTAAAACATGCATGGAATTATATTTTTTTTTAAATAATTATATTAATACATGCATAACTTATGATAACATTGCATACAATGACAAGATAAACACGATTGCTTCACAATCATGCACAAGTGGAAGACCTAACACACTTCCAAGGGTTCCAAGACACCCAGCTACGTAATCGGAACAAAATCTTATGTTCCTCAAGTTGTCACTATAGCTTGGACTAGGTCCAATGAGCCAACTACAAACCAAGCTGATCAAAAACACACGACTAAAATGAGAGTAGGTCCATCCTCCAAATCCAAACTACCCATCTAGGTTCTTTTTAAACGCTAGTTGAAATGTTCCTATAAAGATTAAGCATACAAGTTCATTTCATCAAAGGAATAACAGGAGGAGCGATGAACCCCTAACGTCTTCCATCCCACCGAACAATTTCAATACACCCCCGCATCCTAATGCGAGTAATGTGCCCAAATATCCAAGGGATGCACCAGAGTATAGAGAAGGTAACAGTAACAACAGCAGTGGCCGAAATGCTAGTATCCCACAAAATGCGTATGGAACTCAAGAGGCCGGTAAAGAGAAAATTGTGAATAGCCTTACAAGTGACGACGAATTAAGGAAGCTTGGGCAGAGTGTGACAGAAGAGATGAAGAAGACCAAGATTAGTTTACCACTGTTCAAGTTATGGAAAGTGACTGAAATTAGAGAGACCTTCCTTGACTTGAAAGATAACAAAGGGTTAGGATCTCAAACTCAAGTTTCTACAACGACGGGTCAAAGTGCCTCGATGGCAAGGAGACCTCCTCCTAACACAATAAATGTGATTCAAGAGACAAATCCTACACAGAGCATTTCATATGGAGATCTCAATGATTTTAATAAGCAGCATGAGCCTCAACCAGTGTGTGTAGCAAAAAGTTCAGCACTAGTCAGTCAGAAGGTACAAGGAAATGAAAACTCAATTAAAAGTCATGAAACAATGAAGGTAGACGAATCAACGCAACTAGTTGAAACAAAGATGAAGCCTAAACCCGTATACAAGACACCAGTGGTATTTTATCAAGGGAAAGATGAGCCAGCGCCCTTCTTGCTTTCAGTAAGAATATTTGGGAAGTTACTTCATAATTGCTTGATAGATTCGGGAGCATCTAGCAATGTTATGCCTTTGGCAATTTGTAGAAAGTTGGGAATTGTCCCCGCAAGATCAAATAAGAGGGTCACTCAATTAGATAAAACTGAGGTACCAGTAGTGATTAGATAAAATTGAGGTACCAGTAGTGGGTGAATTAGACAACATACATATGTAGTTGGCATCAGATCCTAGGATGGAACACCTCGTGGATATATCAGTTGTGGATGTAGCAGATTACTATGGTTTGATCCTAGGCAGAGATTGGGCCACAAGGTTGAATGGTTATATGGCCACCGACTTTTCCCATATGTGGCTCCCATGGAAAAACTTCCTAACCAAATTAGAATCGATAGCACTCCCAGGCTAAGACTGACTATCACCGAATATGGAGAGCAAAATGAAGTGTTGTTTGCTGAGATGGATCTTGATGTATACAGGCCCAAGGTCAGAGAAGTTCTGACTTTGAATATCGTAAGTAAAGCGAGAGAATCCACAGAAATTCTAGTTGAATCAGATTCGGATACTTCATCAGATGAAGGTGAGGGCATGTTTGAAAATTTTAGAAACTTTGTATTGAGAACAACACAAGGTATCGAGTTGGGCAACAGAACGTCAATGAGAGATTTGTTACTGCCCAACTGGTGTAGAATTCACAACACCTTTCATTCGGAGCTGTCTTGCTCCATGTGCGAGATTGCCTTAGAACAAGTAGAGAAGAGAATCCCAGGAGTATTAAGGAGAGACAATCAGTACAAGAAGCAAAAGGTTGAGGTTTTACAAGCAGAAACTGTGGAAAGTAGTAAGACGAGTGAAACAAAAGGTCAATCCACATTAACCGATCCAGAAATAAAAGGGAATGATGAATCAGGTAAGCTTGAGGAATCCCAAGGGGACCAACAAGAGAACAATAAAATTTGAACGCTAAGGTTCGATGGTTCCAAAACCAAGCAAGGAGCCGGAGCGGGATTCAAACTGACTAGCCCAACAGGGGCAACCTTTTTGGCAACGCATAGGCTACAGTTCCCATGCACCAACAACATGGCCGAATACAAAGCTTTGATTCTTGGCTCGTTGTGCGCGATAAAGAAAGGTGCAAAAGTGATTCATGTATACAAGGATTCATACTTAGTGACAGAGAAAGTAAAACAGAAGTTTGCGTGCAATGACAAGAGATTGAAGAAGTACAGAAACAGAGTTTGGGATTTAATTGAGATTTTTGAGGCTTTCAACATCAAGTTTGGTTATAGAACAAGCAATAAGGTGGCGAACGCACTTGTGCAAGCCGCTAGTTCTTTAGCACCTATTGAATTGGAGGGATTGAAGAAGTTTAGAGTTGAGTTAGCATCAATGCCATCGATGCCTGATAATGTGACCAATTTCTAGGTGTTTGAGGATGATAAGCATATTTTGAAAGTTTTGACAAATTCAGATGTATTCACGACACATATTGTTGATAATGGTGAAGTAGAAATCAATCCAGAAGGGATCATGAACTTGAAGACTAATACTATCCCGAAGGGGATGATCAAGCTAGAAAGAATATTCGATATTGACCAGTTCAACAAAGTACCATATCAACCCACAGGGGGAGATGAATGTGACAAAGTAAATCTTGGGACCAAGTAGAATTCGAAGATGGTCCAAATTGGGAAAGTGTGTACACCTGAAGAAAAGGAAGGTATCATTAAGCTAATGAGAGAGTTTCCAGATGTGATAGCATGGGGATACGAAGACTTGAAGACTTGAGATCCTTCGATTATAACACATACTATCCCATTGAAGGAAGGAAGTAAACCGTTCAAGCAGCGGCAGAGGTCAATTAACCCTTTGTTGGAACCATTGATCTTTCAAGAAGTTAAGAAGTTGTTGAATGCAAGGATCATCTTCCCAGTGCGACACTCAATGTGGGTCGCCAATCTTGTCCCAGTAAGAAAGAAAAATGGGGATATAAGGTTGTGTGTAGATTTTAGGAATTTAAACAGGGCGTCGGACGAGGTATTGCAAATAGTAAATGGAGCGCAAATGATGACATTCATGGATGGATATTCAGGATATAACTAAGTGATAGTGGAAGAAGAAGACAGATTGAAGACAACTTTTACCACCAAGTGGGGAATGTTTGCTTACAGGAGAATGCCTTTCGGCCTAATCAATGCAGGTGCAACGTTTCAAAGAGCAATGGACTATGCCTTCAAAGACCTGAAAGATAAATGCATCATCATCTACATGGATGATATCACAGTATTTTCGAAAAAAAGGAAAGATCATATAGAGGATTTGAGGAAAGTATTCGTAAGATGCAGAAAATTTGGTCTCCTTGAATCCCAAAAAGTGCATGTTTGGAGTTACTGAAGGAAGATTGTTGGGTCATCTAATTTCAGAGAAGGGAATTATGATAGATCCTAAAAGAGTGGAAGCAATTTCCAAGCTAAACTTGTCTGCTAGCAAGAAAGTATTGAAATCATTTTTTGGAAAGAGCAACTTTGTGAGAAAGTTCATATCGGCGTTTGCAGAGATAGTAAAGCCTATGAATGACATGCTAAAGAAAGATGCCAAGATGGATTGGACTCCTGCAACCAAGGCAGCATTCGAAGAGATAAAACAAGCTAATGTCAATTCGCCTGTTTTAGTGAGTCCAGACTATGAGAGGTCGTTCTACATATATTCATTCGCCTCCGATCATGCATGTGCAGCCATATTGACCCAGAAGAATGAAGAGAGCGAAGAGCATCCGATAGCATTTATGAGTGCTCCCTTCAAGGAAGCAAAACTGAGGTATCCAAACATAGAGAAACAAGCATATGCGCTGGTAAGGGCGATCAGGAAGTTTCGACACTACATACTGAGAAGCAAGATATATGCAATCGTGCCTGATACAGCAGTATAAACCCTGTTGATGCAAAACGAACTTAGAGAGAGAAGAGGAAAGTGGGTCGCCATTATCCAAGAATATGACATAGAGATCCAGCCGATGAAGCTAGTTAGAGGATAATAGCTAGCGCAAACGATCGCATGTGATGGACTGGGATTGGTGCATCAGGTTTATGAGTTGGAGGAAGTGTGCCCAGATGAATGGTATCAAGAGATTATCAGCTACTTGTTGAATCATCGGTGCCCTTCATATTTGAATCCAGTGCAGAGGAAAGCATTGAAGTTGGAAAGCAAGAAATACATGTTGCAGGGCTCAGTGCTCTACAAGAAAAACCATGAGGGCATATAATTGAGATGTGTTGGTAGAGAGGAAGCGTGAAGAATTTTGGAACACTTTCATGACAAATGGAGAATTGGGCACACAACAAGTTTGGCCACGGTGCACAGGATACTAAGGGTCGGTTATTATTGGCCAACTTTATTCAAGGACACTCACGAGCATGTGAAGACTTGTCATGTTTGTCAGACAACAACCAAGAGAGAGAGGAACCCAGCGATGCCATTACAACCAGTGATTTAGGTGAGACCTTTTGCAAAGTGGGGGCTCGACTTTATCGGTCCAATGAACCCACCATCTTCAGCACGACACAAGTATATTATAACCGCGAATGACTATTGTACTCGGTGGTCAGAAGCTCAAGCTTTTAAGAATTGCACTACTGAAATCGTTATCAAATTTTTGGAAGAGAAAATTGTTACCAAGTTTGGTTGTCCTTATGCATTGGTATGCGATAATGGTTTTGCTTTTACTTCTTTGAGATTTCATAATTGGGCATTTGATCACGGGATTGTTTTAAAGTTTTCATCTAACTATTATCCCCAGGGAAATGGCTTAGCAGAGTCCACAAACAAATTTGACAAATTATGGAAAGGTACCTTTCAGATTTCTGAGATTTTGGGAGACAATGAGTTTAAAGTGAAAACACTTACTGACAGGGATGTCACGTTGCCCGTCAACGAACAGTTCCTCAAGTATTACTTCCAAGCTTAAGCCTCCTTTCGGAGTCCTTTTGTACATAGTTTAGAGTTTGTCTCGAACCCCTTGGTTCGATTGGTTAGAGTAGGTTTCCTTCCTGTTGGTTAGTGTAGTTTCTTTTCATTTGCTTAGTTTAGAGGTTTTGAGGGAGCTTGTCGGTTAATTTGCATCAAGTCTTTTGACTTGATATCTTTTGTGTCTCCCTTCGGTTGGTTGGAGCATTTTGGCCTTGAAAGTTCAAAGGGGTCCCGATTATAACTCATGGGTGAGACGTGTAGATTTTGCAACTTCAGATGTCAAAACTAGTCTGTCTTGGTCATTTCTTGGATATATTTGACGAGGTTCGGAGGATTAAGGGTTGTGCCTGGTAGTCGGTCTATTGATCGGATTGGTACTAAATTCAGGTCAGACTTGATTGTTGTTCTTAAGTCACCTTTGACAGGAGTTACAACATTTTACTCACACTTAATTGCTCTAAGATCTTTAGTAGTTTCAAAGTGAAGTTGGATTTAGTGAAAATCATACACCTACTTCAACGCCACTATGGTCTTCCAAACCCTTTGCGGGCTTCATTGCCTACAAGCCAAGCAAAAGATTGAAAGTGAGAAAAAAAGAAATATCATGAAAAAAAAAAGAGAAATAAAAATGATGAAAAAGTGAAATATCAAAGCAAAAAGTGAAAAGTAAAATTTGGCTCAAGGGTGTGCAAGAATTTCTACCGGTGCTATAAAAATAATCACTAAAGGTAGAATCATGTTTGTGGTGCCACAGCGATAACCTCGTCGGGGCTATGGACACCTGGCTGGCAATGAGGCTCTATCTAGGATGCTTTTGAAGTAGGGATATTGAAATAACTAAGTTTGATGAATCTGAGAGATTACTGAGCTCTTGTCGAGAGGGGAATGAATACACTTGCACACACATGAGTAACATATGGTCAAGGTTCTTAGGTCTAACTTGAGAGTTCTTTCCCTTGTTGAAAGCTCGTCCTTATCACCGGATTACCGGATAGGTTACCCCAAGATTCTAGGTTCTAAGTTATTTTGTTCTTGAAATGTTCAGGAACAACACCACCCCATCGCAGATGAGGGTCCCCCCTTTTTTGTTGCCTCACTGTTGTCAGCAGTTCTGCAATTGCATAAAATTGAAAAATTGACTAAGTATTGCGGTGAGAGTGATCTGGCTTAATTTGGCTAAGTCTAGGAGGTGGAACGGAAAATTGAAGTTGGGATAGTTAGAGGTAAAATTTAGCTAAGTATAAAAAATTTTGGAGATGAGACTTGTTTTTCTACCCATGAAAATTTTGCTCCATCTTTGAGCTGACACATATTTCGCTACCCATCTAGTTTGTGTCTCATCTTGGAGCTAGGAATTGATTTTCTACCCATGTAATCTTCGTCTCATCTTTGAGCTGGGCCCTTTCTCTTGCCCCTAGTTTGTGTCTCATCTTGGAGATGAGCCTCCTTTTCCTTACCATGAAATTCGTGTCTCATCTTGAGGCTGGGGTTTTTCCTTCATCCATCTAAATTATTGTCTCATCTCAGGGTTGATGTGGGAGGCTTTCTCTCATCTCATACCTTGAGATTGTAGCCCAGTTCTAGAGAGATGAGCCTTGCACCTTGGCATATCAGAGTAAGGCCTTGGAGTTTGTTACAAAAAGCAAACATCCAGCCCCTGTACATGGCGTCAGGGCCTGGGTTTTAATATCAGAGCTTAGTTCGAGCCAAATGAAGCCTTGATTAGGCCCTCAAAACCATCGTTCAAGTCATGATAGGGCCCAGATTTAAAGGGCAGCAAGGAATGCATACAACAGTGCCTTGGAATTTGCCAATTAGATTACAAAACTCGAAACATTTGATTCCCCAAGGCATCGGTTAGGCTCAGAAAGTAAATCAGACCCTTTCAGTCCATGTGGGGATGGATTAAATAGGCCCTAAACCTATGGCGTGTGGCCTCATATCGGCCCAGCAAGCTAAATCAGGCCTAATTGACATAGAGGTGGGCCAAAATTCAATGGATCTAGGCCTTATATTTAACCTCTAAGACTGGGATTTCAAACTAGAGGGCCCAATCATGTAGCGTGTGGTCTTTTTCATCCCTTTGGATTCAAATTTCTAAGCAAGGTTGCCCCTATATGTAATGTGAGGGGCCTGATTGGGCTGGTGTAAGGCTAGTGTGGAGCCTTGAGGCCCTTTTAAGCAGACTTAAAATCAAATTAGGCCTTGTCCTATATGTAACGTGAGGCTGGAGTATACATTCCAGACTTAAAACAAAATTAATATGACCCAAATCCAGGTTTAAACAGGCCCTATGTCTGGCGTGCTGCATTGAGAGATCAAATAGGCCTTTAATATGAGAACATGAGGACCAAATAAACTTAGATCTGGCCCCAAATTATGAAACATGTGGCCTTGAAGTCTAAATCTGGTCCCAAATACCGAAACGTGTGGACCCCCAGCAGGCTAAAATCAGGCTAAATTAAATCAAATCTGGGCACAAAATTTGAGATGGCACAGGCCCTTGGTCTGGTGTGTGGCATTGGGGCTTAAAATCAGGTGCTTTTGAGGTAACGTGTGGTCCCAAGGAGCTCAAAATTAAGCCAAATCTGGGCATTCAATTAAATCAGATCTGGGCATTCATTCAATAAATCTGGCCCCCTAATGGATGAAACGTGTGGGCCAGCATGGCCTTAGCTTGAACTTAAATTAATTTGGGGCCTAATTTATATGAAACGTGTGGCTTAATTGGGCCCCAGATTAATTCAAACGTCCAGCCCTGCAGATCTGTTCGCCAAACGTTAAATTGGACCCCTTAGTGAAACATGTGGCCTTGGGGAATGAATCAGACCCTAATTTATATGAAACGTGTGGCATTGGGACTTAAAATTAAGGCCTATTCTTGTAGCGTGTGACCAATATGGCCCCAAAACTAACCCAGATCTGGGCATTTAAATGAATAAGGGCCTGCCCTATTCCAAACATATGGGCTTAAAGACTTTAAAATGTGTTTTAATTTTGAATTAGGCCTCCCCTTTGAAAACGTGCAGGCTGATTTAAGGATCAGATTTAAATAAAATTAATGGGGCCCTTTGAATTATGAAGCGTGTAGCCTCATGAGGCCCTAAATCCACAGAAATTCTAGTTGAATCAGATCCGGATACTTCATCAGATGAAGGTGAGGGCATGTTTGAAAATTTCAGAAACTTTGTATTGAGAACAGCACAACAAGGTATCGAGTTGGGAAACAGAACGTCAGTGAACAAATTCAAAGAAGTTTCTTTATAATACTTGCTATTGGATTTGTAATCAGATCTTTAGAGTTTGTTCATGCAGGATCATGGAAGCTTATTAAGTTAGGAACTAGGATCTGGTTTTATTTCCAGTTTTGTTGAGAGATGAGTAAGTTAAAGTCTAATTAGAATCTTATATGACAGGTTGTGGAGTGACAAGGCTTAAAGGAAGATGAACGTTGAAAGGCAAGGGCATCAACAATGAGATCAAAAGGTCGAATTCATCCAAGAAAGAGCATATTCTAGAAGATGTCAAGGAAAGATATTACAGCATAAAAGAAATTTCAAGAAGAAGCAATTATGAGGATAAGCCATCAAATGAAGGAGTAACAAATGATCTCTCCTCAACAATTAAAGAGTATTTATCAAGTTTAGAGGATAAGTTTGCTGAGGTGGCAATAAAAACATCTCTCCTCTATCAATAAAAACATGTCAAGTGTCACATAGTGACGATTTGATGAGATTATGTCCAGGTTCATTGAATGTGAAGGAGGATGAGGGTGAGTAGCACATTTCCCAAGGTGATGAGGTGGCTTCTTCTATATGTGCCCTCTTCTTAGTGATCCACATGTCTTTGATCCTTATCCGGTTGTTATGGATTTGAATTTTCTTATTGGCCCATGAAAGCAATGTAATTTTTCTATTGACCCACATGGTGGTGCTTAATTGTAATTGGGTGGGTATTAAATATTTGTACCAGGCGGTTATGGAAACCCTAATTAGGGTTTTTGTAGATTGATCTTGGCCCTTGATTTCAGATTTTTGCCTCTTAATCTTGGCCACTCATTGTACTTGAGCATCTATATAAGGCCATTTGCTCTCATTTGTAAGTAGTGGGGGAAGATTGAAGAAAATTGTTGCTTAAGTAATGCCAAAATTGCTCTTCTTATCATTGTTGTCTTTTGCATGGTGATTGAGTTGGAACACTTAGTGCTATTGCATGGTTCCTTACATCTCTCAATTAAAATAGGATTTTATTTCAAAGTTGTTAAAGTAAGAGTAGAAATAGATAGATTGTGTGGTGATATTGGTGGATGTTTGATTGGTTGACTCTATAAAACTAGGCCACTAGCTCCTTGTAGATGCAAGGGTGTCTTGTGTGGTAATCTAGTAGTTGTGCTCAAGTTCAATTGGCATTGGATCCTTGATTTGTACTCTAAATTGGATTGAGGGGAAGGTGTTGATATGAAAACCATTTAAGATCCTTAGAAGCTTTGCACTAGGTGGAGTTGAAGTCGCAGGCAAACCTCCATTTGGTAAGAGTCCTAGTCCATCCATTAGTCTTCCCATCCATAGTTAGAGGTAGAAGTAGTCTAGATAGTAGGAGTTGAAGAGCAAAGTTGGAAGTGATATAAATCACGGTTACATTTTTTATTGCACATTGTGAAGCCAAATCTTTAGAAGTGCAACTAAGTTGGCATCCTTGAATGAATTACGTAAGCCCGCCTAAGTGATTAACCAGCAAATCACATCATTTCAACTAAGTTAGATATCCACAGGTGTAAGGAACCTTGGAGTCATTTCATGATCTTCATTGCAAAGCTTAGCATGGGAGATGACTTTATTCAAGAGAGGGTTTAATGCTCTATGTTTCTCAAAGCATTAAGTGGAACAAAACTCGCATAAACAAGATGCAAAGGCTGATCCATAGATATCATCTGCACATTGTGGCTTCTCTCAATCCAAAGAGGTGGAGGCGCCAGTCTACAAATGGAGACACTAATGCACAAACAGTCTCCAAACATAGACACCAATCTACAAGAAGAATTGGTCCTAAGCTGAAAGTCTCAACTAGTGGGTCGAAGATGTCACTCAACAAGTAGAGCCACCAATCAACGTTGGCGCTGGAATGCAGGCACAAATGCCAATCCAAAAGCTCTAGCCAAAACATAGAGAAATTTTCACAAATGACTTAGCCTACTCAAACCAAACGCTTAAATACAAATCGTCCTTCATCAAGGGTACAAATACATATATTGAGGCCCAATTCACTTGATTACATCAATATATATAAGTACAATAACAAGACCAATTACAAAGCATAAATACAAGCACAGGAGAAGAGAGAGAGAGAGCATAACTCAATATTGATATCGCTAATTCCAGTGCTCCATCTATACATCGGTCCCCAACAGTGTCTTGTCACGCCGCCAAACCATGCGGTACCCTCATGTCCACCCCAACATACTCGTGGAAATAGTCACATGGGCCAAGCAATAATGCAACACACACACAAGGAGGAAAGTAGGTTTACACACACCATACAAATACATCCTCAACTAAACATGTAGTATCATAATACAATGCAATCTCTATGCAACAACTATGTAGAGGAAGGACACCAAATCATAAGGCCATAAGGGTGACTACCCACGAACATACAACATTCTCTCATACGAACTAGAAAAATAACCAAACAAGGACCTACACCACATGTTTGCGCAAACCACTCCAAGTAAGAACCACCACCTACACGTGTTGGCATGCAATACCCAAACCCAGTCAAGTCTCTACTCAAAAGTACACATGAAAGATCCCAAGAGGATCCTTTCACTGAACTTCTATAAATTTTAATTTAAAAAAATAGATTTTCATATGCTTTATTTGTGGTCTTAGAGAACTAGACAGAAGTTGTAGAAGGATTGTTTCTTTTTTCTGTATTTTCTAGATATAAGTAAAACAATAAATAACAACAGCAACAATTATGAAATAGGCTGGAAACAGCGTACAATAACATAATATTCAGTCAACCAAAATAGCTACAAATCGTACCAGGCAAGATGTGCATCAATGTGCCAGCAAGGGTGTTTACAAATAATGAATGAAGATGTCAGCTGTAGAAATAGCCAACCACGCACCAAGGGAAGAGATGGCTGACGTAAGACAACCAGCAAATCACGTGTCAGCTGAAAGGCAGCCGTACAGCTGCTATAGTCACACCAAGGCAGCCAGAGATCCCAACGTGCCAATCAATGCTTCCAACATGCAACGCACAAGTACTCCTAATCACTGAGCTCAATCAATCTCTGTCAACTGCTGAAATTCTACCATAGAATGCTGGAAACCATCTATTGGGGTTTGCATCCCAATCCTCTAGATTCACTCCTCAGAGCAAAATTGCAAATACCAAGAATGAAGATGTAAAAGATAATGAAAGAATGAGCCAACATCTCCTTTTATCTCCCTCTCAAAGCCAATCGAACCCTAAAGGGAGAATATGCCTTTCCCTTTATTATAAAACGGCATCTTCTCAATTAAAAGGCCTTTATGTATAGGAAAAACACCTATTTCCTCAAATAACATAACTCAAGGTGCCAGAAGGTCTCCGGATGATGAAAATAAATTATAATAATTCAAGACCTTTCCAACGAGCTATAACACATAGGCCTACCTGACCAGATGAAGCCAAAAATCCCCTTATTACTCCAATTAGCTATATAAATAGCTTTATTTTAATTTATTTAAATGCAAACTTAGGAAATATTAAAATATTTCCTTTTATTCAACTGGAAAGCCAAACCAACCAAATAATCAGTGAACTAGTCATGTCACCTGTCTGTGACTGATGCTGGGCAATGTGGGCTAACTAGCAGTTCCATCCCTAAAAACTAGGAATGCTCCTAGAAACTAGGGAATATACCCTCACCCTGAAACTGAATACTAGTCCCGAGGAGCCTCAAATCTGGTCACTGCCACAACCTCCTAAATTTTAGGAAAATCCCTAAAATTAAGGAACTGCCCCGATTGGCTCTCAAACTGACTGTAGAACCAACTCCGGTCACTGAGTATCCAGTATGAGTCTCTATCCACCACTACTAGCCTACGAGACTCCAATAATAGGCCAACTCTCACGACTCTGCTAGTCAAACTAGAGAGGGGACATGACAACACAGGACAACTCCAACCCTGCAAGTCAAATTGCTACTTGTGCGGGCATGTTCCTCAAACAATACCTAATGCTATATGGCACGTACGCAAGGGTGACCACATTAAAACCCACAATCCTACAAGTGCAATCACTACATGGGCAAGCATGCCCCATGGACAAGTTATATCACTCCATGGCAAGCAAGCATAATAGACTATGACCTAGCAAGTCCAATCGCTACATGTGCAGGCATGTTCCTCTAACAAGTCCTAATGCTACATGCACAAGCATACTAGACCTCATTACCTTTTTGAATCACGAAGAGAACTATCCTTGTGGTCATTTTGAATCGAATGTCGTCATGACACCAAGCAACAATAAGCTCAAATCATCATTTTGCAATAAACAAAAATCCCCTTTTTCCCATCATAGTCGTGGTATACTTGATTCGTTGCAACCTAAGAGAATGGATCCCAAACAATCCAACAATGCATTTTCATAAACAATTAACACAACCTTTCTATTCACCTACAAAACAAAGGCAAACGTGCACAAGCATGCTCAATTGACCTTAAGGCCAAGAGCACAGATCCCTATGTGATCCCAAGGGAGATTTCACAACTCCTAGCAATATTTTAGCACATATACATACATTATCACAAATGACTTACTTTCAAATGACAAATTTACAATCATACACAAGCACACTCAATTGGCCTCTATACCAAGAGTTTGGATCCCAAGGATCCTTCAACAAAAATTACACATACAAAAGCATTATTCCACATTAGAATAACACATCACAATCACCAAAATCCACCAATCATTGCCAAACTTGGCCGAAAAATAGTCTGAGAAGCCATCATCATTGATGGACCTCCAAAATCACCAAAAATTCAAACTTAAAACCACACAATTCCATAAAAAACTCATTGTTTCCCAAGTGGACAACATCACACTTATCCATAAAAATTATGTTTCGTCCACACCCGGAAAACCGGCAACATAACGGTATACAAAAACTCCATTTCAAATGCAAAATATGGATAAGCGCAAACAAAAATCAAATCAACTCAAACATGTGGGGAGCAAGCATTAATTCATCCCACAAATCATTTGCAACAAACTAGAAGCAACAAATGGAGAAAAGAGAGAGATATGAGGTTTCCTACCTCAAAATAAAGAAAACACCAAAATGGAGGATGAAATGAGCACACCCCACAAAAGCTCAAAAGGTTATTCACAACTAGTAGCAACCCAAATACAAATCCAACGAGACAATACCCACAAAAATCTCCCGACAAAATCCTCCAATGCTGAGAAAAATCGATTTTCAAAAATGGGAATTCAAAAATTGCCAAGTGAGTAAAATGAACTCACTTTATAAATATAAAGCCTTTCTCCCATAAGCCAAATGGCTAAAATAAAATAGCTCAAAATCAATTAAATCAAATTGCCAATTTTAAATTTCCAAAACTCCCAACACACAATTTATTCAACTCCAATTAATTTAAATATTTGTCGGGATATAATAACTTTAACATTTAAACATTTAAAACCACATTTAACTTCAATAACCCAACCTCAACCAATTGCGGATAAATAACTATGCACAAACACTTCACCATTCTTACACAACTTATGCAAGGGTAATTCAGACTTTACCTACACGATAACTGAAGGTCTAATAAGATACATCATGCAAACCAGGAACGATTAATGACTAGGTATCATGAAATGGCCAGTATGACTATCTCTTGTGCCACTATCGAGGATAAAGACACGCTCAAACCCATGAAGCCAAGTAGAGTCGATGTCTAGTACCTGCCATCACTACAATATACGCACATCAAGTGTTGCTGCTCATACATAAAAAGTATGTCGAAGTGCACATACAAATAATCTAGAAACTGAAATTAATGAAGAGGTGTTTTAATAGTGTTATCATTCTTATGTATTTAAATGTTATGATATCATCTCTTGTATTTAATCATCATTTATATGTAATAACAATCTCATTTAGTTAACATTTTACGAAAATAATGAGCATATATCAAATCCCCGAACTAGATAATAACAAAGCATGATAAATCACCATATCAGTAACCACTGGCACAATCATCAATGAATCAACAGAAAATCACATCAAGATCAATATAACCAAATCCTCATATAAAGCCTGTTAATGGGCTCTGTTGGGTCCGTGCAGTTTCAATGAATCCTGAGGTGATTGAATGGGAAAAACCATTAGAAGGGTGGTGGAAAAGAAATTTTGACGGGGCATCAAAGGGCAACCCCAGCCCGTCTGGTGCAGGGTTTATAATAAGGGATTGGAAATGCAATACTATTGCAATTGGTGGTCGGCGATTAGAGGATGGTACTAATAATGTGGCAGAGGTCTCAACTACTCTTACGACAATAAAGGTGGCAAAGGTGTTGGGTGTTACAAAATTGCATGTGGAAGGAGATTCACTCATCATTATCTAGGCAATCATCAAAGCACAAACGGAAACTTGGCACCTTCAAAAGTACATCAATCTTATTACTGAAGATTATCCTCCTTAGATGATTTCAAAATAACGCATGTGAAGAGAGCGGGGAATAAAGAGGCTTGCAAATTGTGTAATTGGGCCTTAACTTTTAATAGGAAAAATGAAATCCGAGTTGAAAAATTCCAATTATTATCAAGTGATGATTTAGAGATTTATAGCTTTCAAAAATTGCATTTATTAAGAGTATGGATGTTCGAATGGTGGTGCACGGGGTGGTGACTGCAAAAACCAAAGCTCGCTGAAAGGACAGGGAATTGAGTGGAAGAGACATCGCATTAAAGACAGGAGTGTTACGAAAAATTTGTTAAATCTCCCTAAGTTGCTTATTTATTACCATAATAGGAGAAGCAGTGCATGTGTAGTGGCGTTGGTGGCAGTTGTAGGAGTTGTTTGTGACAGAGCAGAGATGGAGACTTCATTCACAGTGAGGGCATCTAAGCAACAAAATCTATTTTTTGGCCTTGTTACTAAGAAACGGATTGAAGGAATATTTTTGTACAAGGATGACAGATTGATAAAAAGTGTGCAACTGATCTTGGGTACAATTTTTTATCAATTGAGGAACAAACACCACACAAACACAGATGTGTACTCCATGATTTTGGCGTGGGGGTTGCAGCTTGGGGAACCAACAGCTAATGTGAGGAGAGTTATGGAGGCGATTGTACCTACAAAATTTCTGATGGGGATGGAGTCCATTCTTGAGTGGGCGGTACCAGGAAACGGGATGGATTACAGTGAAGGCATAAAGAATGCAGATGATGTAAGTGGCACTGGGTACATTCCATTCATCTAGAGGTTAGATGGGAGGTTGAAAGCACAGCAGATAGCGGAAGCTAAACAAGGTTGGGAGGCACTAAAATTGTTTCTTGATTTGATGCAAGTGCAAGCGGAATTGGAAGAAATGTGAAGGCCAGGGCAGGGCTCGTTGATGTGCAGGTACTGAGGAGGAGGCAGTCACTGAGGATTAAATGCAAGGTTACCAGGGTCCATGGAGTTTGATTCAGAAAACGGGAAGATTGTTGGGGTGTGGTGCGGCTTCAAGACAACTTCAATCTTCTACCAGGATCCAGGTTGACAAGCTTCAATGTTGTTTTTTGTTTTTTGTTTTTTGTAATGTCTCGAAAAGATTGTAAACCTTTGTTGGTTCTTGGGCTTAGTTGGATGATGGGGTTAGTTACAGTGAAGGTGCTCCTTTTGGAATTGTTAAAATCGATCATCAAAGAACTATTGTAATGCGGGCTTTTTGGATGGTTTGGGGTAAGGGGACTAGGTGTGGAAGCTTCTTTTTGGTGATGGTTAGAAGTGAACTTTTAATGCTTATTGTTACATTTTTAGATAATAAATAAAATAAATCATTATTACCAAGCAAAAAAAAATTATCCCCAACTAAAATATAAACCAGATATCATCCTGTCACATCATCGTAGAGCCATCGTACATATATGAACATCATTGAAATCACAAGTATAACCTACTACCCACATCAGCAGTGATGTCACATGGTCAAAAGAATATAGTCATAATCGGATGCATCTCATGAATGCAAATACAAAAGAATAATATACGAACAGTCACAAGATAATATAAATAGAGTCTAGCTCAAATCAAAATAAAGCAATGACAGAATGCAACCACAAGCGGTACTACGCTTGAAACTAGTTTAATTGTGTGATTGGGCCCCAACATTCCTTGGCCTTCTTTTATTTAATTCCATTACCTTCTTGTTGTCATGTGTCTAACCAAGGGTGAGTCACCTTGGGTTAAGAAATTCAACATTAATCCAGATTTTCTAAGATCATGTATTTGAATCTTTTAAGAAAGGCTAGGTCAACTAGATTGTATAACTGGACTGAACTTTTCCCCATATCTGCTAACGTTTTGAACCCAAATTAGAAACTGAGTCCAATATGCTTAACCCAAAAAGACTAACTCTAGCCTTAACCCTCAGTTTAATTCTGAACCCAACCATCTCAAAGAATAAGATTGGAAAGAAGGTCTGGAACTGTTTTCAGTGGCAGTTTTTTTGAAATTTGCTTCTCTTATGATTGGAGTAACCTGCAACTGATTTGGCTATCCAAGATTAACTTAATACAGGAAAGTGAAAATAGACATAATTAATCATATAGAATTTTTTAAAAAGTTATGAATTTTACATGAAAATTGGGTGTTGCATGTTAGCGTAACAGATTATTGCAATTGTTATAACTTGTTAACTGCAGGTAGATACTAGTTTGTTAACTACTGGTTGGTACTAATAACTACCTCCTCTCCTCTGCATTGTATACATCTACCGTTCACTAAATAAGCTCATACAAACATCTTACTTTCCTCTTCTACATATAATATCAGAGCGTAACCACTCTTCTGCCTGTGCGATGAAGAGAGGACTGCGATGAGAATGGGCCATTCTTGTGCCTGTGCGATGAAAAAAGGACTGTGATAAGAATGGAAGATCCAGTGCATGAATATTATTTCAGCCTCCTTCCTACACCAAGTCAGTAACTACCAATCTACCGAATCCAATCTTCTTGCATAGCTTTGTACTTTTATGTCTACACAAATTTATAAGAAGCAAATAATAATATTTTATGCTGGGCAAATATATTTCTTGTGGACTTTGGAATATCGTGAGTCTTCATTAAGTTTATATTTACCATTCATAAATATTGGGTGTTTTTATTATTAGTTCGGAAATGAATACATTATTGACAGAAATATAAATGAAGCTATATCTGGGGCACCTATAATTATTATGGTGGAAGAGTAATATATGGTGCCAGTATTATTTATAAGCAAATGACTTTATGGTTTCAATCAAATATTTGGACTAAGGTAGAAGATATGTTTTAGCACAGACAAGATTATTGTAACCGTGTTATGCTCCAGTGCCAGTATATTATCAGGAGGCTTCATTCTTCTCATTATTTGTTGTGCGCACAAGGTCGTTTTGGTATGAACATTCAACTACAGAAATATATTCAAATATAATCTTTGCTGGTGATTCCTTTCATTGCGGGGAGTGCTTGAGCCAACTCTTTTCATTGACACCAAATATATTTGGATTTCTGAAGTTGCACCCTGCCATATTAAGCCGCCTCTTCTATTCCTATTCTTCGCTCATGAAGACTTCAGAGAGGCTTGATAGGGGAATTTCATTCAATTTAAGCCGCTAAATGGTAATGACCTGCCTTAATGGCAACATTTATCTCTGATTGGGTCTTCACGCCATTGCAGCCCTAATTTCTTCTTACTCTTCTCCTTGCACAGCCATAGCAAACAGTATTGACAAGGCAATGATAAAGGCATGAGAATCTTTGATTATGTGAAATGAGAACTAGAAGGATGGCTGATAGAAAGTTTACAAAATGATTAACAAGTTAGGCGAGATTGAATTCATCAGGTCCATGTGTATAAACAGGATGATAAATACATAATTCTGTGCAATTTGAAATGAGTGTTGAAAAGAAAAGTTATACTGTATTCTTAGTTGCACTTGAGATAGTGGTTTTCGTAAGACATTGATCATGTGATCAGAAAGGGAACAAAGGCATATCTAAGACCACAAATTGAATATGAAATTGTTAAAGGATGGCATGTTTTCAATGGGTGGAATAGAGTTTATGGAATGTATGCATACCAATTATACAAGGCATAATATTAAGAAACTTCAAGATGTTATATTTGTGTCATTACATCTGGAGATAAGGCTTGAAAATGGGGATAAAAGGTTTGACAATGGTTGTAGCAAGGAATCAAGAATAGACAAAATCTTTGTCATGCAGACCCATTTTAAAGTTGACTTCTTCTGAATGTAATAGAAGAAGTCAACTTGGAGGCTGCTGGCACCGGAGGATGGAGGATTTTCATCATCTCAAATTAGCTTCTTGCTATGAGATGATGCTTTTGCATGAGAAGTGTTTTTGGCTTTTCCCTTTCTTGCTTAGTCTTTTTTGTTGATGTTAACGAATTTGTAAAATACATGTGTTGTGAAGGTTATGTTTTGACAAAAGGTTTGGGGTTTGGTGAAGAGCTCAAGTATAGATGGTTGTCCAAGGAGCATGAAACTGTAATCAAGAATTATCACCCTTGCGAGGGTCAAAGACAGCAGGATGGAGCCATTGTGTGAGGAGCTCAATATGGATTGTTGTCAAGAATAATTCAAAGTTTGTGATTTGAGAGTTCGGGACTGAGAGCTCAAGGATTCAACTCAGGGCTCCACCTTTATGATGGTTGAGGAGGCAATTTAAATTATTTAATGGATTTCCACTTGATTCAGAGTTTGTTATTCAAAGAAGAATTTCTCAAAATATGTATTCATATTATGGAATCAGCATGTTTTGCTTTGTAAGCCTTAAAGTGGGGGTGGTCCTTAGGGTAAGGTGAATTTTATGTTTTTTACAATCAAGGGGAATGTTAGCATAAACATTATTGCAGTAGTTATAACTTGTTAACTGCTGGCTGATACTGGTTTGTTAACTAGTGGTTGGTACTGGTAACTACCTCCTCTCCTCTGCAATGTAGAAATCTATTGTACGCTAAATAAGATCATACAAACATCTTGCTTTCCTCCTCTACATTGCATTATGCCTCCTAGTCAACTGTGGACTGTGGAATCTTAAAATCATTAATAGAAAGAAACATTTACACAGCATTAATATGTGTCATATCCTCAATATTCTTATGTTATTAATGAGGTAGCATGTTTCAATAACATTACTTGTTTCATTTAAGTGTTGAAGCTAGGAACATAACAAAAGGAGGAGAAGGCAGCAACACAGCTTTTCCTTCCAAGCTCCTTAAGTTTATTTAAGTTAAGTCTTCTTTCTCTGTTTTCGCCTATGAATATTAGTTTTATATGAATAAAGTTGTTTAAGCTATTCTGCTGCAATTAGACTTCTTGTTTCTAAAATTTCCTTTTGCATATTGCAGTTCTCTAAGCACATAGACTTGAAGTTGAAACAGATATCTAGACAGTAGACGACAATGGAAATAATTCTTCTGTACAACTCAAGAGAAAATTGGTTCTACTGAAAATGCCCAAACAGCTCCGTACAAGTTGATATACGATAATTGTAACATCTAATTTTTTCACAAGATCTACAACCCTTGAGCTGATCTTATCGAAATAACGCTTAGAACTACACAAAAGGAAAAACGTTAATTGACGCAACCATCCTATATATTCAATATAGCACCAGAGATAATATGAATACAACCCATTCTTAAATTCAGGAAAGAACCCCTTCATCTTTCTGGATGGCTAGGATTTTTGTCAGCTACAAGCATACAAGGGTTTTACAAAATGTAAGGCCAATTCAAAACAAAATGATCCAACAATATCAGAGAGCTTAAATGCAACATAAAGACAACAACTAATCAACGGTAGAAAGTTACTATGAATTTCTGTCAATTGTAATAATATGATAGAATAAAGATTTTCAAAATAGGTCGACACAACGAGAACCGTAAACCTCGTCAGGGATTCGAAGCTTAGAAAATAAGCATCTAATTCCAGCAATGCATTTGAATTGATGTGTAATTGTATGTAAAATTGCAGACATTTTCAACATTACAAGAATGAAGCACACAGGCCTGGTCAGCAATCCCAAATGCCAAATTTGAGAACAACAATTTATTTCTGTAAATTTTTAGGATGAAGCTGAAAAAGGAGAAACCGTAATCATACCCTACAGATAAGTGCCGACGAAGCTGGAAGCCAGCCGGTGCCCCTAATCGAAAATTGACCTGCCTGGCCCCGTCCAGACAATGACAATGCTCCGATAGCTCTCAGCTCTTTAATAGGATGTTCATGCCTTCTCGCGAGGTTTTATCATTGTAACGCTTGTCCGTTCCAACAATTAAATTAAAATACCTTGTAATAAATAACTCAAATTAGGATTTATTGTCTTTTCCCTTTAGGTTTTATTATTATTGAAATGTTTGTCCTTACTCACAACTAAATTACAATGATAGTTTTGTGTAGTCATCTAATATTTTATAGTCTTTTTTTTGGTTTCATTCTATTGTATAAATAGCAGTCATATTTTGGTGTGTAATGAGTATGTCGAACAAGTGTGAAAAGTAATTTAGGCAAAACTTTTGTCTATTTTGCGTGAATTTGTGTACTACATGAATTCAATTGGTAGGTCATTTAGAATACATAATATTTCCACAACAAATGTCTCGATAGAGAAGTGAAAGAAGAAATACAAAAGATAGATATAAAAGGAAAATAGATATAGATGTAGAGGTCTAACAATAAAGATATGGAGAAGGAGAGAGAGATGGATGGATAGAGAGAGAGAGACATACCCAAAGATAAATGGGGAGAGAAGAATATATAGAGATAGAGATAAAGATAGAGGGAGAGAGAAATAGGTAAAAAATAGATAGAGTGGGGGAGGAAGATGGAGAGATAAAGATAGGGGATAAAGAGGGAGAGATATGGAGGAAGATATATAGAGATCTATAGAGGAGTACTGAGAGATAGAGATTTCAACGCTATTTTGAACCCAACGAAAAAAGAAAAAAAAAGGGGAGGGGATTGGATGGGACAAAGTCAATGGGATTTTGTTGATTTCATTGTTAATAATGGTTTGGTTGATGTCTCTTTACGAAATAGAGACTTCACTTGGACTATAATCGGCATAGTGACTTATTGAATATTGCTAGAAAAACTTGATAGGTTCCTTCTTGCAGGAGATTGGGAAAATAGGAATTGGCTATTTCATGCTAAAATTCTTCCTTTAGGTGGCTTAGATCACTTTCCAATATGTTTTTGTGTTCAGGAGGATGGAACTCTAGAACGTACTCCTTTCTGGTTTGAATCCATGTGGCTTTGAGTGGATAATTTTCATGAGATGCTTGCCAAATGGTGGTTTGAGGCAACGTCAAGATCTAGTAACAAAGCCTTTATGTCTTTTTAAAAACTTTAGTTTCTCAAAGATCAACTGAAAATTTGGAATAGAGAAGTTTTTATGAATATTTTTGTAGAGAAGTTTAATTTGGAGCAAGAATTAGAAGAGTTAAACTCGAAAATTATTGTTGAAGGAATGAGAGAAGAGGAATATCTTAAAGAGAAAGAGTTATCCAAAAGATATTCAAAGGTGTTAGTAAGGGAAGAAATTTTTTGGAGGCAGAAGTCTAGGGAGACCTGGTTAAAGGAAGGGGATTGTAACACCAAATTCTTCCATAAAAGATTAGAAGATCTAAGAATATATTTTTTTCAATTAAAGATGTTGATGGAAATATCCTCCAAGATAAGGAGGAAATAAATAGGGAAGCCGTCAATTACTTCTCTAATATTTTTGCTCTTGATCTTGTTGCTCTGGTGATGAATTACAGTGTTTTAGATGTCATTCCAAATTGTATATCTCAGGAACAAAATGAGAGCATGATGAAGAAAGTGTCATTAGCAGAGGTAAAGAATGCACTTTCTAGTTTGGGAAGTGATAAAGCCCCGAGATCAAATGGTTTTCCAACTATTTTCTTTCAGCATGCCTGGGATATTGTGAGATCGGAGCTCTGGGAAGTAGTGGAAGAATCAAGGGAAGGGGGTTTTATTTTAAAATACTTAAACAATACCTTTATAACCTTAATCCCAAAAAAAATTGAGTGTAGTTCCTTTGATGATTATAGGCCTATAGCCCTTTGCACAATGGTTTATAAGGTTATAACAAAATTGATTGCAAATAGACTCAAGAAGATAGTCTAGATAGCAATATCCCCTTAACATAGTGGTTTTGCTCCAAAAAGGTATATATTTGAAGGGGTTATTGTAGCCCGTGAATCTATTCATTCAATCAAGGTAGCTAGAACCATTCGTATGGTGATCAAACTAGATGTAAAAAAAGCCTATGATAATGTGAATAGGAACTTCTTGCTTGATGTCTTGAAGGGATTTGGTTTTTCAGATGAGTGGGTGAAATGGATTGGAAGTTATATAAACACCCCTAGGATTTCAGTTTTAATGAATGGAATCCCTCGAGGTTTCTTCGAAACATCAAATGGCATAAGGCAAGGTGACCCGATTTCTCCATTCCTATTCATTATTCTTGCAGAAGTTTTAGGGAGATTAATTTCAAAGAAGCACAGTAGTGGTCAATGGAAAGGCATCAAGGTGGTAGAGGGGGTTGAGTTGTTATCTCATCTTCAATTTTTGGATGATAATTATCTAATGGGTATAGTTGATTTGAGGGAAGCTCGTGTGATCAGATCTATTATTGACCAGTATAGTGTTTCCTTAGGACAATATGTGAATCGACATAAGTCATAAGTCTTTTTCTTTAATACCAACCTTCCATCCCAGAGATTGATTTGTTGAGTCCTTGGAATGAGAATTGGAAAACTACCAAGGAAATACTTAAGCATTCCCCTTTTTGCAGGTGTTGGCAGGTCAAACCTTTGGAAAGGGTTGATTAACAGTTGTGTCAAAATATTGAAAGGGTGGAGAAGCAAATGGTTAACTTCAATAGGTAGGATTTTGCTATTACAATCAATCATCGAGTAGTAACTCCCATTTACTCAATGAGTTGCCTGAAATTTCCAATAAATGTGCTCATATATCAGGAGCAAAGAATGAGGAAATTCTTCTAGAATGGAGCAAGTGTTGATGATAAGATTCATTTACTATCATGGGAAAAAAATATGCAAATCTAAGAAACAAGGTGGGGTATGTCTCATGATTGGCAAGTAATGAACCTTGCTTTAGATGCTAAATTGGTGTGGGGCATCTAATCTAACTTAGACATGATTTGGGAAAGAATTCTTAGAGCCAAATACCTGGGCAAAAATGATATGGAGAGGATCCTCACAATAAGAGATCCCCCAAGAGGATCAATTATTTGGAATTTTATCTTAGATTGTAGGAATATTATTACTAACCATTTGACTTGGTAGGTTGGCAATGGAAACCAAGCTTCCTTCTGGTATGACTCTTGGAATCAATTCTCAGCACTCAAAGATGTTGTTTTGATTATGTAAAAGTAGGTTTTGAAAGGACCTGAAACCTTTTACAACAAGATTATAATATAAGCATTAAAGTTCCAACGAAAACAGTGCTCAACACCAAAAAAAGACACCAAAAAACTAATAAGTCCTTCAAAACATAGACAGAGATAAAAAGGATAGCAAAAAGACAGCAAGACAACAGACAGCTAGCTAGATACTCTTCATTAGTTCAACCTCCTGTTCAGCCAACATCAGCAAATTAGCGGAGGAAACTTTGAGTTCCACTATATCCTTGTTCTTATGATCCTCTAGCTTTTTGAAGCTTGATCTAGTTCTTTTACTAGGTCTGTGATCCTCCTTAACCTCAATGAGTGCCTGCTCTCCTTTGCCCTGCTCCATTTTGTCCACAAGAATCTTGACATGCTCAATCGAGGCCTTGATAATGGTGAAACTCTGCTCAGTGATGTTACCCACCATCTTCTCCAACCCCTCAATTATGTTCTCCATTTTATCAATTCTCTTAATCATGTTACCACCTTTCACCACATCCCTCTCTTTTATTTTATCCTCCATTGAAATGATTATGTCATTTAAGTACCTAATCCCCTTAGCCGTGCCAACTATCTCCTTCAATTCATCAATACCCTGTCCCATAGTCTTCTCTCCCAAATGCATTTTTCCAAGAGCCCCCGTATCCTTTTGAAGCTACTGGATTTGGGTTTTAATAGTGCTGATGTCATTTTTCATGGTGTCAAGGTTGTTAAAGAAAGCAGTACACCCCAGGTTGTCAAAGTCCTTTTTCACACAATTTGTCTCCTCCTTGGAACTCTCCACCCTACCCCTTTTATCTGTCTACCTATCCCTCTCAATATTAGCCACATTCTAGGCTATTTCCTACATGATATTGTCATCTACCAGAACCTTCTGGTCTAACTCATCGAGGTCCTCCATAATAGGTTCCTTCTCCACCCACTTGTCCTATTTTTCCTGAACATTCTCTTGTGAGGAAAAGTCATCATTAGAAGAAATGACAACCCTCTTATCCCTCTTCTTATTCTTATTTTTGGCTCTGGTGCACTTCCCTATAGTCTCCATTTCCTTTTTACCCTTCCCCTTCACATTGTCATCCCAACTTTCCTCTTCCTCCATCTCCATTTCAGTAACCAAATCCTCCATCTTGGCCTTCCTATTTTTTATTTTGGATGAGGAACCATGACGCATGGAGGGTTTGTTGGGTTGCTCAGAGTCAACCTCTTCATTTTCAGTATCCTCCATAAAGGGTTCCTCTGATTCTTTGCCATCAATATCATAATCTTCAAGGGCCTTTTGATTCAACCGGGACCTCTCAACCTTCTTAGACTTAAGAACATCATAGATAAGGACCATCAACCCATCATGACAGGCATGGTCACCTTCAGGGTCCCTTTGCCAACTAAGAATAGTAGCATTCAAAGAACTCAAAAGATTAAAGGGGAAATTAACTTTAACCCCATGTCTGAAATGGTTTAATAGAATAAGATGGTGATTATAAATTTTGGTATATCTTCCATCCAATGTAATGTAACTAATAATAACAAAAAGAACCAGTCTCCATGGCCTGCATTTAGGGTTAAAATAAGAGTTATCAACCTTAACCATGCACTTCCTTTCCTAGTCTGTTGCCGCAAAAACCTCCAAAGCTTTATCTGACACCTTCCTGTCTCTATAGAAGTTGATCCCTTCAATTTTGAGACCTTTCGCCTCAGCAATGACCTCCTCAGTAACCTCCATGCTCTACACTCCCACCATAATTTTCCCTTTATTCCAGGTCTTGATGAAATGCTTAGTAACAACAAGCTTCCCTCCATGCAATTTTTCCAAATAAACCGCCAATCCCCCATCCTCAACAATGTTCCAAACCTCTAGGTTTTGGTTCCATTCATTACAGTTCCCCGGCTCACACCTTTTCTTACGGCCTCCCATGGTTCTGCAACTACCAAAAAATCTACTCTCAAAGTTTATCATAGAGCTTTGAAACTTAAACTTGAAGTAATAATAATACCCTCTAAAGCCTCTAAAGACCCATAAATCATGCGAAATAAAGGCAATAATCATCTCAAAATCACCACAATGCCCTTCATCATCCTCACACAAATCCCTGCACTTATTACCCGTTAATGTGATCTTCATTAAGTACATATTGCATGCTTTGCAATCGATCCATATCAATTAATGATGCCCCTTCAGGAGGAAGGATAGTCCTATCATCCCATTCAGTGTCCACCTGATTAGGACACGCCACATTTGTAGCCCAATCAGTTGTTGAGTTGGCTTCCCTATAATTGTGAGTAACAACACACGCATCAAAGGAATTTATGATGTTTTTTGCTTTATTGATAGCATTAGCAATTGTCCATGAAGGGATCGTGATATTATTAAGACACTTAATAATATTAAGAGAATCCCCTTCAACGCACACTTTTCTATAGTTTTTCCTTTTAGCTATCATAAGACCATAAAGATTAGCATTGGCCTTAGAAACATGGTTAGTGTTAAAACCAATAGGAATGGCCTTAGCACCTTTATGATTCCCATTTTCACCTCTAATAATAATGCCACAACTAGCAATCCCCGGGTTGCCCTTAGAAGCACCATCAAAATTGATTTTCATCCAGCCATTAGGGGGGCAATCCCAACAAGCCTCATTCCTCACACTCCTCTTGATATTGTGGACCCTCTTACCATCTAGCTTCCAATTTTTGAAGACTTTCACCTCCCAATCATCTTTTGCTTCCTGATATTTGTTAGTCAACCATATATTCTCTAGCAGGGCTCTCTTAATCTTGTGGAAAATCACAACACAGCTAGACTCCTTGTTTCTAAAGATCCTATCATTCCTTTCTTTCCAAACCCCCCAACAGATGTAAGGTAAAAGGAAGTTCCAAATAGATAATAAAAGATTATTATTAGTAGGAGATCTCCAAGAAGTGAAAAGCTCCTGAATACCCTGTGGAAAGATCCAATCCATATTCATCAAATCCAAAAACTTCTCCCATATTTTCTAAGCATAGGCACAATGAATAATCATATGATTAATGTTCTCCTCATCGTTATTGCAAAGACAACACCTGTTAGTTAGGTATAAACCCCTTTTCCTAAGATTATCAATAGTTAAAATTTTATCCTGCAATAAGATCCAGAAAAACACATTAATTTTAGGGGTTAAGCCTTTAAACCAAGCTCTCACCCAACATGATTCAAGGCAATTCTCATAATTATGCATATACAAAGAAGAGACCGAGAAAGAACCATTAGAATTGTATCTCCATATTAATGTATCCTCTTCATCTATGAGGAAGACAACATTCAAAATTTTATTCAGATTTCTAAGAGAGGGATCCACCCTAGACAAATCAGTCCAGTTATCCCCTTCCCAATAGTCAGCCACATGCAAACCAAAAACCTATTTACATTGCAGCATCTTTTCTTTCCAATTTGAATCAGAATTAAGAGGGTGATCCAAAATCCATTCATCCCAAAAAGGGATAGTCTTGCCATTTCCAACCTTCCATTTAACACCCTTCTTGATCAAATCCTTTTTTCTCAAAGCATTATTCCAAATGCTAGAACCTCCTTGTATAGATTCCTGATTCAAAAAATTTTGGAAATTCTTCCTATCCCTATTATATTTGTTATGCCAAATAGTACTCCATTCTCCTGGGGTCTTGAATAATCTCCAAAGAATCTTGGCCATAAGAAAATTATTCATACTTCTTATACTTCGAAGACCAAGACCCCCCTTCTTAGCAGGTTTGCACACCTTATCCCAAGCAATAAGAACCATTCTCTTCTTATGCTCCACTCCAAACCAAAGGAAATTCTTTTGGATTTTCTCGATACTTTCAACAAACTTCCTAGGGATTTAAAAAATACTTAAAGCATAGAGAGGGATACTTTGGAGAGTATCCTTGAGCACCAATATTTTACCAGCCTGGCTCAGAAGAGCACCCTTACAACTAGCTAAACTCCTGTGGAATTTGTCAATCATAGCTCTCCAAAAAGAATTAGGGGGTTCAAGGCAAAGAGGAAAACCTAAGTAGGATCTAGGAAGGCATCCCACCTCACATCCCATCACCCTTTTAATCATTTCTTGTCTTTGTTCAAGAACATTAATAAAGAAAATAAAACTCTTGTTCCAATTTATAATCTGTCAAGTGGCTACACCATAATTATCAAGGGGTTTTTTGATGATTTTACCATTTTTTATAGAGGCTTCCCCCATAATAATAGAGTCATCCACAAACTGTTGGTGGGAACAAATCTACTCTTTTGAAGAAGGTTGAAGCCCTATAAACTCACCTTTGTTAACCAATTGCTTGATGTATCTACCCAAACACTCTGCCATAATAATGAACAGGATTGGAGACAAAGGATCCCTCTGTCTAAGACCTCTCGAAGACTTGAAGAAGGGAGTAAGAGATCCATTCACAAGCACTGAGAAGGTGGTAGAAGAAACAAGATAATGTATAAGATCTCTACTTCTCTTATTGAAGCCAAAAGCCTCTAAAGTAGCCTTAAAAAAATCCCAGTCAACCCTATCGTAAGCTTTAGATAAATCCAACTTCAGCAAAAAACCTTCTTTTTTAGGCATCATCATTGAATGAATGTTTTCATGAACAGAAATGATTGAGTCCAGAATTTGTCTTCCTGGGACAAAGCCATTCTGTTGTCCAGAAATCAAGGAGGGAAGAAAAAGAAGAACTCTAGAGGTAAGGACTTTTGAAATAATCTTGTACATAGAGTTGCATAAGCTAATGGGTCTAAACTGATCCAAACTATTAGCACCCACTTTTTTGGGAATCAAAGCTATAAAAGTACCGTTCAGTTCCTTAAGGAGCCTTCTTCAGCCAAAAAATTCCTTAACCGCATTGACAACATCATCCTCAATAATGTTCCAATATTTATGAAAAAAGAAGAGAGGGTACCCGTTAGGGCCAGGGGCTTTATCTCCTCCAAAGGAGAAGACCACCTTATGAATCTCATCCTTTGAAGGGATAGCAGTAATTACTCTATTATGTTCTTCATTCAAAATACAAGGGATACTATCTATCAACTCCTTTTGGCGATCCTTGTTCAGATTATCAGCTTTCTTCAAGAGATCAAAGAAAAACTTATTGGCTTCTCCTCTGAACTCATCCTCTTTTTCACTAATGACTCCATTAATCTTTAGTCTGGAGATTTTATTTCCCATTCCGTGTTTCATTGTGGTCATGAAGAAGTACTTCAAATTTCTATCCCCTTCCTTCAAAAAAATCTTCCTAGACCTTTGTCTCCAAAAGCTTTCTTCTTTTGAGATAATATCATGATATTCCACAAGTTTTGTGTCTTCCTCATCTTTAGAAAAGATGCTATACCCATCCTTCTAAATGCTATCCTAAATTTCCTTCAGCTCCTTTGCAATTTTCCTTTTATTGGTAAAGATATTCCCAAAAGTCTCTTTGTTCCATTTTTTAATATTATCCTTAACATTTTTCAATTTCTTAGCAATTTTGAACATGGTTGTTCCCTCAATCCTAATACTCCACCACTCCTTAATGAGTTTTTCAAGATTAGGATGGATAGTCCACATTTTATCAAAATGAAAAAGGAAGTTCCTTTTCAAACCATTAGGCTCAGCAATAAGGGTAATCGAATAGTGATCTGAGACAGCTCTAACATAAACTGATAAAGTGCAGGAATAACTTTTAAACCACTCACTACTTGCAAGCGCCCTTTCTAGTCTGACTTGGATAAGCTCTTTACTAGATCTCCTATTGGTCCAGGTGTAATTAATCCCTTGCAAATCAATGTCATGTAAGGCTTGACCATTAATGAAGTCCATAAGATCAATTCTATTATCCAAATTTGGATGGCTCCCTCCAAGTTTCTCATTTTCCTTTAAAGGAGTGTTAAAATCCCCCATTATAATCTACCCTTCAGTAGAAAAATCACTCCTTTTTCTAGAAATATCAGTCCAAAAATATTTCCTCCTCCATTTAGTATTGGGAGCATAGATATTTGTCAAGATCCATGAGGTGCCATCCTTAATATGCCAAAATCTGACATTAGCCATATTATTACCTTAGGAAATAACCTCCCCCCTAATGAAATTATAGTTCCAAGTAACCACAATACCCCAATACTCAAAGATGTTGTTGAATTCCAAGACATAAAGAGCTTTTTTTGTTCGAGGGTGGGGTCACAAACTCAGGGATTACTTAGAAGTTAAGCAAACTATTTTGGGACAAAAGTTGGGTTGGAGATGTTTAGACAATCTTGACCTTTCAAACTAACAACAAACTTTGATGGAAAACTTGATTCAGAGAAAAGAATGTGTCTTCTCAAATAAGGAGGATAGGATAATTTGGTGTGCAACAAAAAGTGGTGAGTATTCAGTAAAATTGGGATATAATTTATTGACAAATGATATTAACTTTGTTGATTGGTCAACACAATTGTGTTGGGGTAGAGATTGTTTACCTAAGGCAGGCTTCTTTTCCTGGTTAGCTATTCAAGGAAGGATCTTGACAGGAGAAACAAGAAATAAATTTGGTTTTGTAGGGCTGACAAAATGTGTCTAATGTGAAAATGCCAAAGAAGATGTTGACCACTTGCTTTTAAATTGTGGCTCTATTGATTAATGTTGGGAGATGGTGAGAAAAAAACTTGGGTGGCTTGGACCTCTACAGAACTCTTTGAGGGAGGTTTCTGTAGGTTGGCCTACGGATCATAAGAAGTTAGTGATATCAATAGTTTGGCACATTTGTCCCTCAATTATTATATGGGAAATTTGGAAGGAAAGAAATCATAGGATCTTTCAAAATAATATTGAATCTACAGAAAGGATTAAACTCAGGATTAATATCTCTATTATAGAACTATTGAATGTTGTAACAACCAACCTTAACTCTTATGTCCCTTACACACCCTTTGATAGAAGAGTTTAGGTAAAGGCCAGAGGTTAAAATAAGATTTAGAAATAAGCCAAGGTATATGGGAGATAGGGATGATAAGCTTGCTACTGTTATTTGGAACCTACTCAGCTAGAGTTGGGATGGTGGAAGGTCAATTTTGATGGGGCTGCATAAGGAAACCCGGTCCCTTTAGAGGCAAGAGTTATTGTTAGAGACTAGATGGGAAACACAATTGCCCTTGCATCTCAATGAAGGAATGAATAATATGCAGAAACAAAGGTAGCTCTTTTAGCTTTAAGGGTAAGTAAGATTCTAAATTTGCGGAGAATTCACTTGGAAGGTGATTCTCAGATAATAGTTCAAGCTATTCAAAGGGGGAAATTCAAGCTTGGCATCTCCAAGGAGTGCTCAACGTGATATTGGATGAGTTAAGAACAATGAGGGAACTTAAAGTTTGGCATGTGAGAAGAATGGGGAATATTGAAGTGGATGTGTTGTTGAAGTGGGCTCTGTCCTTTGATAAACTCAATGAAGGAATGAATAATATGTAGAAACAAAGGTAGCTCTTTTAGCTTTAAGGGTAAGTAAGATTCTAAATTTGCGGAGAATTCACTTGGAAGGTGATTCTCAGATAATAGTTCAAGCTATTCAAAGGGGGAAATTCAAGCTTGGCATCTCCAAGGAGTGCTCAACGTGATATTGGATGAGTTAAGAACAATGAGGGAACTTAAAGTTGGGCATGTGAGAAGAATGGGGAATATTGAAGTGGATGTGTTGTTGAAGTGGGCTCTGTCCTTTGATAAGGTGGAGGAAATCAGATTTGAAAAATTATAGCTCTAATTTAAATATAAATTTAAATTTAAACTCTAAAGGTTGGTGGACAAACCAAGACCATTGGAGAAAATCTAAGGTTAGTTATTAGAAGGTGATTAGAATGGAAAGTGTCAGTTTAAAGGGAATGGTGTCATTAAAAATGTGAAAACCCCCTTTTTTAAAAATCATGATTAAATGGACCTAACCTAGGGCTTGGTGAAGTAAGGATTTTGGTTTGAGGTGGCAGCGGGGAGTGTGTGATGTCTTTTTCACCCTTTGAAGGATATATGTTTTCTAACAAGATCTTTAAAAAAATGAGCCGAGAAATGATGTGTTAAAGTGGATAAAGGAGTCTTAACAAAGCAAGGTTTTAACCTTTTTGATAGTCGTCTCTAGCATTATTTGATTGTGTAGGAAATGACGACAATGGAGGCATCCTTCTCCATGGACACAATGAAGTAATAGAAGGCTTTCAAGGAGCCTATATGACGGGAGAGAATGTTGGGTTTACTGAATATTAAAGATGTGAAGGTGGCAGAGGTAGCTATCAAAGTTCTTGGAAGACAATTTTAGGAAAGAAAGAGGAAATAGTGTGTTAACTTGTATGTAATTTCCATGTTAATCGCATGGACTCTGGAGGTGGAAAGGGTGATGAGAAGCATGTTTGAAAGTGATATGTTGTTAGAGCTCAAGTCAATTTTGGATTGGGCTATCCCCGAGATTGGTTTAAACTACAATGAATGCTTTGAGGATGAAGAAGAAGGTTGCCCTTTGTGTTTTGGTGGGGCAAAGTGGATAAAGGGGAATATATGTTGGAAAGAGAAAGTGCTTGAGAGAATTTTAAGAGATGAGTGAAAGAGGCTGAGAGGAAGGAGATGCAAAGGAAGAGGATGTTTGAAATGTCAGTTCTAAGAAAGAAACAAGGAGCAAGAAACATGAGACCCAAAACAGAATGAGAAAGGGCTCTTTGTCCTATACAGTAAATTTTGCTTATTAGAGAAATATAACTTCTTTTTGGTTGGGTGGTTTAAAACTAAATGAGCCCTTAAAGATAATTGCATGTCTCACAATAGTAAGAAATGGTCTGGTGTTGGTGACCCTTTTTTAATGGCTGGCAGTAGGGTCTAGGAAAAGATGGCCGAAGAAAATTCAATAGGTGAATGGATCTCAAATGAAAGGCAAGCACAAAAATTTAGTGCAATCTTTTAAAAGCTTGTTGTAAGGGTTAAACCCAAAAGAACTTTATATTTATATATTGTCTATGTAGATCTAGGGAATTTTTTAGATATCTGAAAAGATGAATAGCAGTGGAATGATGTAGAGTAGGGTTAATCGCAACAGATAGACTCTTGTGTGAGGCCTCACCCCAAGCCCGACATAACTTTTTCATTGACCATTAGGATAGACCTAGTAATAGGCTTAATGTTTGGATGGTTTAAAGTATTTAACCCCCTTAGTATGTAATTTTTTTTTATTAGATGATGTACATTATAGTCTATGACATTTTCCATACTTATGATGATTGATTTGGATAATTACTGTGATGTTGCAATTTGGGTATATATGCTGATATGAGATATTAGGAAAAATAACAACTAAGATTTAAATTATGATGAGTTGTAAATTTCATTGAAGGTTAAATGTTAGGTGATGAACTATTGATGACTATTTTATGACACACAAAAAAAGAATTTTGCATTTATGGTTATTTTGATTTAATGAATGTTGTATGTGATGGATTTTATATGCTTACAAGATTAATTAGGAAATGGAGAGTTGATTTGATTATGGTACGATGAGATTTCTATTGTGAATTGAAAGTTAATTACTTAAATGGAGTTTATGAGTGCACATGATGCCAGCCGTGAAAAAGGTTAAATTGATTATGCGAAGTAAATTCTAATTGTTATGTGATGTTGTAAATAATTTATAAAAGTTGAATGGAGTTTATTTCATATATGATGTGGATTATATTATTTCTTGGACTACTGATGTTTGATCTAGTGTGCAAGGAATAAGACGATGGCATTAAATTGGGGAACCAAATCTAGGCCAATGTGAATTCAGTGCAAGCCAAGGTTGCATCTAATGAAAGACAAAAACCTCGTTGTATTGTATTTTATTTGTAAACGTAATGAGATTGTAAGTCCCAATTAAATTTGTTAAATTGTAATTGTAATTTTGTTTATGTGAGTGCTCAAGAGGAAATACCATGTGGCTTGTGATGTGTAAATTGTGTTGTGTCACTTGACACTTGTAATGTGTACATGTGGCCATGACATGTTCCACTTAAGGATTGGATTCTCACCAACCTAGGTAAGTACCTTTTTAGGATCCCCATGTGAATCCCTTGGTTAGGGAGCTTGAGGTATGGTCATGTCTTTGATTTTCGAAGTGAATCCTAAAATGGACTTTTGGGGGGTTAGAAATGTGCCTAGGGGTGTGTTTGGGTCTTTTTTAGTAAGTCCACTTGGTATACCTATGGGTAAAGGTCATTTCCAACCATAAAACAACCCATAGTTGACTAAAAGACCCTTCCAAGAGTTGGATTTTCAAAATGGCCGAAAATCAGCTTTTGGAAGCATGGTCTTGGTTAGATCACCCTTCCATTAGGATGCAAGGATTTTGTCCACCTTTTTGGCTAACCTTTTTAGGAACCTATTTTTGGAAAGCTTGTAAGGGGCTTAGGGAAGACCAACCAATGAGATGGCTTACCTTATTGCTAGAGTTTGTGGGGAGGTGTGTAGAGGCCCTTTTAGTGGAGCCCCTCCTTTGTTGTGAGTTTTAACACCCAGTCTCTATCTTAAAGACATTTCTAGTTTTGGAGAAGCCTTGGAGAAGGAGACTTAGAAAAGAGGGAGCTCTTCATCAAATTTCTTCCTCAAGCTTGGATCTAGGTTGGTGACTCTCCCATATCTCTTCATTATTGCTCATGGAGTTTGTGAATATGTGCAAGTGATAGCATTTTTGAGCTTGTAGGAAAATTATTATTGTTATGTTTTCTCTCATTGTTGTAATGTGTTTCTTTTTGGATGTATTGCAAATTTTTGTGTAATGGAGTCTCAAAGCACACTCACCCTTGGGAGAGAAGAGTATCCTTTGGGGGTGAAAGTTTTAGGATAGTCCATGGGTGTAGAGTGTCTCCTCAGGGAGGAGAGGGATAAAACATGGAAGTATGGGCTCCATGAAGCTTTTTCATCCTTGTTTTGGGGGCCATAAGGGAGTTGTTATTGGCTTGATGCTTTGGGGGTCATAAAGGTTTTGTTGTGATATGGTTGAAAATGTGATTTTGAAAGGCCATGTGAAGGATTGTTTATTGTTACTTTTGGAATGGGCTTTCTCCCCATAGGGTATTTGGTCCACTTCACCCCAAATTTAGGGTCAATATGAGACCCATTGTGTAAGCCTTGGGTTGGGAGTTTCATGTGGCTATTATGATTCCATTATTGTTGTTTTGGTTATGCTTGTGTGTAAACCAGTCTATGATTTGGTTCCCCAAGGTCAGGGGTGGCCTCTTTGAGGCCTTGGATGGGAGGTGAGCATCCCATGGTCCTTGAAGTTTTTTTTTCTTTTGTAGGTTTATTTGAAGTCCCTGTTCCTTAAGAAAAAAAGTTTCATGATCCTATGATGAGAGTGAAGTAAAGAGGAAATGCGGGCTTTAAAAAAAAGTAGAAACTTGTTCTT